>JACBWW010000020.1:1098256-1404300 GCA_020086605.1 Lanius collurio
TTGGTGAACAAAAAGGTTCTAAGACAAGTTTCCTTTATTTTCAAATATTTAAAGTTAAAAAATGGATTAGAAACTGTCCTTAATAAAATCACTTCCCCAATGCATTTTCCATTTCTCATTAAAAATAAAATTGAATTTAAAAAGCCAGTACCTCAGAATATCATAACCACTTTTTTCAACCTCTTATGTAATAATGATATTAATTCAACATAAATTTAAAAGTAGCTTTATTAAGCAAATTCCTGCATTCTTCACTGGCTACAACTATTAGAGGCAACTTAATGCCTCTCAACTCTAATAAGAGTCATAAAATACCTTGCAGAGAGACTAACATGATTTAAGCATTATCCAGCGAGACTCTTTGAACCATGGTTCTATCTGAATTCAAACAGAGGGGTTTTATAGCCAGCACTGTCAGCCTGAAGAGATGTTGCTAAATTCAAGTTATGGGAAAAAAATGAAAATCAATATTATTATAAATCACATGTTTTCTAGAAGTTCGCAGTAATTGAGAAACATGCCTTGAAAGTCAGATACTTCTTTTTTTGTAGACCAAGCCTTTGAGCCACAAGGGTGATACTGATAAAACACACACGTGTGTCAGTACTTGAATGAGTAGTCACTAAAAAGGTTACAAGAGCAGCAATTCTAATCCAATTATAAAGGCAAAAAAAGTCCATAAAATCTATATCAAAAGCTGAAGTCTAAAACTTATTTCCATTCCACAGTGACAGATGAAAGTGATATCAACTTTAAAGGTATCTACCGAGTGATACATTTTTTGCTATCATTTAATACTCTAGTTATTTAAAATCAATACTCCCACGCATGCTGTCATTCTTCTCCTCCTGTCCCATTGAGGACTGTGGAAGCAAAGAATTCCCATATGTAATTACAAATCCATTTAAAACAAAATATTGAACCATGTTTTCAAATCTTCTTCCCACTATATGGCATTTTCAATGTAATTACTTCTAAAACTTCCACAGCTGAATTTAGTTTCCTTATAGAAAAGGCTTGGGAATACACTACAAATGCAGAGAGGATGAAAACCTGCATTGAATTTCAGCATAATTATAAACACGCTCCTTTGGTCACATCCAAAAGACAAGTCAAGACACCTACTCACCAAAGCACAATAAAAAACCCCACTTTTTTAGAAGCATAAAAATTTGTCTAACCAACTGCCCTGACAGAGCTTCCTGACCCATGCCTGTAGAAGCATGATGAAAAGACCCTCTTACCTATCATGCCAGCACAGACATGCCACATTGCAGGGGTAAAAAAGGCAAACTTGCATATTTTTGGGTTCTCTTGGATCTGTATTAAATTTTTGGTACTTTTCAATTATTGTTATTATTATTTCTTCTTTTAATCTATTTTAAACATAAAAATTGAGGCATATAGAGTGGAATTCAGCTCCTTTTGGTACACTGAAACGGGCAGAGGATCAAGAGTGCACCTAATGTAAGTGATAGAAAATGATAGAAAATACCACCTCCTCCTAGAGATTGTACACTGAGCAAAAGCCTCCATCTTGAAACTGAAAGAAGGTTGGGATTGTCAATTTCCCCTCAAATTAAGTGTTTCCCTTTGTATGGACATAAGTGACATAGGTTGTTTTAGGGTTTAGTTAAGTTGGGGGAAGGAGTGTAGGAATTGTTATTTACTGCACTATATGATCAGCTACACAGTAGCTTAAAGAGCATGACACCTACCAGCTTAAAGCCAGACTGGACAAGGACATGCACTAATACTTGTCCATTGAGTCAGCAAGAAGAGATTTAGAGAGGCAAGAAGAGGGCAGTGGCAGGACCTGTCTCTAGGTCCCCACTTCCATGAATCATCCAGGAAGGCAAAATCCTGGATTTGGTCCAGCCTTTCAGAAGTACCTTTATATCCACTGATCACTGAGTATAAACTAGAAACCCTCCTAGGAGAATGGAGATTTCTCTGAAAATCACAAGCTCTGGCTTGGATTCCCTGTAGCTAACGCGGTTTTACGATCCTGGTTTTGCACTGCCTGGACAGATGCTCTTATCACGCCCCCTCGGGTATGCAGGAACAACCCCCATGTGTGACAGCCACAGCAGCCCCAGCTTTGCAGCGCTGTCAGGGCACGTCAGACACGTGCAGGACACACCTGGGCATTCTTTGCTTGCGGGGCGGAGCAGGAGCCGCAGCTGCGCCATCCGCACGCAGCCTCCGGCACCCGGCAGGAGCCCGGACATCCAGCTCAGCTGAGACTGAGGCACCCCCGGGCTTTCATGGCATAACACACCAGGCACCTGAACTCCACCACTGAAAAGAGCTGGACTTCCAGGGACTCAGTGAGATGCTCAGGATTATTCTGCACTTCAATTCCATCAAAATTGCATTTAGACACTAAATTCTGAGCTAGGATTAAGTGAAAATTATGAGTGTGCTGTAAGAGGCAACAAAAAAATGAGTAACTGGTGATAGATGGATGTAACATTTGCAAAGAGTGTATCCATACCTATCTGCTGAAAGAAATGGGAAGATTTAGAAAGTGATGAGAAATTTTAGCACCCAATATCATGTTCATCCATTGAATCCATCACTTAACAAAGACAATATATAGCAAACATCCCATGAAAAAGCTATAAGGGAATTCCATTCAAAGGTTGAGAAAGAGTATGTTGAATCATTCTAGGAGCATCCAGATGTATTCTTGTACATCTCCTTCTGAAGAGGATAATTTACTGTGTGATACATCTATCATACTACTGAAGCAGTTTTTAATTAAGAATATTCAGTTATAGAAGAACAAATATTCAATAATAATCTATTCAGAGAACAACATTAAACTTCAAAATACATTGGGTGAATTTATCATTTAATATTAAAAAAAAATAACATAGTCACAGGAAGAACTGGCCAGAGAAAGATGCAGATGCCTAAGAGAACCTCTCCAATTTTATGCATTTAAATATTCATGAGATTAACCACACTGGTGATGACAGGGGGTTCACATCAATGTCTTTTCTCCATGATAGGAGAGAAACAGATTCTGAGAAAAACTACTGTAGAAAAGTAAATCTCTGCTCCACACTTTATGCCCTACAGTTTTTCTACACTGCCATCTTTCACCAATTCACAGTTCAATAGTTTTCAAAACAAGAGGCAGTTTTCAAAACAAAAGGCAGCTTTGTGTTTAAGAGCATAAGTTCAATTTTCTCCCATTAATTTCTTAATCCATTTTTAAACCATTGCAAATATTTGGCATCCACAGACTCCTATGCCAACAGTGAAACACACAAAGCAGCTGTAGAAGAAGCAAAGTAGGACCACCAGAAAAAACAGATAGACTCAAAGAAATCCTTCTCTTTCAAGTATTAGCTGGTTCCTCAAAAACACTTCTGACATACTTTCGACATTCAGAATCCCTTCAATATAAATTTTATTTTTTAAAGTTGTTCCTAATACCTAGTTGTGAATCTTGGGCTTACTGGGTAGTTTAACGAATCACACATCTTCCCTTGCCTTCCCCTCTACTTTTGAGGTATATTGCACACTTTCTAGTGCTCTGGTGGCACATCAGATTTCAGCAGCTGGTCCAAGGCAGAACTATTTCATCCTTAAAATCCTTTCCCCTCCTGGGTAATTACCATCAACTTCTGGCAATTTATTTTAATATCTCCTCTACTGTCACTTCAGATGTTCCTTGTGAATAAGAGTGATGCTAGGAGAACCCTTTGACTCAATGCAAACAGTAGAAGTTTATTCCATTGTCTGTTGTTTCAAATTTATGCCTAACACAATCAAACCAATTGATTATCTTCACTGGGCATCTCTGAAGTGGAGAACATCAAGATGCTTACCTTCCTTTGATGGTTATAAAGTCAGAGTAAATGTTATTAGAGTGTTCTCACTCTAAGATGTGATTTTACTGCAAAAAGGTCATTATGCAGTAGAGTACAGCAGAAAACAAGCAATTATCCTGAACAGCCATTAAGTTTTTCACAAGCTCAAGTAAAAAATCTATTTCATCCACACTAGGTTAAAAGCGTTAAGGAAATTGGTCTAATCTGAATGGTAAAGGAGATTAATTTCCTATTTTATGCTGCTGAGGCATATAGGGGACACTACAACAACCAAAGATATGTAGCAGCTTTCTCTCCTGAACTCCTACTTCCTCCACATGTTTGGATAAAACCATAACACTAACTGCTCTCAGTTTTGTTCTACATATTCAAGAGGATTGAAGAAAATCTTTAAACCTGTTACTCAGTTTTAAAACTGGAGACAATCCTGAAACAAGTAGCTTCATCTGGACACCTTGCTAGCTTTGAGGGCTGGAATACAAACTTTTATATCAACCAAGGAGTATTATTAAAAAAGAATAAACAATTGGATTTGACGTTTGTAAAAGTGAAAAAAAAAAGAAAAAAGAAAGAAAAAAAGAAAACTGGAAGTTATTTTGGTTTGGGTTTTTAATCTCACAATTTAACTTTACTTCTATTAAAACATTTTTGGACTTTCAACATTTTGCCCCAGAAATCCAGTGTCCTATGGAATCCTTTACTTCCTTCAGCAGATTTAACTATATAAATTTCTCTAACAATATTACTGTAAAGCCATGTTATTTTATGGAGGGGCATTTGTTTTCTTTATGTTTTTGTAAAGCCAAACACTTTCACTGGCAAGACTACAGCTTCCCATATAAAATGTTTATATCCTTTAAAAACCACTTTATCACATTAGTAAACTTAAATTGGAGCTGTCAGATTTCTTCAAAGTATCCTGAGGAATCTGTCAGCAGCGTGGCCATGTGCATAAATTCTGGCATTTCTTTTCACAGTATATCAAAAACTAGACGGATGAATGATCTGAAACTGTTATGTGTGTGCTGCAGTCTGAAAGAGTTGAGCTGTTTGGTTTAATGCCAGACAAATGTTCTTCCAGCTGCGCTTATATGACATAATCATGATGTACAGTCAATGGTCACATTTATGGTCTGTGATATAACACCTTTGGATATGTGAAAGCAGCAGGCAGCTGCTTTCACACTGCCCATTTGAGTTCCCAGTTCTAAAAGCCAACCTTCAGTCAAACACTTCTCACAACAGACACAGCTCTTTTCTAATTCACAGGTCTGCATCAGCCTTCAGCAAGGAGATGCTTAGAAGATTTGGTTGGGAGGTTGGTCCTGTCATTAGCCCTCGCTGACAAATAGTGATTTCAGGGAATCATGCCTGCATTTACTTTTATGGTAGAATAAATAACAAAATATGGTCAGCAAAATGCACTCTGTTACAGAGAGGCAAAACTTTACAGAATAAGGGCTTTGTTGCATTTGTAAAATCGTGTCTGACTCCTTGTACTTCACCTAAGTAGAAAAGGATTCTGGGAATGACTCAGCTGGAATAGAGGTAGAAAACAAGTTACATAACTAGAGAACAAGTTATAAAACCCTCACATGCTCACATCAGGGTTTATGGTAGTTGGTTGAATTATATTTGTTGTCCTATGAAAATGTGCAACATATAAAGGCCTAATTGCTTAAAAAGGCCTGATTTCTAGCAAAAAAAAGCTTCCTTTTTCACCTGCCTGGGGATTCTGCATCGCTCCTTACTCCAACAGCACTCAAATACAACAAAACATCTACTGCAATCTCAAATATCTTGTTGACCAAGTTCAGCAGAAAGAAGGCCTTCAAGTGCATCAGCTCATCACCATGAGTATAAGCTAATGCAACCAAAATGGAAAGATAAAAATACAGAAAGGGGAAACAAGAGTAGCCAAATATTATCAAGATTTAAGGGTGTTTGCTCTTCTTACAGAGAATTTTGATGAAGGAATCAATACTTTATATACACAGGAGATACGTGAGTAGAGTAACAGAAAACAGCAACCTGTTATGGGGTTACCAAGTATTGTCTGCTTAAACAAGGCTTTTCATACTCAAATTGCACTGTTCACATGGTGTCTCTTCTTCATCTTGCCTCTGCTAAAAGAAACTGATTCAGCCACTTTAAAACTGTCTAGCCATGGAGGAAAGTGCTCCAAGCTAAACTAACTGCGGTTGCCATTCTTCTTTTTCTTAAAAAAAAAAAAAAAAACAAAAAAAACCCCACACCAACATAAAAAAAACCAACAGCAAGCAAACAAAACAAACCAAAAAAACCTATACACAAAAAAAACCCAAAAACAAAACCCTAAAAAACCCAAACCAAAAGAGGAAAAAATTGTTTTCTCCCTGTATGAAAATTGCAAAATTATATACCAAGATTTCAATTCTTGTAGTCGCTGGTTAACAATGGAGAAATCTTAGGAAAAAATAAATTTTAAAATAAATATGTAATTGAGAATTACATCCTTAGGTATCTTAACTGCTATCATGCTGAAGTATGTCAAATAAATTCTTCTTTATTAAAAAACTTAAAATTAAAATCTCTTACTGTCTATCACTGTTACTTAATTTAATAAGCATTTCCATACAGCTTTAGTATCTTTAAAAACACTAAGTAAATGAGCAATTGTGAGAAGAGATGTTACAAAATCTTAGACAATCTTGGGAAATCTTTGAATTTGCAATAATTTCTCCAACACTAATAGGAGATACTACCCTTGAAAAGCTCTTTTTTTATCCTTGGGATTTTCATAGCAATTATTGCTCATATTTAAATGGCAGAAATGGAACACTGATCCTTAATTTAAATGGTAGCCAGACATCACCTATGTCATCCCAAGTCCAGTGCCCAAACATGTGAACTCATATGGATGCAGACTGCCATGGCTTCTTTCCCAAGTAACTGACCACTGCACAATGACTATGGACTAAATTAACTGTGCATCTGTGTGTACTGAATAAAACCTATATTTTACACACCTATTCACAATATCAATAAGCAAGGAAGTGCATGTTTTAGTAAATGAATACTTGTTAAATTGAAGTTAATTAGGGAACACGCAAAATTGACATTTATTCAACCTTTATATATAAAATGAAGGACACATATTTTGTATTTTCACATTAAGCTTATTTTGAATATGTTTTTATTTTCACTGACAGAAGAGAAAGCCCTGTAGTAATCCTTCAAGAATTATTTTCTTGCAGCAAGATAATACTAATAAATACAACCATGATGAAAAGTCTACAAAATGCATATTAAAAGTTGATTTATATTTACAAAACATAAGTTTGAACACATTCTAATTTGCACCCATTTAACCTGAATTTCCCTGACCTAATAAAAAATTCAAGCAACCTCAGTTGTTATTCTACAGCAGCAAAAGCAACCCATTGCTCATTAAGGTGGGAGTTTATACTCAAACACAGAGTAAAGATTGAGTCCTTTGCTCTCTTTACTATGTGAAGACTCCTCAGACAAGGTATGTGCAGTCTCTGCTGCACACAGCTATGGTATGGCAGCAGAAACACCAGCTATGGAAGATTCCCCCCCTTGTAGCATCTTCTGACTCCTTGAAAAACAACAGTTAAGCTGTACATAGGCAAATGGGCTAATAATTTTTGACTTGCCCCTGGGCTAGGCCTCAGCTGCCTCTTTCTGACCTGTCTTTTTGTAATAGCTACCACATTTTGACCAAGACTTCATTACACAGAATTTGACAATCAGAAGGCCTTTTTTTTTTTTTAATGAATGCTCATACATGGAAAAAAAACCCTGATTCCATCAAACCTGCTTTTTCAATTTTATGTATTATTAATATGCTTCATCAAGTACTTACACAGCTCAGATCTATCTCCCAAACTGAAAAACAAGTTTTGAGATGTACTTACATCTAATAATTTTCCAGGATGCAATAATTGTTAGGCTACAATTCTGCAAGGAATCAGCAAGTTTATATTTAACTTTATACCCCTCAACTAATTCAAAATACTTTATTTGTATTGTAAAAAGATTAATCTATCACTACACCAGAAGTATTTGAAGCTGTAAAACCTAATTTAAAATTACTCTAATGTCTTGGTCCTTTCAGAATATCATTGTGCCCGTGCAACAGCAAACTAAACAAATCTTATGGTTTAAAGAACATCCTCCATGCATTTTAATGCTCCTGAATATTCTCTGTCATCTGAAATAATAAATTGAGAGCCAGTACTCAAGTAAATAAAAAACTTGTCTGAAAGGCCACCATTGGCATAAGAGAGTTCTAAGTGAAATGTTAAAGCTTTGAGACGTGAAAAAGTCTGAGGTTTTTACAGAGGAAACACTTTTGTGTTCTAATTATAGATACAGACACACAACTCCCCCTCATCTACAGTCAAGGTCACATAACTCTCACTGCTCATTATGTAGAAGACTTGAGTTCTAACTCCAGTCCTCCAGCTCATATTATCACAGAATCATTAAGGTTGGAAACCAAAACCATTGAGTAGAACCTTTGATTAATCACCACTTTGCCAACTAGACCTTGGCCCTAAGTGTCACATCCAGTCCTTTCTTGAACACCTCCAGGGATGGTGATTCCACTGCTGAGAAACACATTCAGTGCAGGTAGCTTGGTGAGCAGCTTCTGTGTGAGCTGCAGGTTGAGCCCCAGGCAAGAGGCCATGAAATGCCACCCTCTGCAAAACAAAGGGCCTGGGGACCTGTGGCACCAGCCAGGGGACTGGACACTTAGGGCAGGAGCCAAAGATTCACAGACATCTTGTGCTTCAACTGTGAGGGGTCTTTGTTATGTGTTATGGGAATCCTGGTCTGGCTGTGTGAGTGTGGGGTGTGTAGCTGTGAAGTGGCCTCAGTCCCAGCTCGGGTGGTGCAGGTGTGACTGCCAGAGTGGCTCCTGGATGGTTGGATAGGAAAGTTTCCTAAATGCCACCATCTCCCTGAGAGGTTCATTCCAATGCCTGAAATCATACCTGCCTTACAGGTCCTCAGTATACAAAATACAGCCTCAGTCAAACTTTACTAGGGGGTGTTCAGGCAATCTCAGAGTGTGCCAGGGTCATAAGAAACATAATTTTTAAAATAATTAATGTGTTTACATATAAAAAATGTCTAGACAACATAGATGAGTATGACTTCACCAGTATTAATTAAGAAAAAGATTAAGATGGATAAAAAGGGATGCTATAATTGGAAGAAGCAATTGAGACAGCAAAAAGAAGTAGTTGCTCTTATTTATTCACATAAATATGTAGATTATCTTTGTTCCTCCAGTGACTGCATTGCCTGGTTTATGCTTCCCTTGTTACCCATTTCTAAGGCACTGCTGTGGAATTGGGCAGAACTTTCATTCAAAACCTCGAAAAACCAACCTGCAGATTTTACAAGAAATATGTTGTAATGTCCCCATCCTCCAAAACATAACAAGACAGATTTTCTCATAGTAGCTCCAACTGTCTTCAGCATAAAGGTAATAGTGTCAGGTCATTGGACAAAGAGGGCATTATTTTCTGATTCCATCCTTTATGCTGCTTTAATAAATGTCACATTACTGTGGTAACAAAGAGTTTGTATTTGGAACAGACTTTTAAGAGCAGCCATATTTTTAGGAATTCTTTGTAAAAAGAGCTTCTTCCTTTGAAGTTGGATTTGAAAACACTGATAGTGTTTATCCCAGAAGGGAAATAAACAAGAAGGTTCATAATTAATGTATCAAAAATAATGAGTTATATTGAGAGGGAACTTTAGCTCTCTGTCTCATGACAGAAGAGTCATTTCATAAAAGTGTCTAGTGGTATACTTTTAAAAAAAATGAAACATTAACTCTTTCCTCTTCACTCCTTGTTATGAGATATTGTTATCCTTAACAAATTTCTCTTTGAGACAGGATATTAAACTAAGCAGATCACATCTATCTACCTTAGATTCCCATCTAATAATGTTGGTTTCTTAGCACACGAATACTCTAATAAAGAAGTTCAACAATAAAATAGTCCATGCACACATTCAGCCAGGGATTAGATTCCAAATCCAGTTATTACAGTTTATTCAGCTAACAAATTTTACCTGGCCCATCAGTGTATGCAGTCTTAGACCACAATAAACACAAATGAATGCACTACAGCTTGATACACAGGGAGGAGTTGTTAAAGATAACTTACAGACTTTGTCAGAGGCAATATGTGGTTGTGTGCTTGAGGTGTTAACATCAAATTCATCCCTCCCAGCTGTAGACACCCAAGGGTAATACTCGATCTATGTGTTTGACATGGTTTGTGGTCCTTCTACAGCTATTCACATCCTAGATGGAAGGAAATGCACCCTCCAAAGGGCAAGACTAAGATGGAGGTTAGGAAGGTAAATCAAAGGTAACTATGCAGGTTTTGGAATTAAGTTGGATCCCAATGTACTAATCTCCAACTTTTTTCTCCATGATAAAAATAAACCAAGAAAATCTGAAAGCTGGAAGTTCCAATGGCTCCATGTTCCTACAGATATAAGCCTTTTCCTCGTATAAGCTCTTGGCTAATTCTTTGGCTGAATTCACCCCTCCTACTGTTGGCTGAGGAATTGTATAAGGATCCCTCCTCTTCTTCAGCACAGACTTGGATGGCTTGACTTAGGGAGCTAGTGAGCCTTGATTAAACAAACATAGTTATTTTGCACAAAAGATGCTGAAAAGCACTTGGATGAGTTGTTCTGCTCCCTCAGCTGTCTTCCAGCAAAACCTCCAGTGCAAGGATCGAATAATTTGGAGGTGATGCTATCTCAGCCCACTACTTAAAGGTCATCTGACCCCAGCTGAAATTGCACTGAATTCACAGAACAATGTATTATTCCTCCAAGGAGGATAGAACTCAACCTCAGATTACAGACACTCTGTGAACTGGTGGCTTAGCTGTTAAAAACTGTTAATAATTCATTGTCAGCCCCTGGAGAAGAACAAATTAAAAATGCTGCTTGAAATATCATCTTTATTGGCAATACTGGGGGAAAAAAAAAGGAACTTCTTTTCACTATTCTCTGCATGCAAACACATAAAGAAAATGGCCTTCTTTAAAAGAAAACAGTTGCTGACATTTTACATTTCTGATTTTACTTTATTTACGGAGGATCCTGATTCTGTCTACTGGGAAATGACATTTTCCTTCAGCTAACAAAATGAAAATATATAGAAAAATGGTGGAGCTGGCATTTACAAGAAATACAGCCAGAAAATTACAGAGGACAAATAATCACCTGGAATTTTTGTAATTGCACAGAAATATGAATTAGAGTTTGCATTATTGTGGTATATTTATGATTCTATTTATGACCTCAAAAAAACAATAGTAGAATCCTTTCTAAATCTACCCTTCAAAGCACCAGTCACAAAGCACATTTCTTGAAATTATAGTCTTAGTGTACAATTATAAGGTTTTTATAAGGTGACTAAAATATAATATTGCAATAACAGCAAATACATGTAAGTATAGATTGATCAAAATAACAAATTAATTCTTATCTCTTATCCAGGAATTACCATAGATATTTATTTTAAGACAATGTCTATATGATCTCATGAATTTATTTATAGCCTTGAAAATACAGATAGAAAGATGAAATATTAAACTCACAATAGAATTATTCTATCAAATATATTACATTTCACCCAAAAATAGGATATCAGGCTAACAGCATATTGTGCTGCACAGCACATAGGCAGCACAATTTGACTAAAACTGCATTTTTTTGTTCACTACTTCTACAAACTGACAGCAGTTGTAGAAACACAGACTTTATGTTTCCAATGATTGCTGACAGCACAAGTCAAGTAACTAGCTTTCCTTTCCCTACATGCTTGAAGAATTGTAGTATCATTTATCCAGTGCAAAGGTTTACAAAGGCCTGGCAGAGTGAGATTAATATGTTTCTTTATGAAGCAAGCAGCAATGTTTATATCCCTCCTTCTTCTTGAGTAGTGCCTGACTGCAAACTTTTTGTATAATCAGTCTTGATGGGTGTCACTGGGGGCTCAAAGTAAAATAAATGTAAAAATCACATTTTAGAACAAATGAGGGAATTTTAACTCATTGTGGAAGAACTTAAAAAGGATCAGCAATTTTTCTGGTTTTCAATTTACTTTCCAGAAAAACAGCAGCAGAGTATTGCAGACATCTCCATGCATTTTCACTGCAAGACCAACAACACGCACTCTGAAAAGCCAAAAGACTATTCCCAAATCCTTTACATCAAACACATAAAAACCCCTTTTCTACACACTTTCAGATAGACTCTGAAAATGGAAAGCACCAGCAAATGACTCAGTCTCCTAGGAGGAAAAATATCAGATGTCTTTACATCACAGGAGCTTGGGTACCTCCTTCCCAAGTGACATTTTCATCAGCCTCCTGCAGTGCTGCAGCCAGGGAGCTGCACTGCTGGGAGTCACAAGGCAGCAACAACCTGAGTGCTGCACCTTGGTAATCCCCCAGGGGTAAAGCATGCCAGGGGACACTACACCTTATATTCTGCTCTCCCCATGAAGTTAGCATGGATCTGGGTACTTCAGAGGAGTTGATCGGGATTGACTCTGGTGTGAGGGCTGAGCACAACAGGCTTCCATGTCTACTACTCTATTTACAAAGTAGCACCTCAGATTCCTTCTGAAAATCCAGCTTTTCTGCAGTCCTGCTGAAAGTGATTCATTTGCTAATACCAATAGTCTCACTATTTTATAAATTGTAACAAAGATTTTCAACAACTTAGCTAACAGTAGTCTTAATGAATTGTAGTCCTGTGAGTACTACATCTCTAAAAATAAGGTAATAAGGATGCTGAAAAGAGAGTAATCCAGATTTTTCAATACACATTTCTAAATCAGCACGTGGAGGGCAAAAATTGACAAAGTTTCTGAGTTTCTATGAACACAGGCAGAGTATACAGGCACATGTTTAGATGCAAATACTCCCCTTCCAAAGCCTCCAACACTTATTTCTTAGTCCTGGAGGTCCAGAAATGACAGGAATACAACTGTGTCTTTGTTGAGTCATCAAAGAGCTCTTCTAAATAATTTTTAGGTTGAATTCCACCCGCCCTCAATTCATCTTCAGAGTCCTAGAGAATCAAACTCCCAGTGGGTGGCTCAGCTTTTAAAATAAGGAAGCAGTGACAACCACTTGCTAGAAAAGTATTTTTGGTTGTAATTGTAGGGTGGGATTTTCTAAAGCTCTCATTGCCTAACTTTGCTCCCACAGGCTAAGAAGTGAAGTCTGCTATGACCTCTGGCAGGAGGCCAGCAAAACAGTCTTCGAATAGCCAACCTCACCCACATGTAATTACAATTAGGTATTTTGCAAGGAACTCAAGAAATAGCCAGCTGCTCCAACTAGGGCTTATTATATAAGTGAAGTGGCATTCAGGGTTCTTTATCTCCCAGAAAATTGTCATCATCAATGATCATACAGATTTTAGGGGACAAAAAACCAATACAGAATATTAGGTAGGTAGGGTAGAGTATAGTTAGCAAATAAATTTTCTCAAATGTAAAATTTTACAATGCCACAAAGCTGTACAGAAAAAAAAAAAAAAAAAGAAAAAAAGAAAAAAAGAACCCCCACACACACACACACATAGAAATGCTCTAAGAGCTGAAAAGCCAGTTTTACCATGTAAGGTCTCCAAGCTCAATCTGTTCAGATAGAGCAAAATGTTCATACTTTAACAAGGAACAGATGCAACAAAAGAGAAATGCTCAATTTCAATGCTCTATGTGTGTTAGGATATGACAGTTGAAAGCAGAAATAAAAAGACCTGATATTGTGACAGTGAAAATAAACCAATTTTTAAGTTCATGGTTTTGTCTCATTCACATGAGATTTAGGGCTGTGACAGAATCTTACCCCAGCTCACCAGCCTCAGTTTCCTGTGCTAATAGAATCAGTACTTTGGTTCTGCTCCTTACACATCTAGCCTTGCTTTTTTCCACCTCTTTTCAATTGTAATGCTAACAATTTTTAAATACAGAGATTAATATTTTGCATATGGCTTCCTGCCAAACACTCTCATGTTCTTGACCCCTGGCTTTATTTGCCTTGTCTATAGGTATGCCCAGAAAATGCTTTCACCCATGTACCTGACAGGCTCTTCCTAACATTTCCTAAAGTACCATCAGCAATGAATTGTCTTTCTTCTTAGCCTGAAGGAATTTTAAGTTTCTCCTCACTCCTTTAGCCTGTCAATGTGAAGCATTCCCTCCCTGGCATTAAACATTCTGCTGAATGATCCAGTGCAATAAGAAGAATTACAAATCTTTAGAAACTTACTTAAAAATTCAATAATTTTAAAATATGAAAATTCACCTACAGTGATTCTTTAAGCTTTTTTTTCCTAAAGATCTTAATGCCATCTGCAGCTGCTGCTTTTATTGAGATTAGAATTAATGCATTTTTATTTTGGAGCAGATTTATATAGTGGTCCAGATGCAATTAAGGTTCAGTTAAAATTTGACATTGGGGACTCCCAAATCCAACACAGTCACGCACTAATGTGCAAAATCACTGCTTTCCAGTAGATCTGCCTTCCCATCTTGTGCTACTGAGACTTTGAGGAAGATTTTTCAAAGGGTAATGTTGGGTTACTAATTTGAGAAGTGAGAGGTTCTGGTCACTTACAGGGGATCTAGGAAAGGGATATTGTGGTACCTGCCACAGACCATGGACAGCTATGCTGGTACACTGACCCCACAGCTTTGCTGTGCCCCCCATTTGCTCTTGTTACCTCAGCAAAAGGATTTTAATTTTTTTTTTTTTCTTCACATGTAACTTCTATAGGTTGGCTTGTATTTTCTCTACAACTTTTAATTCAAGAGTAAATACCTACCCCACCACAGAATTCTCTCCATGACTCCTAAAGTGACACATGCCTTTTTACTGAAATCTCTGATTCCAATAAATCCTAGTGTTTTTTCTCATAGACTAATAGAACACCCTGAGTTGGAAGAGACCCACAAGGATCATTGAGTCCTGGCCCTGCACAGCACCATCCCCAAGAGTCACTCAATGTGCCCAAAAGTATTTTCCAAATACCTACTGAACTCTGACAGCCTTGGTGCTGTGATCATTGCCCTGAGGAGCCTATTCCAGTGCCCAGCCACCCTCTGGGTGAAGCCTATTTACACTAAGCCTTTTCCTTATTTCCTAATTCTTCATTTCTGCATGCTGGCTCTTATCCAAAATGACAAGAACTCGTACAACCATAAACACTCTCAATTCTCTTTAAGAGCTACTTTCCCTCTATGTTAAATATGACTTTGTGTAGCAGATCTGAGGTCAGTTTAATCCAGCCTTTTTTTTTTTTTTTCTTTTAGAAGATACTTGAACATATCTGAGAAAAGAGACAATATCAGTATACACCTATCTTCTCTTCCTGTAAGAGGAGCTGGTTTGCATCCATGCATACAGCAAAGACCCTGCCCTGGTCTGACTCTAGTTTTTATCAACTATTTAGATTTAGATCCCTTCCGATTTCTTTTGTAACCAGTCAACAGCAATTTGTGTCTGCCTCTCAAGGCCTTTACACTCAAGGAGCTCAGGTGGTTCAAAATTTGTGTCACAGGATGGATACAGGGCAGACCCATGAGGTGCTGCTCCCACAGATCCAGACAGGCATCACTGATAGGCTCAGGCACCTCAAAGAAAACTGCAACAAAAGGATTTTGTTTGAGGCTCTCAGGAGGAATAACAGAACTATGCTCTGATAATCAGCATGTCCAGTGGACAGGCTCGACCATGGAAACTGCTGCGCCAGTTACCAAACTTAACCAACTTGAATTCCAGTCATATGCATATTTCCTGAAGAGAGAAAAATTAATATCTTTCAAGTTAAAAAGTTCATTCTTTCATATCACTGTTGTTGTAGAAATTCATACCTTTGCCTGACATTACCAAGTAACCTCTTGAATATCCAAGGATATCACTCACTTGCCTGCCCGTATAAGCCTTGAAGGCTTCTGAAATCCCTGTTGATCCAATGCTAGCTCCCCTGAATTCATAAGTCAACAGCAGCAGTGGAAACTATAGCTTGCAGGCCTTACTGCAGAAACCCATCTGTCAAAAGCCTGGTAACACACACAAATGTTTTCTCAAAGAATTGCTTGTTTGCCTCCCTGCCATCTGTGACACTTTGAAGAGTCAAAAGCCAGCATTTCTTGTCTCAATACCCAAATTTCTATTTCTGCTGCTCCTCACAGAGGTTGACCATGTAGACCTGTACATTCTGCAGATCTGAATTTCCCTGGATAATGAGTCCTTTGGTATTTATATTTTTATTAGCAATACTTTAACACAGCAGTTCTGCTCACTCCAGAAGGCTTCTAAGTCACATACAGTGCCAGTGAAGCTTCTGCAACAGCATGACAGCTGACAGTTAAAGAACGTGCCTAACAATTACAGATTTCAGCAGGTCACATTCTCAAAGAATGCAAAAACAAAAAAAAAAAAAAAAGAAAACAAAAACAAAACAAACAAACAAACAAAAAAATCTACCTTTGCTAAAAGAGCCATGGAATCTAAATATCCTCATCAAGCAAGCACTGATATTTCCCCTTCAGCAGAAAGTTAAATTGAACAAATAACAATTAACTTGCTTCAGAAGGGAGATAATAGTCACACCTGCTACTAAATCTGACTGGTACCACACTGAAATAGTTCATTGGTTGTATATTTCAGAAAGCATGTATTGGAATGCAACTGAGGAAGACACTCAAGTTCTACAAACACACAAATAATTTTCAGTACATCCTAAGCATTAATAATATTAACATAAAAACTTTACAAATATTTCCTTTCTTCATTAATCACACTGAGACTTTCATTCAAGGTGTTGTGGTTTGACACCAAGACACAAGGTTAATTCTAAAAGAATTTAATTACTTCAATCATACCTTATTGATCCTAGTTTCCTGTCAGAACTACCACCTTGCTCATTATACCCTACTAAAACAATAGTTTTAGTATTATAGTTACCTGGCTCAAAATGACCTGCAAGTAGTTTTGATCTACAGATACAGAGTTACTTTTATCAGAACACCCTCTGGCCTGTTCATTTTTAGCACCTCTATTTGAGTAACATTAGACACAAAACTGGTACTGTCCTGTATTTCCCATTTCTGCAGGAAAACCTGCTTAATATTAAAACAGCTGCTGCCTTGAAAAAGATACCTACTGTACTTCAGTAGAGCCCATCTGAGGAAACACACAGTAAACACTTTTATGCCCAAGTAACCAATAGGAAATGGCAGCAGACATTGAAGATCATTTAAAATGGTGTCATATATCTAGTTGCGTATTTTCTATTATGTTTTCCAAAATAACCCCAAACAACTTACTATTAGTAGGAGTGAAAAGACACTTCAGCAGAGACAGAGTACAAATCTGTATTGTGTGCATATTATTCTGAATTTTTTTCAGGTAATTTCTTTCTGAAGGTTAACACACAATTGAGTGCACACACAATTGAGAAAGAACATCGTTTTTCCAAAGACAAAAGACCTGGATTGTAAGGAGATCAGCTATGAACAAACTCAGTTAGAACAGACACCCCCAGCTCACTATGTTCATCTCCTGTGATCTTGCAGAAAGCACTCCTCTTGTTCATCTATTTTTTCTGTACTGCTGCATTCTCACAACTACAATTCACAGTCTGCTTCACAGCTCCCCAGGTTCAGAAGTCACATTTTATTGCTTTGGGAGGAGCTCACCAATCCTCTTTGTGTAAAGAGGGGTAGCAACAGCAACAGACACCCAGTGACCCACCTAACACAGTCTTAAGAGTAAAAAAACCCAGTAATTCACACCAGAGGACATGAACAACTGAGCAACCAATGACAACTATCTATTGTTTCAAGTCATTTTATAATGCATGGTAGAAATGCAGACAGAAATTAGGAATTCCTCATTAATAGTTTTCATTTGTCATGTCAGAAATAGAAAAAACTCTGCAAGCAAAAGTTTCCTTTCCTATTATTGATTTAGAAATGTAAACTTAACACAGGAATAGATGCTTAAGGTTTTAACAGCAAACACATGCAAAGAGTAAGTCAATGTAGCCTCTCAGTGTAGATCTCCTCAGTCTCTAGACAAAGCTGGTCATACTCATAACAAAGATACATTTCATCTATCACTCCAATTCTGATTTCTCATGGTGAGATGCCATGGCTTTTCATTAATTTTGACAACTAAAATGTACTAAATGCCTAAGTTTTTACATCACTACAGTGAAAGGAAGCAAGACCCTCCTCCCTGATAGATTACTAGTAATTAACATTGACATTTGTATCACTTCCAGATCTCCCCTACACTGTACAAGACTACAGAACTACAGCAGCTGTACTTCTACGTTTTCATTTTCACAAGTCACAGGACTGAAAAGTTATAAGAAGTAAAATGCCATTCTTTAAAAAAGAAATTATATACATATGAAGAATTTCTCCTTTTCCTAAGCGAGGAATTAGAAGCACAGTTTAACAAACAACTTTTCCCTTTTCCACATACATCTTTCCCTTAACATTTTGCAAGTTACTTCTTTGTGCAATACATTCGCTCAGTCAGGATCACTCAGTCCTTGCAGCAATTCTGAATAAAGCACAAAAGAATATGACAAAATGTTTAAAAACTGCAATATGAAATGAGCCATAAACACTAGATTGTTATATACCAATCCTTGGGTTCAGCTTGAGGATAACACAGCACACAGATTTTAATACAATAAATGGCCTAGCAGGAAACCAGATGAGCAATACTCATTACTGTGACTATAAAATCAAATAAACAGCAAGCTGGAAACACTGGCCATGAACTGCTTTTTTAGAATGCACGTCCCAAGAGAAAAAATATCAAACCAGTGCCAGGAGACCCAAATGATAACTTCTTTTTCCACATCCTAGCCTTTAGCCAGTCTCAGTTTCAAAAGTGAACACTATACACCATAACATTAAGAGAGGGAGGCAAAAAAAAAGAAAAAAAAAAGTCTCCAAAATGGTTTGACTCAATGTCTGAGGTTGGTGAGTGCATGGATGGGGGACGAACATGAACCCCTTGGAGTGGTGCTTGCCTTGCCCTCAATGCAGGGAAGGTAAGAGCCACCAAGGTCAGGTTTGCTTTCTCCCTACTGCCAGGGAGGCAGAAACTGTCAGATTTCCTGCTTGTACTTATGTATTTAAGTGACTTTACTGTGACTATGGCTGAAATATCAGTCCTGGCTCCTGCTCATTTAAGTAGCTGTTTGCTAACTGAAAGCTTAAAAATCCAATGACCTTTTGTAGTTGCAGCAACGTGTGTTACCCTGCCAATATCTACTCTCCCGTGAGCTCCACACTCATTAGTTGACATTAAGCATGATTGCCATAAAGATGATGTAGCTGAGCTTTAAATGGTACCTGTTTTGTCCTATGGATATTTATTCCATGGCTACTCTGTAATTAAAGGCTTTATCAAACCCTTTGGGAAATTCACTTACAAAACAGAGTTAAAGACATGTGAGTTGTTCTAAATTACTGCATTTTCACCCGGCAATTCAACAGACTGCTAGAAAATGCAGCCAAAAATCTGAAACAATTTTTAGACTGGGAACAGAGATTAGCAACAACCAGTTCACGTAACTACTTACTGTTATTTTTAGAGAGCATTAAAAGATACTGACCTAAAGACCAATTACTCTTCTGCCTCACAGACATATGAGTGTCTTGAATCCAACAATATGGAAAACACATCTGATGATAGCTGAATAATATGTTACATTCAAAGAAATTCTCCAGAATGCACTTCCTTGCAGCAAAACAGAATGAAGTCTATATTTTCCACTCAACCAAAATGTTGCCACTTCGACAGCTAAGAGACAAAGCTAAGCTCAGTCAATAACTCTTTTTGCTATGTTTTCCAGGTATGAGTTACACCTGCTTCCTACCCTTTCATAGTTAATTCTTGCCATTCTAAATGTGGCTAAAATAAATTCACAGCAAATCAACCCAATATAAACATGAGATATCACATAAAGACAGATCACCTGAAGTCAACAAAGCTCTCCTCTATAAATCAGCTTATTGTTCCAGATCTTCCTTCTAAAAGCAGTGAGACACAGGTTAAATACAGTGCTAAAGGATGCAGACACACAGTACATTATAGCTCCATTTTAACCTTTCTTAAAGGTAGTGAGGAAGTGTAGTAAACTCAGTAATTTCAGTGAACTATGCTGCACAGATTTAAAAGATTTATTTCTTTCCACATCCATCGACATTCATTTTTCGTGTAATTAAACTGCTGTCATGGATCAATGAGCACAGATAACAACTCAAAGCAGCACAAGAGCATCCACCAGCAATCTTTTTCATTAAGTACATAACCAAATATTATTTGTTAGGCTGAAACACAAAATGCATCTAAAGATCTCATTTTATTTGAAAACTGAGGGACAGCCAGAACTTATAACCTTCTAGAGATGAGGACATAAAATCTAAGCATTAAGGAGAAAACAAGCCAGTCTTTATTACCGGTATGAGGTTTAAATCTAATACAAGGTCTAAATCAAATTTTTAGAGGTGAGGCTCCAATGAAAAATAAACCCCATTAAAATGATAGCTATTAAAATTAGGCCTTCAGCAATAATATAATCAAAAAGTAAAATAAATCCAAAATCTTGAACAATAAAAAAAGTAAATATCCCAGATGTGTATAAGCAAATGAAATTTTCATATTTTGCCAAGTTGCCAGTTCTTTAAAATCATCATATAAGTAGGAAGTATCATTTAGGAAGCAGATGAAGAGTAATGAGAGAGTACAGAGAAAAGTAATATTTGAGGTGTTTAATCCAGCCCATATCTACTTTATTTGTGTTGCTTAAAATATCATCACTGGTTGAACAAAAAAATCTGCTTCTATAATAACAATGACAAAAAAAAAAAAATCATAATGACAACAAATGTTACTTCTAAATACTTAGGACACTTTTTTTTTTTTCAGGGGAAAAAAGAGATCTTTAAACTAGTTCCCCTGCCAAATTTTGCAGTCTTTAGGAACATGAATTTGGACTTTGGCATTCTCTTTTTACTTTGGTCCAGTATTAAACCAATTCTTGCACAGAGCTACCTTACAAAGGTCTGAGTATTAAAATAAATACCTCAAATTGTGTACAGATCCCACATGAACAGCCTTTGTGCCTGGAGTAGTGACAGTGGAATCACCAGAGAAATTACAAACCATCTCAGCTGCACAGTACAGAAACCAGTGAGTGATGACATCCACTTAGTAAAGCTTGTGATTGCTCTATTTCTTCATTTAAAAAAAAGCCATTTCAGTAAAATCTAGAACATCAATATGTCAGTTTTCAGACAATCCTGGTCAAAAAAAGCTGCATATTTTACATTAATTTGCATATTTTTTTATATTTGAGTACTCGCACAATTTAAAAGCATTAGCACCATTGGTAGTAATAGATTTTGCATACTTAAATCCCACAAAGCCGGCCTACTTCCCTTCGTTTCCATTTCTCAGTGCTTTAACTGCTAAAAATGTCCCTGTTCCATTGTCTGTGCAAGCATATCTGTACCAGGCAAGAGACCAAGTGAGTTTTAGAAATCTCAAGAAGAGGCATCCTATCCAATTACACCATCCAAAGATACTCACATTTTATCTATGAATGGCACAGAGGCCAAGACAAGGTTAGGACAATGATCATTGACTCATTAATGGCCTCACATTGCATCTGCAAGCCTGCTCTGAACACACAGTGGCAGAAGTGGTTATTCAATTTTTCAGGATGATTGAAAGCTTCATATTCCAGGTGTAAAAAGAGAGTCTCAGTCCTCAATATATATTACATTTCTAATTCGCATAAAAATACTATTCTGCTTTACTGAAAAGAGAACTGCATCTGACAGGGTAATCCCAAAGAGAAATACAATTACTTGTGCTGCTCCTCTCATCCTTAACAGTTGCTCATTAAAGGCCTTGATGCAAGTGAAAATGGTGTCAACATTTTCCCTCAATGCAAAGCAGTAGCTTTGCAGCCTCTGATTATTTTTCACATTTCTAGCCAAAACAAAAAGCATTCCACAGTCTGCATTGTCTGTAAGGGATACAGAGAGTGGACAATCTCTTTATTCTTGCACATTTGCTTTCAAGGTTTCTCACGTGGTCCACGTATGAAGAGGGCGGGGGGGAAAGCATGCCAGGAACTCACAAAGGGAATACAAGAGAGGAGCATATCTGCTTACGTATGCTGTGAGCAAACTGCACACTTGGAGAGAAGGGGATACATGAAATATGGAGCATTGACCCCATCATCTTCCTCACATCCAAAACAGGGTTCATCCTGAACAGAAAATTGCCGCTCCTAGGTGGGAAGATCTGGATCTGCTTCCTTTGTGTATTGTATGTAGATGACAGACAATATCTCCCACAGGGTAACATGCTACAGCGGCCTCCACAACTCTCCATGGAGGTAATTTACAGGACTTTTTGTGACCCTACACTCACCAGTTTTCTGCAATCAAAAGAACACATGCAACTGAAAGGCAAAGGTGCTGTGGTTTCCACCACAAAGCTGCCACATTGAGCTATGCAGGGGAAGACAGAAGAAAGCCTCCCGTAGGCTGTGTTCTGCATCCTTCTTCCATCCCTGGACAGCCCCAGACAAGCCTGTGAACCTGCCTGGCTGGCAGTTTCTCTAGATAATGTTTGAAAATTGTACCAAAATTCTCTGCTGGGAAGTAAAAAAGATGACAGTGGCAATCAGCAAAAAGTGCATGTGCAGTGGTTTTTCTGCCACGGGACTTCACATCCTGGTTTACCTCTTAAAGATGAGCATCTATGGAGAAAGCAACAAAAGGCTGTCCCAAGCTTAATGTCGTTATACTAATGTATTTTCATGTTTCACCTCCTTTTTCAGCATTTTTCCTGCTCTTACCATGTCCTGTTTCTTTGTGCTGCCCTTGACACTTTCACACTTAGATAAGGAAATAGTATTCAAATGTATAAAGCTGTCTTCTGCCACTATTACTAACACCAAACAACACCATATGCCATATAATTCTTCCTCTAGAGCCTTATTCAATATGAAGAAGGAAATAAAACCCAATACATAGAATCTGTATTTTTTTTTTCAAAATAGTTTTCAAGTTTATCTGTTCAATTTTATAGAATGAAGAGAATTTATCTAATACATTATAGTTATTCCATAGAGAGAGAAAACAGTAAGGCCAACCAAGAATGTAACCAAAATAACTCTGTCAGGATATGCTTAGCTCCCACCCTTCAACTCCTACCACACAGAAGGAAACACACAGCCAGCAAAGTAAACATACATTATACAGTATTTACTACCAGCTTATTGAAAAAAATTATAAAACTATTAATTTTAAGAAGGCATAAGTTTTTCTGAACTTAATTTAGATAGAAAAATATCAATAATTTCTACAGAGTTAGTCTCTCAGTGACCATTGTGTTTATTGTTAGTTATCCTAATCTTAATTTCCTAACAAGGATGTCTTACTCAGATTAGACAGTGGTGGATGTCAGCTAATCCACACCTCTAAACTCATAGAAGTGTCACTCAAGTCAAAAATCTCAAAGGCAGTAAGTCACCAAGCTCCACTGACTCCATCAATGCTACCAAAAAGGGGTCTGGCCCACCAGACACATGCTCTGTCACAAAACTCTGCCACAACAGCGGCTTTATTAAGCTCTCCAGTACATCTTGCCATCCTCACCAGCATCCCCTGCTCTTCTCAGATGCACTTCTCATTGCCACCACTCTTCTCTTGACCTTCAAGTCACCAAAGGATCTTGCAGATGCCCCCACTTTACTTTGCTGCACAGTACTGCAGGCATGGTTCCCTTTTGTACGTCATCTGCTGACAGCTCAGCAAAGATGTACCACTCACCTTCCTAATTAACTTGGGCTAAATTATAGGCTCCTGCAGAAAAAAAGATTCAGTGTGGGAATGATTACTAATATGTAACAAGGAACTGAATACCTGTACTCATATTTATAAAATTAGCCTCACTTTTAACAAACAATTTCATCTTAAATAAGGAAAGAAGCTCCAGCTATGGTAATGCAGCTGTTGTTCCTAATCTGTAGTCAATGTGCTGCGAAGACCTACACACATATTTTGTCTGCTTTAGCAACACAACTGGCTGCTCCATCTATTCACTCAGTCTCCAGTGTAGCATCATTGCCTCTCACACTTCTGGCACCGACTTAACTGGTCTCTTTAGTCCTCACAAATGCATTAACAAAGCTTCCCATCAAAGTATCATCCAAAGTACTATTATTAGCTTAGCTTTAATATAGCACAGAAATTGAGAGTGGCTGCAGCTAGAAAAAGCCTATGTAGATGTTACTTGTCTGACAGCTTCAGGCTTATTTTCAACATGTTAAATAACTCAAAAATTATTCAGGCAGCTATTCACTGACATCAACCCCTGCACAGCTGAGTAAGTAATGTTAAGGCCCTGTAAATGGAAGGAAATCCTATTATGAATGCCAGAAGGGGCATCAGTCTTTTCTTCCAAGCCACTGCTCCCTGTGAATGAGGGAAACAGCACTAAGAACCAAACACAAAGCCCGATTTCCAGCAGTTACAGTAAAGCCATACATTCTTCCAAGGTGGGGACAACCAGGGAAAAGCTCCAAAAGACTCTGTAATTGCTGAAATATTGACACTTTCAGAGACAAATCTTAAACATGAAAATCTCTACAGAAATAAAAACTTCATGGAGGCTATACTGAAACAACAGCTGGCTGTTCTGCTTCTTGCAATTTATGGCTTTTTAAATTTGTTTTTGCCACTTCATTCAGGTCCTAACAACCCCAATACCATCAGCCAGCCCAAAGTCAGGCAGGCAAGAAGAAGCTGGGCTCTACAGCCCTCAGTCTTGGGGAGGGATAGGGGGGCGGAAAGGGAGTCAATGGATACACAAAGAGAAACTATTAGTCACTACAAAATGTCCTGCCAGGGAACATTTGGGAAATACTGTTATTGAGGTGCACATAAGCGTAAGCAGATCCTTTCTGTCACTTCAGAAGAAAAAAAGGAGTGAGGATGAAGGAGATCTTAGAGAAGGGAATATCTGTGCAGAAATGGCTGTTAGTCTGAGCTACCCAGAACACAGTAGCTCAACCACAATGCCAAAGTCTCTCCCTATGCAGAGCAAGGAAATCAAATTCCATTCTCGTTTTATCTTGGCACAGATCTTTTGCTTCAACCTCTGAATTACACCAGTTTCTGTGATTAGGACTCAGGGTCATTATTTTTGGCCTTTAAAAAAGGACTGCATTAAGCTGATAGTAACTATGTCTAGTATAAATACAAGTTGAGCAATGGGTAAGTTTTAATTCAGACACATTAATCAAAGAAAATAAAGCAATGTAAAAGCATCTGGCAAGACACAAATTAGTAAGACTAAATGTCTCAATTCTCACAGTATTTTTTTCTTGGCTTGATAAAGGAGGCTTTTCTCCTCTCAGCTGTCCTGAAAGGTTTGCATTTTCCTCCCTTCTTTAAATGCCTCCAGGGTATTGCTATAATGAACATTTCTCCTTGAGACTTCTGGATAGATTCAGCATGTTGTGGCTACGATTTCCATATGACAACTACTAAACTTCAACACATGAGCATCACTGCAATACTTGCTGGGCTGAAGCACAGTTCAGTGATGCATTAAAAATGAGAATGTTGCAGCTTGTCTTCTCTGTGGCTTCTGCTGTCCCAGGAGGGCAAATATCAGCCCTGAAACACAGCACTTACCTGTAGGACACCAAACTGGCCCTTTTTATTATTTTTCTCATTAACTGTCCATACATCCCAGAGCTGTATCTCTTTATGGATTCATTTGGAAAAGAAGTACCTTCAGAGGATTACATGTTTTATAATGACATCTGTCTGTCACAACCAGCCTGGCAGAAGCTTTTCCTCTTTATAGAAATTATAGAAGTCTGACTGCTTGTTCCCTTAAAATTACTCTACCCTTGGCCCTTAATACACAAATTTTATTCTTCCAGTGCTCAGGCACAGCTTAAGCTTTCTTTCATTTAGTTAAAACAAAGAGTATTTAATTTCAAGCTTATCTGAATCAAACTGAATAATTCATGTAACTGAAACTAAATCACAGACATGGTTTCAGTTGTACATCAAATCTTGGTGTAATTTACATGACATAACATCAGAAAACATCATCTCTGAGCAAGGAATTCTCAGCCTCTCCAGTTACTTCCCATTTACCACTAGGGGCCAGCAGTTCACCTGCTGCTACCACACCAAGGAGTACCTGGCCACCTGAAAGTAATTCTGCTCCTTCTGCCACCTGCTAAACCATATTAAAATAGACTAGAAATTCATACCCACCTATCTTACACATAAGGAATGGCTTCCTTTGGTCATAAGAGGTACTTTATAGAGGGAGAAAGAATTAACTTAGGCCATTATGGGTTTAAAGGTGGTACAAGGAAAAAGAAGCATTACAATAGGGGAGAATTATTGGGGTTTTTTTAGGGAGTGGTTATTTTCCGCCACTGAAAGCTATCAGTCCAAGGAAGGGTGCTAATTGTTTTCATTATTTCAATGCCATCTCTGAAATTAGTATCTGTGGCCTGAGATATGTAATTTAACATTTGGCTGCCCTTCCCTCTAGCTATAAGAGGCTACCTAGGGAGCAAAGACACAGTGGATTTGCTATCTCATTCCACCACATTTACTTGGAGACAATCCCTTGCTTTGGAAAATGGCAA
Organism: Lanius collurio; assembly: GCA_020086605.1. Lineage (NCBI taxonomy): Eukaryota > Metazoa > Chordata > Aves > Passeriformes > Laniidae > Lanius > Lanius collurio. The sequence goes on from JACBWW010000020.1 coordinate 1,124,896, forward strand.
GCAGTAATCATCTGAAAAAAAAGTCTCTGTTTAGATATCCAAAAAAGTAAAGATGTTCAATATGTCCTCACCATATATTTATTTACATTTACTTGTTTTGAAGACATAGGAGTAAGCAAGAGCTACTAAACAGCATGTATATCATAGAGGTATTACATCATGGTGTCAAAATTACAAGGGAAAAACCTCGTCTTGTAGACAATTACCAAAAAATGCAGCTCCACACAAAACCAGCTTAGCTTTTTGCAGGTTCCTCTGGACTTAAACAGCACCCGTCTCATAGGAATTTTATAATTTAAGAGCACTACAAGAGAGCTACTGGAAGAGATTAAGAGATTAGACTATTAATTAAAACTTTTATCCCATATTAAAAAACAACCAACCAACTTTTAGAGGATATTAATCTGTATAAAGGAGAAAACTTTAATTATAGTTGTCCTTAGTTACAGTTTTCCTAAGGAGCAGACAATGAGGAAAAGATGAGCCCAACAGTTTCTTCCACTTCTGCCTCTTTGCAAACCAGTGGCTAAGAGCTGAAGGCAGATACTGCTCACACGAAAATAACTTCAACAATACAGTTTCTCCTTGAAAACTGGACCTCCTTTAAAGTACTTTTGCACTATGCTGTGAAATAAAGTCTCACACGTATTTTTGCCTACATTAGGGAGGTTCTATAGCAGAGATGGCTGATCCCAGCTAGGAAAATCTTGGTATGCTGCACCCTTCGAGAGCTGGGAAGCATTAGAGGTGGCAAAAGATCTCTTCAAAGTCCAAGCAAGGAATCTCTAAGACTAAACCAGATATCTTCCCCACCCCATGTAAGCAAAACAGCACAGCAGGTAGGGAAATCAGCAGCCACATGCTGCCCGTCAGCCTCAGAAAAAGCCTGAACACCGTCAGGTTGATGTCACAAGCAGAACTCCCCTGAACACAATGTAATTGCAACAGTTTATACAAGCTGTGAGTCTAGCACAGGGTTTTTTTAACTATTAACAGCTGGTATAATTCTGTTAAAGCTGCATCTCAGCACAGTTCAACTGCAGATCAGTCTTGTTTCAAAGAAAACAAAGATGATAATTTTGGAGAAACAGTTGCCTGAAATACAATAAAACACTCATTAGGAAACTCAGGCTGCTCCTACACTTAAGAGCATTTATTAACCTTGTATTAAGTTCCTCAAATCCCTTCTGCTTGCTGTGTAAATCCAGCCCTGTTTCCTTGCTGCCTCCATTTTGCATTGCCACAGTAGTTGTGTACTTGCAGCTTCTCCTCATAGTTTTAGAAGTCAGTAAATGGGTTTCAGGACAACAGACACTCAAGCCCTTGAATATAAAAATTATTTAGAAAAAAACCACAGAAGTCAGTTCCATCCATTAAGCCTCACTGAATCCTGCTCTTCTTTTGGAAGAATGGATTTTCCATTGATACCAGGCTTGCATCCCCAGTAAAAATGATGGTCAAGCCATTGTATTTACCAAAACAAACTATGCAAGCTGATGAGTTCCTTGCAGCAATACCACCTAAAGTATGGAAGAGGGAATAGAGAAAAGAGGGCTCAAAATCAAGTGTTGTTATCAATGAAACTTTGTCTGTTCATGTCAGCAGAGAATCTGTGTACCAGAAGAAAAGAAACAGGGAGGGAATGGCAGCCAAATTGAAGAATAACATATCTCTAACAGAGCTACTTAGAAAGTCCTTCAGTAAGTATGCCTGGGTCCAGTAATTGCAGCATTCTTACAGTAGTAAATAGATTACTAAAAAGCAAGAGCAATTCTGGGGAAAATGTGATTATAGGAATGGTGAGTCTCATCTAACCATTTTGTGTTATTTAGCACATATTTTCCCGGTAGTAGAAGACCTGCATTTTCAAAGAGAAAAATAACTGCTTTACCAACCCCAAGGAGAAAAAAGCATTTTGAGAGACTTGCCCATTAACATGGAGCACAGAGGTTTGCAGATATCCAGACAGGCTTGATTAACTACTGCTTCTTCTTGACTGGCATAGAGTTTGCTCAAGAGACCCAACACTCACACTGAGCCTAGAGTTTAACGTGCACTGGAGACTTAAAATTCCTGAAACTTGAGACTGATGTGTCTGTCAAAGTACAAGAAAAGAGCAGGTACACAGTTATAGAGGTAATAACGTATAATAGAACTCCCAGTTACAAGCATAGTCTTGGAAACAACAAAAGTTTTATTTGTATTCAGAAATAAAACAAAAATCAGCAATAGTAGGTCAGTTAGACACACTATGATAATTTCATTTGTTATTGATTTGCAGATTTAGTATGGTATGTTGAGACAGTCTATCTCTTTTTTAAAGTAGCATACTCTGCTTTAAGAATGTGCCCTCTTAAAATCTCAGAACATTTGTTTCACATTATAGTCATTGCTCTGAAGACTGCAGTGACAGGCTCAGATCCTAAAAATCATGTTTCTCCTTTTCTGCTGGAGAAAGTCCACCAGCTCACAACAGTGTGGGAAACAAAAGAGATCTGAAATGATCTGAATCCTTTCCTGTGACGCTTGCAAACTGGCCGGTGTGGCTGGACATAGATGCTACAAAATAAAGTATGCCAAGCAATTACAAACTTGCTGTTTGTCTCAGGAATCACTAATCTGAGTTGTATTGATCGAACCAGCAACGTTGCCTCTTCAGAAACCTGATGAAAATGCCAACACAGAGGTCATCAATAGGTGCTCTACAGATTATGGGGAAAGCTGAAAGGGGTCACCAGATATTCTGTATAGAATGTACTTTGCCTGTAGGTACGGTGCAGATTCTCACAGCTTGTCTGTTTTAAAAAGACTATGAAAAAAAAGTCCTATAAAATTCTCCCATCAACACCCAGTGTGCACAACCAAACACCCAGCAGCTCATGTGCTAACAGTGAGGATATATGCCCAAGAAACTACAGGCTGAGAACACTGTTTGTTAATTGGCTTGCAAGCAGCACTCTGCAAGCAATCCCAGGTGACACCTTGATGGTGTCTACCTCTCTCTGCCTCTTTTTCCATGAAAAATGTCACTCCAAAACCTCACACTCAGTTTTGCCATGAGTCACACAAATTTGTCTAACCTCAACTGAAAAGTATAAACCAGTTTACCCACATAGCCATATTGTAAACAAAATTAGATGGAAAGTGGGAAAAAAACCCTCCCATCAATAAACAGCAATTACACAATGTATAGAAAAAGAAAAAAATCTGCAGAAGAGCGGGTGGCTCTAGAGGGGGGTGAATAATCCATGTGCACACTACGCCTTTCTCTTTTACCAGTGAACTTCCTACAAAAGGAGCTTGCAAACCTTTTGCCTAAAGGGAAACCATAACTAATGGCATCTGCCACAGGAACTGATGAGCATTCACTGAATTGCAAACCACAACTTCAGACACCCTTAACTCCCACACAATAGATCACCAGTGCCTCTCAGGTTCAGCTGGTCTCCAGCACGCTGCTAGGCTTCAAATCAGGAGGGTTGTTAAGTGACAAGTCAGCCACGTGACAAGAGAACCAATATCAATATACACAGTGCAACCAAACCAAGTGAACTTGGGTCAACTTGCCTACAACAGCATGGCTTTCCACCCCTGGAGAAATCAGGATGCTCTCAGGAAAACAAGGCACCCATTCTTGTCTTACACAGGCTCCAGGGGCATGACAGAAACAATCTTTTTATCCCATCAGAGAAGGAGAGGGGAGGAAATGCTATAGTCTTGAAAGGTCTAGTACAGGTACTTACAAAAGGGAAAGGATGCCAAAGAAATTATAAATAAATGTTTAAAATGGGGAGTCTGGCCAACTGGAGGATTGAACCAACACATTTTTGTACAGTGAGCAGTGTGAAACTGGTAACTTCAAGACTCAGAGGATCTATTTTAAGGATTTATACTGCAGGTTTCACAGCATTTTCCTTTCTCATGGTGCCTTTGACTCTGCAATATAAAATCAGATTATATACATACATGGGCTGACTCACACTGCTCATCTTATATGAAAAAGAGTCTTATGCAGTTTTGAATTTAAGTTAAACAACTGGATAAGTAAATCAAAACCACATTAAGTAAATCATACTCTCTGACTGGAAGACGCATGAAGCTGAATTCTGAGTGTGTGGGGCATGCAGTCACCCCAGAAGCCCAGCAGAGCTCAGGCAGTCTCCACTCCAGCTCCCTGCTCAAGCTCACCAGCCCGGGGACTGAATTACAAGATTAGCAGAACAGCTAACTTGGGTTGAAAATACTTGTGAAAAATTTTGGGGTGGGAAGGAAGAAGAGGCTCACAGATACACTATGGGGAAACCACAGTCAAGGCTGACCCCCCTCCCCAGCTGCAGCCTCATCACCATCATGCACCTGGCAATCCCTGCCTCTCTTGCCACAGGATCCCCCTTGGCTCTGAGGTCCCCATCCTACAGGGAGCAGCTGCCCCACATTGCACCCTCTGACACCAAATACTGAAGCTGGAATAAATTGACTAGATTTCTTTAAGCCAAGGCTGTCACTCTCTGTGGTGAAAATAAAAACTAAATTGCACTCTGTAGAATTTAAGAATTAATAGGAAGGTTATAAAGATGACAGCATAACTATGATAAGTAATCAAGGAGCTTCCCCATACCTGTGTGCAAAGGCAATAACAATGTCTATTGCTTCAAATCTAAGACAGGATTCAAAGCGAAAGAACTGCTTTCAAAATATTTTTAAAACATATTGTAAAAAAAGGTACTAGGTCATATAAAGTATTAAATAATGCAAATAACTTCAAGCTATTAGAGTTTGCTTCATCAACATCAGACAATGTATGCTGAGATGTAGAATCACTTCTCTACTTACTGATCCAAATTACTAATTTACCTGTAGGTAATGAAATAAACCTTTATTTTTCAGGTTGGTTACATTACCAGATCAGTAAAAAGCAGGTAGATATGTTCAAGGTATTCTGGGGAAAGGTATCTAGTCTACTTATAAATAGCATTCGTGAATTGCATAACCAAAAAAAAAAGAAAAAAAAAAAGAAAAGTGAAAAGTATAGTTCTTTTTAAGAAACATATTTCAATTATTGAACATATGTCATGTTCACAGAAAAACAGTTGTCCTTCTATAACAGGCAGTTTTAATGAGTCTATTTCCATAAAAATGCTTGATTTTCAGCTTCAAACCACTCCAGTGCCCTCCTTCAACTCCCTTGCTAGGCATCTGATTAAAAACAAGTATTATGAAAAATATTCACAATTTTATTCATTTGAGTCTTATTCCAGGACTATTCTCTGATATCATCCTTAGCTGTTTCCCATTAAATGCTCTAGGGCATCCATTGCTGATAAACACACATGCACACACCTCACATCCCACATTCCATTTCAAAGAACATGGATTGATTTATGGATTGTGATATGGTCTAATATCACTTACATGATAAAATCTGCTACCTTCTATTGCAATGAGAGTAAACAGAGTCACCTTCACAACAGAGACTATTATTTGCCACTTCCACAAGAGGTGGAGGTTTCATTTCTCTTCTCCCCGACTTTCAAATTAGCTATGCACAGCTACAAAAAGGTAAACACTACACTCTCACCAAGAACTGCTGCATCCCTATGGAGCATCTAGAGCATGAGCAGAGCAGCCAGCCCTCTCCACAGTGTCCTGGGTGACAAGCCTCTCCTGCAGGAAGGCTGCTGCATCAGTCTCTATTTGAAAGCCAAACAGAAAAAACATCAGGACTCATATCACTTAAATCCCTTCGTTGTCTTTCCCCTTCAATCATTTCAGGATTATATCTTTGTAAGAAGAGCTCCTTCAAGGCCAGCCTGCTGCACTCTCTTTTTAGGAGGGAGGGAGAGGAAGAAGATTCTTCTCTGGAGCTCTGTGCTTGCCTAAAATCATGTTTAAACTCACTCATGGAAAATGAGGGTCTGGGACAGTTCCCTAGCACATACATATCCCTCCAATCCCTCCCAGACCAGCTGCAGTGTCACCTCTGCGTCACCAGGTCTGAACCTGGACATCTTCCCTGTTTTGGTGGTGCTTTCCATAACAGTAGCTTAAATCCAACTCTTACTACTGGCAGAATTTCAAACCCCTTCACACTACATTTGCCTGAGTTTAAACAGCACTGAACCATGCAGTGAAGTTATAGCCTAAATTTCAAGCTCTTCCAGAAAAACCTGCAATGAAGAGCCAATCAGGAATATAACATTATGATACTCCTTTAATTCCTTGATAAAAAAAAATACAGTGCTTTTTCTCAATCATTACTATGGTCATTACATATACTACTGTGTTTCAAGACTTAACATTGCTTCGATTCACAAGCAATAAAGGAGGGAACAGAAAGGGAGTGGCTCTGCTAAGTCTGCTCTGTTCTGGTTTGGTTTCTTTTTGGAAGCGTGCAATTGCTGTCAGAGCAATGAACTGCCCGTTTCTGCTGGGGATGTTGCTTCTGGAAAAACCACAGTGGCTTTAGCCCTTTTATCTTACCAGAGGTCACCCTGAAAGTTGCATTGAAGAAACAAAACAAAAGCACATCTGATGTAACATGTCTGACTACTGAGAAGGAAAAGCCCCACAAACTTGAAACAAAGCCTCCAGCAGAAGATTTCTGTGTGCCCTGTGACACACATAGCCATCAGCAATTTATAACTTTTAAAAAAGAGCTAAGGGAAAGCTTTAGAAATATTGCATTTTGCTATAAGAAAGTGACTGGATTTGCTTGGGAAGAAAAAAAAAAAGCTACTCTTCTCATTTGTAAATTAAGATATGGAGAGGTTCCTGTCCCAGTCCTCTGCTAAAGACTAATTTTTGTACCTTCCATTTTATTCCCCAGTTCCCAAATGCAATTGTGCAAATGCTTAACCTTAAGCACTGAACTGAAGTCAATAGCATCATCCACTTGCTTAGTGCCAACATGACCAGTTTAAACTGCTGCAGCAGAACACAGAAACCAATCTGAAATCCAGGGTTTAATTCTTCAGATCTGATGAAACTCTGACCAGAGCTGGACTCTGCAGGGTGAGGGGATGGGGACTGTTGAGGCTGTTCCAGTGCTCATCTTGGAGGTACAAAATGTCACGGCAGCAGAGCAGAGAAAGGAGCCCAGGATTTGTAGTTTCTCTTCATTTCAGACTGAGTCTTTAATTTCTCAGACCTATATGCTAATGGCATAGTTTGTTAAGCTGTTTCACTCCTGATTAAGACATTTGAATATGAATCTTACTTATATTGTCACTGAAGCTGCTTGAATTAAGCTTTACAAGTAGCACAAAAAAACAGGGAGTAACAAAAATGTGTCACTGGTCCCTTAAGCCACGTTTTTACTGATTTTATAGGACACTTGAAGAGCTGAAACCCTAATTAAAAAAAGACATGCAGGGATTCATACATGAGCATGCATACATGCATGGATTCATACATAAGCAGTGTATGTTTAACAACTGAACTCTCTTAAAAGTTTTTATTAGTCCAACTTTTAAATTTGAATGACAACACACACTGCAGACTCTGTGTACAAGCTGTATTAAGCTACTTGACACCAAAATAGGACCTTCTGAGGTAATGAATAGCAGTCATTTCCAGTGAAGATGATGGGAGAAATGTTGTCATTGGATCATCTCCCTGGAGCTCCTAGAGCATCACACACCTTTTTCCATGGCTTTCTAACTCAAGTCTAGAATAAGGACATGTCTTTTCCAAATAATAAAGCCTGGTCTGAGGAGGCAATGAGCAAGGGGTGTTAAGTAGGACCCTTTCATTAGCAGTGGTTATAAGACAGAACATTATTATTCTTTACAATGATCAGAGCAACAATGTACAAAAAGGCTTGAAATATACAAATATAAATAAATTTACACTATAGCTGAGGTTAACATTCCTAGGCAAGCAAAGATTTTGAAAATTTAATTTATAGCCATTTCAAAAATATTGTTTTCTGATACACAGGCCAAAACTTTAGATTTAGCACTGCATTTTAGTACAAACACTTGTTACAAACGAACTGAATACCAACAAATCTTATTCCTTTTTTTAAGTGAAAAATCAATTGTTTGCTGTGGAAAAAACATGAGCAAGGAATACATTTAAATTCCTATGGAAAAAAAGTGCACAGAATTTTACTTTCATAGAAAAATGTGGACAAATGGGCAAAGATTTATATATCAGCTAGAGACAGTTGTCACACCAGACCTAAAACAATTTTACCACACTTAAGAGGCTCAAGAATGCTATTGTTTGAGCACAGAATTTTTCCAAATATAATGCAGCTCTGCTAACAGCCACCAACCCTGAAGCAGAAGCCCTTGGAGAGGTATTACCCTGAAAGCCATTTATCTTTTACTTTAGTTTGCAAGCAAACACCAACACAGAGAGCCATTAGAGAACAAGTGCTCTCTGGATGCTGAAAATCAATGGAGGAAAATTAAAAATCAACAAAGCTCTCACATACAGCCTCTTAAATGAAATGGCCTGTGATCTAGTCAATCCTAGTTAAGAGGAGTGTAAAATAAAATCTTAATCAAGGATGAGCTGTAGTGACACTTCTTATCATATTTCTATTGTATATCACAGTCCTCCAACTATAATCTGCGCCATAAGGATATAATCTGGTAATAAAGCAACTCATAGTGCATAGAACAATTAAGAAACTATTTTCAACACTCCAGTTCTAATGCCAGACTAAAGGTTGATGCTTCAAGAAGGTTGATGACAAATGAAGTGGCACAAGCAAACAAAGCAGAAGTTTTGTGCACTGTTTTGATAAATACCCCTTTGCTCACATCCTCAAGAGTAAACTCAGCTAATTTATATCTTATCAAATTTAGGTTAGATCCTGTAGCAGCATGGGGAGCAACACACTGCCTGTGATACTCTTCCACATTGCTCAAAGCCATAGAGAAATCAAAAAAATAAAGAAATAAAAATATTCAAAAGATTTGCTTATGCTGTTTTACCTACTAATCACTGCTCCTGAGAACATTATCAAGTATTAATATAAAGATGGAAAAAGAATTCAATGTCATGTGAATTAACCTCTCTGTTACCTTGCAATAAACATGCAACAGAATAAGGTTTGCCAACAAAATAGAAGATCATTCAGCAAAGCAATTAATAGCCATTCTAATGTGACAATTTCCTTAGGATGTAGTAGGTATGGCACAACTAAGTAGTTTTGTTCTACATGTACTGAAATGATCTTTACTGGTTGAATACATTTTCTCTGTTATCTCTGAATGAGGAGAAGGTCAGTGTTTCTACTTTTGGTGGTAATTCCTCAACACGGCAAGCAGAGAGAAGATAAAAGGATTTCCTTAGATCCTTTCTAATTTCCATTATAAACATGATTTCTGTGAGTAAAGAAGAATTCTGAGGTAAAAAATAAACAGAAATGAGAGACCTTACCCCCAAGGCATCTCTCATTTGCCTACAGCCTGTTCAGCAAATAGAATCAGTAATTCTAAATTAATGCAAAGGATAGCGTAGGAAACTAAGCACAACAGTTTTGACTGAGAACAAGCAAAATGAAAAGATTAGGTCTCCAAGTTATCTACCCTTTTGCTGCAATTGCTCCTATGTGTATGTGCAAGAATACTGCATGGCACCATGGTAAGGATTTGTTGGTACCATGACCTCTGATATGTCATGGATTTCTCCTCTGATTTTATGTGTCATGGTCCCAGATGGTCTTTGAGTGAATCATCCATAGTCAGATGTTGTGGAACCACCCTGTGCTTCCAGCTTCAACCAGACAAATCTGGGCAGAACATGGTTTCTCTTTTCCTGTTCTTTCAGAGGAGTATCAGTGCTTCAAGCTCTTCTGTGAGATTCATTTGCCACATACCTTTTATTCAGTGTAATGGAATTACAGGTCCAAGCAAAGCACTTAACTCCTCCACAAACTTGACTCTTACCTCTTTTGTTGGGGCTGTTTTCATCAGCAGCAAATGAAGTCCTTCATCTTTGCCTAAGACTGGGGATGAAATTGCTTGACCTGCTAGAAACATACAGACTTTGAAAACCTTTCCACACACCTTTCATCTTTATCTTCTACAAGGACTATTTTTCAAAGGCTTTGCAAGCTGTTGGGTATAAAAAGCCTTTAATGATTACATATTTTCCTTGTTTATTAGTGTGAGGGTGCTAAAACTGTGGGCATCATCGATGTTTTCTACCAGAAAATACAAACTTTAAAGTGCCCAAATGGCCATCTATCTTATAATCATGAAGACAGATGGAATGGCATATCTGAACATAAACATAACAAATTTAGGACTACATAAATCTGCAAAATTGACACTTCAAGATATTTGTTTGGCAATCAAAGCATCCTCAAAAATGATAAAAATAAAAATTCAAAATTTCTTCTTGCAGAATAAACACAGTTTCCACGGGTGACTAACTCAGCAAGTCTTAGATGACACATTCAGTAATTTTTAATAGGTAATGGAATAGAAGCTAAAATACAAACTGTACCTTAACTTTTTGGTTTCACTTCTGAGGTTAAAATTTCAAGATAGTTGAGTGAGAGGGATAATAGCTCAGGACATCTTTCTTTATTTTAAAGCTCAAGAAAATTTGTAACAAATCACAGTAGATTTTCTCTGATTATAAAAGGCAAAGGTAAAATGGCAGTTGCCAAAACCTTGACTACATTGCTTGCTCTTCCTTAGCACAGCTCATTTGATTGCAGCTTGACTCATCAGATGTTGTTTTAACACCTCTTGAGATGCACAGAGTTGATGTCTATGCACCCCTGAAGACAAGAACATATTTTTCAAGGCTCCAGGCTGCCAGCCGCACTGCAGTGAAACATATGCTGTCCTGTTACTTTAGATAACAAACTGCTTCTCTTTTGTTCAGTAATTCAGCCACAGAAATAAATTATTTTGTCTCCTGGGACTTTTGAAATGAGTGAGGTCTCTGCAAACAGACATCAACTGCATCATGTTTACTGGGTAATATACTTCTAATACGGGGTTAGATTATTCCAACCAAGGTGTGATAATTCAGATGGCTTCTGTAAACAGCAGCTGAGGTAATCAGTTGTGACTCTGCTATTTCCAACAGCAAACCTTATGGAAAGACTATAAATATTGCAAAGCCACCATTATATGTGATGAACAAGCACTGAGAATGTACTATATTCTGAAATGGTCAGTAAATAAGATCATTCCCATGAGAGAACTCCATTTAGGAAGAGATTTTTAGTTTGAGTGAGTATATTCAAGATTACAAAGAGGTCTGGTGACATTGTTTTAGAAACTTGGAATACTGACATCAGTCACCAGCTCAACCCCATGTGGCACTACTGCTCATACTCCCGTTCCCTAGGCATGAGGAGCATTTCATCCAGGCTATGAGTTCTTCCCACAGAACAAGTCTCAGAGCAACCATCATCACACTTACTGTATTCGGAAACCACCTGTCAGCATGATGCACTCAATCCCCCCAACCAGATCATTAATATCTTTATCAATGATCTGGATGAGGGGGTCTTAGAGTCATAGAATACCAGGTTGGAGGGGACCTCTAGAATCCCCTGGCCCAATGAGTCATGGCAAAAGAGTGCACTTTCAGTAAGTTCCCAGATGACACCAAGCTCGGCAGGAATGTTGATGTGCTGGAGGGCAGGAAGGCTCTGCAGAGGGATCTGGACAGGCTGGATCAATGGGCCAAGGTTAATGCTATGAGGTTCAACAAGGAAAAAATGTCAGGTCCTGCCCTCATGACACCTGCATGGAGGACGTGTCCCCAGGACTTAGGGATACGGGTTAGTGGTGGCAATGTTAGGTTTATAGTCGGTCTTGATAATCTTAGAAGTCCTTTCCAATATAAACAATTCTGTGATTTTATGGTACCCCAGTGTGAACTGGGGATTCTTACCCTGGAGCTTCAAAAAGGGAAGGAGTTTACATAGAGGTTTGAACAAAATAATGCCAGGACATTTCTTTGTCAAAAGGAAAGAGATAATATAACTATGAAAGCAGAGCAACAGTTTGAGGTGATTCTTGATCAAAACTTCATATGATGTGCAATTTTTCATCCCAGGTACAACTCCCTCAGCTTCCAGTTGTGCAGTCATTAGCAGTGACCATGCAAGTCTGCCCAGCCATACAGGCTGAGCTGATTGCTGCTGCTGCTCCTGGGCTGAGGGCACTGGGAAAAGCCCCCTCCAGGTCAACCTGCAACTGGAAGGGTGAGAGGACAAAAAGAGAAGTGGAAGGGAAATATACTGGAATGGATAGCTAGAGGAAGAGACACTAGGGAAACACTTTTTTTTTTGAGCTTTCACAAAAACAAAGTGGGGAGAGACATGCCATTTCCATCAGCCCACCACTCCCAGAAGCTGAGAAGAGTCACAGGGAATAAAAGCAAACCAGGTCACAGGGATGCCAGACCTTCCCAAGTTACTATTCCCGTTCTTGCTATCTGAAAAATCAATAGTCAAAACACATGAAAGGCCAGATTGCAGCACTGTGCACTACTGAACAACAACCCTACATGAAAGGTCATCAAACTGGAGTACCTCTGGATACTATATAATATACCACAACAGGGCTGGGCAAGGCTAAATTGGAGGTTTCTTCCTCATATTTATGATTCCTTAAGAAATTACAATAAGCTGGAAACTCAAACTCTTCAAGGGGGAAGAAGTACAATAGCATCTTAATGTGTAGCAATCAACATATATTTACTGGACTAAAAAGTAAACAGAAAATTTACTGTGCGTTCCTACATTATTCCTAATTTTTCTAAGATCTACTAAAATGCCTACAGCCTTGAGAATAGACCCTTTTTTTTGAGATTTCTGGTAAAAGCCCCAGTGGAGCCAGATTAGAGCTGCAGTGTTCTCTGGAGTAATTTTGTTAGCTGAAGCTGCAGGAAGGGAGAAAGGGGGACTCTCGCATTCTGCCATTATATCATTTGCTGATTTTTAAATAAACTTATTTGCTATCATGAAGACTTAGAGTTTCTTTGTTTCTCCCTGGGTGATATTTAGCTTACATTTCTGAACACGGCTTAAATGCCGTGGCAGGTGACACAGCAGTGTTAAGGAACAGCTAAGTGCCCAACCTCAAACACTGACAAGTTGCAGTAGTTTCTTTAGTCAGAGAGCAGACAAGAGAGATGGTGAAAAAACACCACAAACAAAACACAGAGTGCTATCAAAATGTTTGAAAGATAAATAACTGGCAATTACCTAAATCATGGACCACTGAACACAAGAAGATAGCAATGTCACCTGCAGATTGCAAACATCTGCCTAATGAATTTGCCTCTTAAGATCTTAGTTTAAAAAAAATGGGGGGAAGAATATTTTTGCTTATTAATGAAGCAAAAAATTTGAAAAATACATAAGAAAAGCAGTATCCTTATAGTTTGGATATAAACTCAGAGTCATAAATATTATGTAAGGCAAAAGTATACCAGCTATTAGAGTAAAAAATGTATAAGGTTCTGGAACTTACCAAGCTATTAAAATGTCAAGGTACTTTCAGAAAAAATAAATTTTGGCCAGATGATGCTGAAGTGGCAAAGGCAGTTTTTTCTAAGCACACTTGAATTTTTATAAGTCTCCTAAGACAAATACTAATTTTAAGTAGGAGTATTTATTATTTTTATAAGTAAACCTTGACATAATTTTAAAGTACTACATTTAAAAAGGTGGCAAACAAAATATTCCCCTTTATCTCACTGGTTTTCCTTATCTTAGTTCCACCAACACTTTTCCAAGCCTTTTTATTTTAATTTCCAAGTCAGGATATATTTTTTCTTCAGAATTTTTCAGAATATTGGTAAAAATTTCTCATCTTCTCCTAAGACAGCCATGTGGTAGTGGTACTTTACATGGTAAACAGTTTACAGTAGATAAGTGTTAATAAAAAGTGAATTCTACAAATTGTCCAGAAACACAGGGACAATGTTTTCTAACCAAGCATCTAAAATTATGGTCCTAGGTACGAATTCAACTCTCTTCTTCATTTCTGAGTATAACTTTTTAAAGATGTAGTTCAAATTGCCTCAACCACTTTAGAAAAGCTTTAAAACTTTCATTATCTTCACAGATTAGCTTTCTACAAATTTAAGATATTTGGCTCAGAAGTCACATCTTAAGTCTTAGAGATGTTTTATCTTAGATAACAGCTTAGATCAATATTTTATCAAATTATGAGTATTCACCTGTTTAATCTTAAAAAAACCAGCACAAAGTGTAAAATCTACTTCATCTCCTTTAAAGCTAATTATGACCTTACCACTGAAAATATTTCCTAAATTTTAGTCTTTGATTCTGGAAATAATAACCATTCTGATTTTTTTTTTTTCATCAAAATATACTTTCACATATTTGACTACTGATATTTAAGGTATTGATAGATCTTCCACAAGCCCAAACTCCTCTGTAAACTGACGGTAATGCATTTTAATTAATTCATCTAATATTTTGTTGTGATAGAAAAGACTAGTTTTCAAGATTAGACTTCAAGCTCAGAGACTTAGATGTGTGGCATATTATTAAATTTCTCTAATTTCTTTCCCATGCAAGTAATTTACATCTTTCTGTTTCCACATCTGTAAAAGGGAAATCTTATAACCTCTCCAGAATTCCCAAAGTTATTAACAGGAGACGCCAAGCCATCCACATGCACATAAAATTCTAAAATCTCATGGTGAAGTACAGCTCACAAGTGGTTTTAATATGGTCTTGCAATATTCCAAGCTATACATTAGTACCTCCTGAATGGAATTTTAGTACAGAAAGGACAGCTTTATAGACTTTGTCAGCCTAAGTCAAGTGAAAAGTTACAGTTGGACCTTGCAATAATATAGAGCATGTGAGAGTTTCTGAGGAGCCTTTGCTTTGCAATCCCAAAGCACAGCAGAAACCCTGTATCCCTGAGACTTACACAGTGAATATGTAAAAAGAAGAGGCCAAGACCTCCTGCTCCTGTTCTACAGCACTTTGCAGAGCAGAGAGAGTTTCTGAAATCCTCAGTAGCAGCAGGTAAGAAAACCACTGCCTTTGCTGGAGCCCACAGAAAGAACTAAGAATGAGACACTATTATTCTCATGCACAGACAGGAACCTTTAGCCAAATCCCACTACTTTATGCTTGCCAGCACTGCATCCCAAACAAACTGTAAAAGCATTTAAACATTAAGTGATGCAATCTGTAAAAAATTAGTTCACAGGTATGGTTGAATGAAAAAAACAGGACATACATTAGCACTAAAAAACTACTCTAGTGCATATAATATCTTAAATTGATAAGAGATGATTGGTTATTCCCATGGATCCCGGGCTGATTCCTGTAGTCATAGCTACACTGAAAGCACAGCTTTTTTGCAGTTGTCCATTTTTGGCACCAAGTTTTACAAGATAAACACCTGCAATCCCTTAGTGCTCACCTGATGCACTTCCATCCCAGACCTTTCCATCACATCTCCATGCACAGACTTGCACCTTCCAGAAAAGAGCATCTTAGTCTCACCTGAAAGCCATTTCAAGGGCCAGACAACCAATTTTGTTTAGAGAACTGAGAATAAAATCACGTATCTGTAAATTGTAGATTCACCAATTGCAGCAAAAATCAATGCTGTTCTGTTTGGGGCAAATAGCTGACTTTCCTCATTAAAGTGAGAATACAAGTATTACCATCATATTCAAATTATTACCTATGTACTGAACCAGCCATGACTGATAAACGCTAAACAATCTTAAAAAATATAGGAACATATTTATAACAATTTTTTTCAGCATGCTGGAAATCTTAAAATGCTGTTAAATATTGCAAGGGGGCAACACAAAAAAATACCTGATAAATGTGCATTTGTCTTGAAATAGTTACATAAAAATACTTAGCACTTATTTAGGGATCAGAGGTGATCTAGAGTCTCCAGTATTATGGTCTTAAGTCTATAAACAAGGAAACTAAGCCAGACTAATACTGTACTTTTTGCAAAACCTTACCTTGCAATCTGATCTCAAGGTGGGCTGTCAAATCCTGTCATGCCACAGTATTTTTGCACCAAGCAAGTGATATTACAAGGTATGAGGCAATAGGAAGTCAGGCTTCAGGGAGGCTCAGGCTTACTCAGGGTTATAGAAACTGATGTCAAGTCTCCTGGCCAACAGCTTCCTGATTGAATCATCCTACCACCATTCCTGAAGAGATTTTTTTTTTATGAATGATAGATAGTTAAGGATGTGTCAGCAGATTTATTATTATCTCAAGAATGTTGTGGGGTTTTTTAATAGAAACACAGACCATTAGCTACATTCTTCTAAATAATATTGAGTAATTCTTTAGTAATTGGAACCATGAAAGAAAAAGTTCTAATTTGGTCCAGAATTGACTTGTAAGGTGTAGGAAGAAGAAATTCTCAAAAAGGCAGGAAAGAAAAGCAGAAAGACAGTGTTGGAAAGACATTAGGAAGGGCAGAAAGAGGTGATGAAAGGTTTCATAAAGAAATGAAAAAAACTATTGAAGACACAAACTTAATCAGGCTTGCAGAAGATCCCTCCTCAAAACCAAACCAGTAATATTAAGGAGAATTCACCATTCATTTCATAGCAATCTTCTGCTATGAAGGGATGGCAGCAACCTTGTGCATTACTCCCACAGATGGAAAAAATCTGTCTCTAGCACAAGCCCCAATGAGACCACATCAAGAAGGCTTTGGAGGTGGCTTGGTTGAACATAAGAGATTCCAGTTTCCAGGAGGAAGAATCTTTCTCTGACAGACACAAAGAGTGTGAAAAATACTCCTCAAAATTAAAATCCTGTTTTATCTTTGCTTGAATTTTTGCTGACTACTCAAACACATGGGTGCAGACTGCATTAGGACATATTTCCCACACAGGTCCTGCTTTTCCAGTAGATTGCTGCTGCTGCAGGGTAATGGGGCTACTGGGAATCAGGGCTCAGTTCAGAATTAGAAACAGGTAAGCAAACAGTTACATTCATCCCTTGTAGTAAGTGCCACAAAGAGAGCAGAATAAACAAAGTCACTGGAATACCTAATTTCCACAATTATTTAGGAGTTCTGTATAAATGCTTCTGCCATGACAGGTAGAAGTTGACTGGTTTAGCATCAGTGTTACTCCTGACAGAGCAGGGGGGCAGCAGCCCCAGGGATTCTCAGGGGGGTGAGCACATTGCCAGCCCTGCAAAATGGCCATGGCAACCATTTAAATCCTGCTCATTTCCACTGTGCTTCCATGCCAACTCTGGGGAAAAAAGTCCTGCTGCATGTCTGCTACTGAGAGAGCCAGAGAAGCCTGTGTGGTCAGCATGAGTGAAGTTGAACAGCTGCAGTGAAGAAAAGCAGAATTTGACACATCAGTAGATTGCAAAATGCTAGCATAGTGTGAAGCGTGGAAGCTGAGATTCCTCTGCCGTTCCATCATTGGGGAAATGAGAAGGAAACACACAGGTCTCCAGGAGATGCAGACGATCCATCAGCAGGCATGATGAGTATGTTTCAAACACACTACACCGTTATTTTCTTGGGGCTGTCTGAAGAGTACACCTACTGTACACTGTCCTTGCAGACCTCCTGAATGGTACTCATGTTTTGTCAAATACAGTTTAGCAGTTTCCATACAATCTCCTTAACACAGACCTACTGGTGAGTTGCTCCTGCCATTAGACTCTGAGCTAAGATGAAAAAGTTCCCTGCTTCCTCCCTTCTGCAACATGGGGAACCTTGATACAGTCTCTTGGCAGGCTGTGAAGTTCAGTAAATAATCAGACAAATGTAATCTCAACATACAGGATAATTACAATTGATATAAATAACCTAAATTAATCACAAAAACCCTTCATCTTGCCTATGCCAGCTCAACAGACACCTGACTGTTCTATAGACTTACCTGTGCCCATTTCAACCAAGCAGACTTGGCAAGCAATTAAATACTTATTGAGTACAGTAAGAGGTCTGTTACCAATCCTTTACCATTTCTTCTGTTCAATTATCTTTTCTCTCTTTTATCCTGCTTCCTTTAAAAAGATTCAGCACCACTAATGCAACCACATCTTCCTTTCTGTTTTATCTGTGACAGAATTCATGCAGATTGAGTAACTCTACATTCACACTTCATACAGACACCTTCTCCTTTGGACACTATCCCATACATTATGATTTGCCTCCTTGTTATATTTAATTCTGCAAGTTCCATATTGCATCATAAAATCTTCCAGGATGATATTCACCTGGAACTGTATAGCCTTAAAAGAAAGATGTGCATGATCCCCATAACTATTGATTAGAAGACAGTTGTAGCTTTTGCTAGGACACAAGAAATTCTCTGCCATACTGCAAAAAAGCCTCATTCAGGTCTCATTTAGGTCTAGAGACCTACTGCAGACAATTGTGGTTGATTAGTTGAGTTTGTTTTTCTGCTTAGTTGTTATCTCAAGCAGAGAAGGATTTCAGAAGCACTTTCAGGTCAATGAGCACATGGGCAGGCTGGACAAGGGAAACACATGATTTCCCTGGTGTCCTGCACAGCACACACTCCCACCCCCTCTATATTCTTCTCTGGCATATGGCTCAAATTTAGAATTGGGCCTAAGTATAAGAATCTACATTTTAAAACAATGAGCTTTGAAATGACAACCTGGTCTTAATTTTGCAAAATTACCCTTATTTTCAGACACAGAAAATCAAAATCCCAGATCTTAAACCCCTCCTGGTGTGGAACATTGTGCATTCCCATTCCCTCTGACCAGCCACCCCCTCAGCAGCATACCCTCCCCCAGGTGCTGAGGGCAGCTTCAGCCCTGCTTTCTGCTGCATGCTCTTGATTGACTATTCCTATTTCTCCAAGCAATGACCCCTGCTCATCATAATAGGAAATAAAACCTTGCTGAAAATACGATGCTTGGATTCACCCTCTTCCCAGAATTACTGGGGGGAGAATAGATGTCTCTCAAGTGCAGAATCATATGCACAACGGTCTCTTAACAGTTGCTTGGAGGTCTTTTCCATTTTCACATAAATCTTTTTTATGTTGTACTCCCACAACTAGTCATTTTATTTTTGGCTTCACTACCGTAAACTTAATTTAACATTACGTCTTTTAGGTAGCTGTTGGTCTGCTTTTATGACTAATGAGTTTTAGACAGGACATTCATAAAAAACTGAACAAAAGCATCTATATTGAGCATACAGTAAAGACAGTCCTATTTTTCCTCAGAATAATTGTATGCCTGAGCACAAAAGAACACAAAAGTTGCACATTAGGCTACAAAATCACAGTGGAAAGTCAGTCTCAAAAACTTCGATTGAGATCTCCAAGCATCAAATGAATTCTAGGATAGAATAATAACAACACAGAATGTCTGTTCAAGCATGCAGCCATTTAACTCATACACCTTCTACCTTGATGAGCAATTATCCTACATACTATGGGAAACTTACATGCTGGTTGTGGCCTTCGACTGTGCACTTGTATTGTTAGTCAGGTTTGTTGGCTTGGCTGGTTTTTGTATGTGGGTTGTTTTCTTTTTTTTTAATATGAAGTGCAGCCTTTAATGACAGTGTACTTCAGGTGCTGGACTATAGAATATTTATTTATTCCAAGAGACAATTGACACAGTAAGTTTCAGAGGCACCTTCAGCTTGAATGGTTCAACGTTTTGGAAGACATGCATTCAAAAAGGTATTCAAAGACAAACCTGTCACAATCAATGAGAGCTGGGGGTTCCTTTCTAGCTCTGCAAACACAAGAATGGGATGCACGGGAAGTGTTTTGATGCAAACCAAACCAAACCAAACCTTTCTCTGTCACACTGCAGAGGAAAAGGCATTCATAATCTGCTGGTTAGGAGAGAGGGTGTTCTCACATAGAACAGTAACATTGCTCCTACCTTCCACTTATTGAAAGGGTTACAAGGAGTTAGAATATGACAATGACATAGGAGTTACACATTTTTTATGGAGCCCTGTTTACATACAAAGTGTGAAAAAGCTGTGGTTTCTCAACCATAGCAGAAATCAGTCCAGCTGGAAAGCTGTGGCTCCTATCCTCCATTTAGCCAGTAAATAACTCAAATATTTCTCTAATAGCCAGATCTCAAGCCATTGTTTCATCCACAGCTTTAATTTTCAACAGTTCCACTCTGTTTCTCAAAGCTTTATCCTATTTTTTTCCACATATACATAGTCACACCCCATCAAATAGCATCCATCAAATCCTCCCCATGTATGTCATAGGTTTGGCGGTGCTGGATGAACCTCTGATGTGGACTGTGACTCCAGAAAACAGCTCAGTGAAAGCTCTGACTGTTTTAACCTATTGAGTTCTATTTGTATTTAAGAGCTTCCTGGTTGTCAATGAAACAACTGCTCATCAGTTGTGTGTGAACAAAATCTAGGATTTCTGCCCAGGACTGCCTCTCACAGCACTCTACTAACAAGCAAAGTATGGGCAGGGGGAAAAAAAAGGGTCAATTATTGGACACATTTCTGGTAGTATTTGGAAAATCTGAAGACAAACTGAACAGCTCTGGACAGAAGTCTTAAGCAAAATGATGCAGTCAGGTCACATTAGTGCTCTGATGGGGCATCACTGGAATAAAACTGAATGGTGACACTGCTTATAAGGAAAGAACACATCATGGTAGAGATCTCAACATACAGACTCATATTCTATAATTTCACAGTGAAACGTTTCCTGAAGTAACTTCTCACCTTATTGAAAGGAATATTACTCAGCTGACTACTAGTAAAAGTGTAAGATAATTCTACTCTCTTTATTTGCAGATGTTCTGGCATGGCCTCTAAGGAAACTGATACTTGAGTAGAACTATTCCTTACAAGTAAATGTAGTCATACTGCATTTTGACAAATTCCACAACCAATTGTTCTGCTCTGAAAGACAAATGTCAAAATGATGTAGGACTGCATTTACCTGTAAGTGCTTACAAATATTGTTCAAGCCAACTGCATCTTGGGAAATGCTTTATAGCTCTAGAAAATACTCTTTTGCAAAGTGTAATTCATACTCTTTAAATTATCAGGAGTTAAAATAGTGTATAAGAAAGCCTATATCCTTATTACTATCTTAGAGTGGCCTGCCTTGCCTGACAGGCAAGGATACATGTTTGTCACCTTGCCTTTTAGTTTGGAAAAAAGATGCAGCTATTGGTTATTGTGACAGCTGGGAAATATAAGTGTTCAACCAATTTAACTAAGAAGTTTGTGTATGCACAACCAACATTTATTTTCTCTTAATATCAAAAGCCTGAATATAAACTGCTTAGCTGCCTGTTTTCCAAAAGCATATAAACAGAAGGATGGATGCACCAATTGCATTAGTATGAATTAAAATTAAAATATGAACTGAATGTCAGGGAAAAAATCAGTGTGCTCATTCAACTCCTCCCCAGCAACACCACATAAAATCAAATATGCAATTTCTATATCCAACAGCATATATACATTAAAAAATGTTAAATATTTTATTGATAACTTAGCTTCATGAAATTGAGTCCTGCTAACTTTTTTCTTCTGTAGAAAGAATTTACTTTGTTCACCATAGAGTCCAGATTAACACTATGGAAACCCTAATCCCATACTCTATAAAACATGCACATCACACTTGCAAGTCACAATTAAAATGCTAGTTTGGAAAACAGGGAATACAAAGCAAATTATTTCCTGCACATGGTACATGATGAGTTTCCTGCACCATTTGACACTATTGGCATGTGTTAATTACTAAAAAGGAGATAATTACAAAAATTCTGTTGTTTAAAGTGCCGGGACATCCCTTACCACTGCACAACACTTCCAGGCTGAATAGGGAAAGGCTATTTTATGACACAGATCAATGAAAAAGTGCTTTAAATGGAGAAGTTAGCATCGGAGAGCTTACATAGCAGGACCCCCATCACTATTCTGCAGCTTTCCAAAACCGTATCAGCATCTTTAGTTGCTGGTTTATACTACACTAAAACCAGACAGAACACAAAGCAGATATTAATGTATCCTTAGGAAGTGTGAACTCTCAATTAGAGTGTGACCTTGCCTATTACTCTGCTATTTCATAGCATTTGGGGTGATGATCTATGATCTTATGTGGTCATCTGCAGGTAGGTGAAAATGTTTCCTGCTTGTGCAGCTGGCTGACTGCAATTCAGCTCTGACTCACAAACAGTACAGGACGGTTCACACCTCCATCCCATGACTTCATCAGAAAGGTCCATTCAGAGCAACAAACAAAGCCCTCCAAAGCTCTACCCTCAGAGATTTGCCATCATTTCGTGTCAAAACTGGGTTTCATAGCTTGAGTCTCGTGGTAACTGCAGCAACACAATTTCTGCATTAGATTTCTGCTGCCTTCAGCCAGAAAAAAAGACATAGAGTGAGTGAATTTACCTCAACATCAAAATATTGTTTAGACATGACCTTGATACAACTCCTTCCCAATTCTTACTTAGGCCTACAAACAGTTACTCATCCCAACTTGTTCACAGAAGGCTAAGAAAGAAATGGAATGTGCCACTTTTTAAATTAATGTAGTGAGTTTTCTAAATGATTTCCATACTCCCTCCAGCTAATTCAGTCCCCAGCATTCCTATATTTTATTTTATAATTTTGTGGGGGTTTTTATGCAATCCCTTTTCCATATAGTGCTCTGTGAAAAGGATGCTATTGTACTTTTTGCATCTGCTAATGCACTTCTTCATCAACTACATTATTTTCAATACATCTTAAGAAAATGAAAACTAGAGTAAGTCACTAAAAATTTCTAGTACAATTTCACATTTACTGTATAAAGCTCACTTAGAAGGGCATTGCTCTGTTTGATGTAATTGCAGCTCACAGAGTGGAGGCAAGTCAAGTGAAAGTCTAAGCCACTCCAGGAGCTGGTGTACAAGAAGTTATAAAGCATAAAAATTACATCAGCCTAAGAACTAGACTGGAACCTTCTAGCAGATATTTCACTTAATTGCATTTCAAAATAAACAAATAATCACCCACTTCATGTTTGTTTCTTGACCTGAGAGAGATCTAGTCACACCACCAAAATTAAAGAAGGCAAAGGCTGGGACTGAGAGAATGAAGAATTTGCCATGGTAGGAGGACAACAGGTTTGAGACCATCTAAGGAACCTGAAAGTGCACGAGTCCATTGCACTTGATGAGAGGAATCCACAAGCCCTGAGCAAACTGGAAGATTAAATGAGCCAATGGCAGTGTGGTACTTAATTGCCAGCTGGGGTAAAACCATGGCCCATCTCTTTGTATGTCTTTGTAGGAAGCCACAGTTTGATTCTGTTCAGATCCACAATAGTCACTAAGTCACTTACAGAGACCTCCACAAGATTATTCACCCTTATTCTCATAAAAACAAAGAACTATGATTTTAACAGTATGAGCTGCCTGGAGATACCCACATTGTAGAGGGAGAGAGCTTGACCAGATACCTAAATTCTACAGAACTTAAATCAGATGTAGTTAATGCTGTGATGACACTGAGGTGGGAATGATGAGCTTTAAATGTGCAGTATCTGTTCTACCACAGATAAGGACTACAATGCTTAAATGAAATGTAAGCACAGAACACTTTTTAATATGCAAAGTATTAAAAATCCCCATAAATGTCTTTTATCTTTGCTTTCATGTATTTTCCCAGTCACTAAATGCTAAGTGGTAGCATGGGACTACTTATGCTTTAAATTTAAAGTACATGCTCAGTTCCAGTCCACACAGTCAGCACTCCAGTTTCCATTTTCAGCACATTTAAAAAGATGTGAACTGGCTGAAGAAAACGCACATTGTAATGATCTGAAGTCTGGTAACATCAAGAACAAGTGAAACCCAGAGACTTCTGCTCACCTCAGAAAAAGGAGTCAGAGTTTTAAATACTCTATTCCATCCTAGTGCAACCATATATAGACAGGGAGTCGAGTTCCTCCATCATCCTAAACCACCTCTGTGAGATCAACCTTGTCTTAGTGCCCTAATCAAAGGTGCAGCACCTAAATTTTCCCATTACAACAGACAAAGCTCTTACAATATGAAGACTGCCCTCTTACCTTCCACATGTGACTGCAAAACCTCCAAGACCAGTCTGAAGCCATTGGCTAAAGCATGCAACCCCACTGTTTCCTCATTTTTGTACCACATATGCATGTGTGTATATTTGCATGTATTAATTTATCTCCCTTTGCCATCATTTACAGGCCCTAGAAATCCTTTCTGCTCTGCTCTTTTTGTTGCTTGTATACAAATAAACAACATCTATATAGAAGCAAATATCCACATAAAACCAGCATATTTATATTGACTCAACAGGACTTTCTGTATCAGATGGATTTCAATATGGTATTAGTTTACTAAGCAGGGTTTGAACCTCTAAGAAGTTCAACTTGTGAAATTCAGTAGAATATAGATTTTCCTAAGACAGGATTAGCATGAAGGTTGTTATGAACACTGGTGTGCTGTTCAGGTGTGGAACTTAGCAGTGATATTACTGCTGTTGGGCAGGATGAAAGTTTGGAAAAAAAGTGTCACACATATGTAAGCTTGGCAAAAAGATCTCTGAATGTAGAAACTGAGAATGAGATAGAAATGAAAGCAAGTTTTGATATAGGGTAAAAGATGTTTTGCTGAACCAGTGGTCACTGAATAACTGAGAAGGCGAAGGCTGGAGATGAGTTAGAAGGAGATTTTTATGACTAGAGCAAAAGTATGTGACTACAAACAAAGACATGTTTTTTACCAAGTAAATAAGTCTCAAGAAGAGCATAAGTGAATAAAAACCATGTTTTTAACAAGGAGAGAGATATTGCAGGCAAACAAGAAATGTCGATGCAGCAAGTAGAAGAAAGGTCTGAGAATTTTCCACTGTAAGCTTAAATTGTAACATACTTACTCTTGTGATTGGATAATGACTATAATATGGTAATGGTAGTAGTTATGACAGGCTATAGACAAATGTATAGGTATTGTGTATGGTACTGATTGGTTGTCATGTATTAAGATACTCAGCAAAAAAAAGCATATAATGGTTTGTAACTTGAACAGAAGGGGGCTTCAGGTCTGCCTACAAGCTGTAGCTAGCAGTTGTAGGTCTGGCTCTGTATTACCCACACCTTGGACTGCTGTAACTTTGCCTATGCAATAATCAGCTTTTTGGAGAGCTGCCTGAAGTCCAAACATCCTTCATCGACATTTCTCCTATAACTGCTGTTTATTTTGTCACACAACTGGCTCAACCACTTGTCATCGAACCTCTGTGTTTGGGCATGCTTTGATACTGTAGCTGACTGAGCTGGGAAAGATCCTCCATGGGGCTCTCATCCATCTCATCCCTCTAACCTTTATTCCAGAAACTGAGATGGGTAAAGATTTTTAGTTTTATTCTCTTGGACTTGAAACCACCGGTAGATTATATTTCTGAGATACACAATCTAAAGAAACTTTGTTCTTGTTGGCAGCTCAACTTCAAGAAACAAAAAAATAATTTCTGGTTTTGCAGCAGATCAAAAATATATTACCAAACTCCGACACAGCATGGCTTGGGCACAAAAACTCCAGTGACAATTCAAGAGAAATATAATATGTACTTAATCATTGAGGCAGCCTCCCTGAGTTCCACTGATTTTTGATTAAGCAGAACAGACAAACATAACAAACATTGTTTTCCCATCAGTGGCCTCTACCTGAAATCAGTGTTTCTGTATTACACTGGAGTTAAAAGGCCCTTATCAAGAGAAAATTCTTATTTCATGAAAGACCTACTGTGCTAGTGTTTCACATTGTACTTCACAATTCTTGCAATTTAAATCACAGGCACTTTGAAAACACAGAAAGGCTGTTACTGTGGTTTTTTTCTCATAATCATTCTTCCTGTTGCTTCTAATATAACATCCATTGTAAATACACTCAGTGGGTCATTTTTGGTCTCACTTATAAAGTCCACCTAATCTTTGCAGCTTCCAGGAAAAGTATTTTGTTTTGGTAATGATGCAGGAACATTTCTTAAGAAAGCTTCAAGAAAAGGAGTTTTTAAATTTATCTAATTAAGGTTTTACACAGGATAAATGTCATTATCAATGACAGCCTGTCCAATCCCTATACTTTATATTAAGGAATATGCAAAGAATCTTGTGCATAAACGATGAAGAGATTGAATGTTAGTCCCAGAATCGGTCCCAGATGTGTGAAAACCTACAGAATTTCCTTTTTCATTTGCATGGAAAACACTATGAAACATTGATTTCCAGGAGTCAGTGACCTCATAAGCTTTCGCTGTCCATCAAGATATTTTTTTTCTCTCGATATTACTCAGGAACAGTAAATATCCCACTTGTGTATGTCACAAATGCACCAAAGGTGATCTTCACCATTGTGAAAAACAGTTCCCTATATTTTGAAAAATGTAAAACACACTTCACATAGTTGCATAATCTCACCTGCACTACAAAAATGTTTTTTTGCCACATACCTTCTTTTTGTTGGTGGAACAAATGTAGAAATTGTCAATAACAGTGGCAATCCCAGGCTGTAGATTCAACTTTGTGTATAATGTCCCAAAATCTGAAGACCTGAAAGAAACCAAACATCTGTAAGTGCTCTCTTTTAAAGGCTTCAGAATTGAAACTCTGCAAAGAGACCCCACTCTGTGCACCAACTGTCCATTTTCAATGCTTCTCTGACATCTTTTTGTTCTTTTCAGTGCTCATTAGCTACTAAAAGAAACCCACCACTATTAAGAAAACTATTCTAGGTTTTGAAAAAGACCTGGCTACTTCTGTCTGTACTTTGCAGTTCTCTGAAGTGCTAGTTTATTTTTTGTGTGCAGTGACAGAAGTCTGACATGTACACCTTTCCAGCACCACCCACACGGTGGAAAAAGAGAGCTATGAAGAGCACGGGCTCATTGGCAAGTACTAACAGCACCTCCTCAGCTAAGCAGAAAAAGAAGAATTCGCTTCAGAGCTTGCTGTTGCATAAGAGAAGAATTTGGCCTGAGATCTGGAAGACTCACATTAGACCTCTAGCAGAATTAGTACTTGATAAACTTATCCCATCCACTCCTCCAGCTCTTTTTCAGAGGATCACTAAATCTTGAATGAATAAAACAAAAGTCAGTACTTGGCTATAAGCATGTCACACATACATCTCCATGAGTATTTCAAATGTGGGCACTCTGCAGAACTTGTTCCGTATTTCTGAAAAGCCAGCAGTGAAAAATGTCATCTGTGCTTCTCAGTTGTATTGCCAACATCAATTATAAAAAGAACAGACCAGTAAAATGTTAAGAAAAAGTTAGTTAGTGAAATTCAAAGCAAGCGACATCCAAATTTAAATCACTTTAGATAAATATTTCTTGTTTCATCTATGATCAAATTTTACCATACACTCCTTCCATATTTACAGTTACTCAATTTGCATTTGGAAAGGGACTCAGACACATCTAAGGCACTTGCACCTTCTTTCCCAAGCACTCCCTAGGACAGAGTGGGTGTGAGGACTTCCTCAATACACCCTTTTCTCTCCCTGAAATAACAAATGAGGCTGAAGGTACCCTGCCCAGGAACTCTTCATCATTCAAACTGGGAGCATTCAAAAGCTCTCATGTCCAAGAGAACCAACACCCTGCCCCTCCCAGTGTGACACTTCACTGCCTGTGCAGTGATTTCCACCCTATAGCCCCTTTCTACCATGTTCACTGCTTCCCAGCAGGCTCTGCTACCTCACACTCCTCACCCAGGGAAGTCACTTGCTGAAGTTTGTAGGAGTATGACTGAGTACAATGAGAGAGAAAAGTGAAAATCCAAATCCTTGGTGGAGTGTGTATATGTTGAGAGGTAGCCACTGCCTGAGGTCTCCTCCAAGCCATGTGAGGCAAATTAGTCCCTGAGGGGCTGGGGCCCACAGGAGGCTGCCATGAGCACCCCACCTATGTCCCAGTGCCACCCAGAATGTCACTGAAGTTGGAGGGTATGGTGTATGAAGCCAGCGGTGGCTCCTGTGCCTTCATCAGTCCAGCTTTCCACAAGATACAGGAACTTTCAGCTGCTGTCATGGAGCAGCTTTTTATGTCTTTGGCATCACCAAGCATAGAGAGCAGATGATATGCCTGGAAGAGGTCCTAAGGAATACCAAGCAAAGAAAGGTTCATGTTTACCTTGTTTTTCTTCCTTCTCCACCAGTAATAAAACCCAACTGGTCATAAGACTATGACACAAAGATCATAATCACAGCCTAAAGTTGAGAGTTTAACCATTTTATAGCATTATCTGAATAGATTTGATCTGGGTTGTTTTCTCCCCACAATATTGCTATGCCTGCAAATATACAGCAATGCATTAGAGAATAAACAGAATTATAGTAATAGAATTTTGACAAATGAAAATGTAGATATCAAACACATACAACTGCAGTGTACTGGATGATCAGCACAGAACAAATTAAAATTCTAAGGGGAATAGGATGGACAGTGCTAAACCTAATCTGCCAGCGGTACTTGACAGAAAAGAAATTAAAGCAAAGACTTAAAATACCAACTTCAGCCAGATGTACTGAAATCATGCAGAACAAGTATGTATGATGGAAACATAACCTAGTCTATTCTCTTTGAGGGAACAATATCAGGTCAGTGGCTAGCCCAGTAATAATATCCAGAAATAATTCTCTGAACCTTAAAGATGATTCAATTTACTTTGAAGAGGCAGTTCCAGGATTAATACAATGGGACCACTGGAGAGTGACACCATGTGCAGGACACCATGGCAACTGTGTCAAGGTGTGAAAAGAGTACAGGCAGGAAGCCCGAAACAGATAAGTAAATTCCAAGATAAAAAGTTCCAGTCCAAAACTTTCCCTTCTCATTCTCATGACTTGATAGAAAATGCTGCAAAAATAGAATGAGGTTTTAACTAGAAGAGTGCACTAAGATAAGTATGGTTTTTTTCAG
Organism: Lanius collurio; assembly: GCA_020086605.1. Lineage (NCBI taxonomy): Eukaryota > Metazoa > Chordata > Aves > Passeriformes > Laniidae > Lanius > Lanius collurio. The sequence continues at coordinate 1,153,824 of JACBWW010000020.1, forward strand.
ACAAATGTAATAAAACGATACAGTCAAAAATCTTTTTTTTTTTTTTCCTAGTACAAATTAGCAATCTCAAGAGAAAAAAAAATCCCATTCCAGCCTCAGAAAATAGGCTACTGTATCTCCTAAAAAGTACACTATGCCTAAGCAGAAGACCATGATTGGAAGAAGATCTGTGGATCTGTGGAGAAATCTCTTCAGACTTCCAAATCATTTTTTACTACAGCCCACATGTGAGAGAGACCAGGAATGTCAGCTATTCTTTGGGACATTCACACACATGAGGACATAGTTCAAGGACATCATTCAAGGGAAGCACTGTACAAAATAATTGGTTTCCAAATCTACTATAATTCAGAGAAAACTGGTCACCCTGACTTTTTCACTTAAGATACAACTCCCAAGTTCCTGACTCTGCATATATAAAGAACTAATATTTTGTAGCATGCAGCTAGAACTGAATACCCTGTAGTTGCACTACTGAGCTACAGACAGGGTTGGGGAAGACAAATTCTGGGATCCCAGTGCATGCCTATTTCAATATATTACCAAATGTACTTCATATCAAATTAAGGAGAGAAGTAGCCTTTTATGATTTTCCAGTCTTAGTGAGATTTTTTTTTTCCTGTTAGGAACCAAACTCACTGTGTCAAAAGTGTTAAGGAGATGAAAAAAACCCCATGAGTCATCTGTTTTTACTAGGATAAACACATTCTCTCTCCTCCCTAAAAAATCACGAAGAGATATTTCAAGTTACAATAGAAAAGAGGATACACATGTACCTAATAAGAAAGCTTCCTCCTATAGCATGGTTTATTTGCAGTGACAGCACAACAGCAGAATTCCATAAACCAGGGCAAGAAGTGTACAGACTGCCTTTGTAAAGACGGGCCTGACCTGCAGTTCTAAGTGATCTGGACACAGTTAATTAGAATTTTGGCTTTCTGTGAGACACTGCAGGGAATACAGCAAGCTATAAACAGGCTGCTTCCTGCTGCAGAGTACCCACCTGTGTGCTATGGGCTACAGATTTACATGGATGTTTCTTCATAGTGCAAAACTCAGTGGAGGATTCACAGGAAACACATCTTCCAGCACTCAGGTGCTAGAATCACTGGATGGTGGAACAACATGATTATTCACGTAGTGATGCAGACATCCCACAATGTGAGTCCAACAGAGCTTGTGCCTGGGTAAGAGCTTCTTTGGAAGTGTTCATGTCTGCTGAAATATGTCCTAGTCTGCTTTATTTTTTTTTTCTTTTTTTTTTTTGTGTGTGTGTGTGTGTGTGTGTGTGTCTATATGTGGAAAAACCAGTTGTCACTGTAAGAACAGCATGTTCAGATAACAGTCCTCAAAATCATACAATGATATTACAGCAGAGACATAATCAGGACTTTTTAGCTTAATATTGTGAGCCCAAAAAAATAGTTGGGAAAACTTCCAAGTGGTAGAGAAATGTACCCTGATGAAATATAACTCTCTATGTCTAACATAATTTGGAACTGTACCTAAACACTGGATGTAAACATCTTCCAACAGAAGTATTGAGAAAGAAGGAGAAATTCAGGAGATACCAAAAGGGACATGAACCAAATGTTTGCCTGTGTAAACTTCAGTATCATTATACAACTCTCCCCTGGTGACTCACACCTATGATCCAACATTACTCAGTTAGTTGTTTTTCCAAGTTATATTTAAAAGTAGATATTTAAAAATATACAAGAAATATTAAAATTAATATAGTAAAATGTTACTGAAGATTCATAGAGATGAAAATTGCATTCCCAAGTCGAATGTAATACACAAAGAACACATCAACTGCAAAAAAAAAAATGCGTCCTTCCCTTTTTCTTTTTAATGAATTGAAGAGACACACTAGAAGGAGAATGGTTAGAATGCTTAATACACATGTTCATCAGGTTTCGTCTACTTTTTCTTCTTGAAGACCAACTCAAGCTCCATTCTAGTCAAATGAGCTATGTTGTACAAGCTCCGTTACCTTAAAATCCTAGAAGACAACAATGAAGAGATTTCAAATGAGTCATGGATTACTTAACTGGTGAAACAAAAAAAAAGTCTTTGAAAAGAAAAATACAAAAGATCTGCTGGTTTAAATCATTGGTAAGTTGTTGGAAAAGATTCAATTGAGATGCACATTAGAGAATAAAGGAAGAGTGGATCTGTACATAAAACTCACTCAACTGCTTCCCACTTCATTTTCTCCAGACTGTATTGCAAGTGTTATTTTCACGCCTTCCCCTCCTTTCAGTCAGCAGAATAATCCAAGATTTACAGCATGAACTTTAAAATTCAGGAGAAATTTAATTTTAGATTCTTGCTCTTTCACAGACTTGCACCTAACAGGAGGATTTCCCTTGTGCTCTGGTCCCTCATCTGAATAATAGAGACAACACTGTCATCCATACCTCAAATGTCTGTAAAGAAAACATATCTACAGCAGGGTATTGAAGAACTGGCTGGTGGAGTATCTTAAACAGATACACCAGAAGTTCCAACAATAAATACCAGGACAAACCCACTGAAAGGGAAGAAACCAGAGGAATATCCTTAAAGAAGTGGAAGACTAATTTATGCACTTGAACAGAAAAGACTTGATGGGCTTTTACATGTCCAGTGTGGAAATTGCAGAGATTTTGGTTACCCTCATAAAATCCTTTCAAACAGAACCAAAAGCCTCCAAAACCCCAAAGCCTTTCTTCAGAGTACAAACACATTGAAACATTGGATTCCAACACCCAACTCATATACGGAGCAATTTATGTAGATTAAAGTGTCTTCAAAGGCTGTAGAAGAGTAGGACTCCTAGCAATCCAATTAACACCCAACGATCCAATTAACAGATCACTAATCGGCCATCAGCTTTGCTGGAGAGCTTTCTGGAAACATCTTTCTTTCTATTTTCCAGGAAATTGAACCTTTTGGAAATTACACAGTTTTCCTCCCAAAATCAAAAATACAGAAATGCTTCTTCCTTAATCCAGTTTTACACTAAAGAACTGATGGTGTAGGCAAGAGGTAGTATATAAATATTTTAGCAACTTCATATTTAGGCAATTGAGGGTGTGCTAGATCAACAACAGTGCAGTTTTTGGTGGGCAGGAGCAAGCTGCTTGAAGTTTCTACCATGACTGGCACAGAGCTGAAGGCTCTGACGATGGGCAGGTCACTAGCCCAATTAGAGAAGTTGGTAGCGCCTCTGTGATGACATATTTAAGGAAAAAGGGCGGGAAGCTCTCTTTCCGCCTCCTGAGGGGCGGTGGGGCGGGGGCTGAGGCCCATCCCGAGGGGGGGCCGGGCCCTTCCCGAGGCCGGGCCCTTCCCGGGGCCGGGCCCCTTCCCGACGCCGGCCCCTTCCCGAGGCCGGGCCCCTTCCCGAGACCGGGCCCCTTCCCGGGGCCGGGCCCTTCCCGAGGCCGGCACCGCACGCCCAGGGCCGGCCCTGAGGCGCCGGCAGGGACCGTGTGGCCAGCGACGAAACACGGCAAACAATTCCCCGGTAGCGAGCCCAGACAAATCAGCCTTTTCAGCTCAGTGAAGCTCTGTAAGAATTGTCAGTTGATGGAACTTGAGAACAAATGAACCTACAGACTCTTCCAAGTCAGAGAAAAGGGAAAAGCGAGGACACATGAGGAGAACCAACATGGCAGCACTGAGGTCAATGAAAAGGAGAGGGAAGAAGTGCTCCAAGCACTGGAGCTGAGAGTCTCCTGCAAGCCATGGTGAGGACTATGGTACAACAGACTGTTTCCCTGTAATTCATAAGTGCATGGGGGGATGTGGAGATCCATGTGCAGCCCATGAGGAGCAGTGCTCACGCTGGATCGCGTGGATGCTAAAAAGCTGTGATCTGGTGAGGAACTCGAGCAGAGAGAGAGGACCTTTGTTTCCAGAGACAGAGAACCCTTGCTTCCAGATGAGAACAGCTTATCCTTAAAAAGCTAAACCCCATGAACTGAAATGTCCCACACTGGGCAGTTGTGGGAAGACTGCTTGGCCTGTGGGAGGGACTGCTACATGTGAAAGTTGAAACCATGCTGGAAAAGTCTGCAGAGAACTATCTGCCATGGGAAGGATCCCACAGCACAGCGGAAGAAAGAAACTTTTTTCCTTAAGAGTTCTGAAGAAAGATTTTTAAGAAGTGAAAGACTAACCAAAACCCCATGTTTTTGTCTCCTTACATGGTTGGTGGAAAGAGGGAGGGACTGGAAGGAAAGGTGTTCTAAAGGTTTATTTTAGTTCCAATTACACTTTTTATTTTTAATTCTATTAATAATAAATTTTAGTTCTCATTACCCTGTTTATTTTTAATTCTATTAATAATAAATTTTCTTTATACTGTTTAAGTTTTGAACCTGTTTTGCCTTGAAATGTTTTTCTCCCTAATCCTTATCTCAATCCTTACCTCATGAAGTTTTTGTGTTAATTTCCCCTCCTCCGCTCAGCTACAGCAGAGGAGAATAAGTGGATAGATTTTCCTGGGTGCCTGGCAATTAGGCAGTGTCAACCTCCAACAGAGGATTTACCTTCTTTTTGCAAAAACACTACAGAGATGAACATTTCCCATTTTCACTTATCAGTCTCTTATTGATATATTGACAATATATAGCATAGATATTTTTAATAGCTCTTGAAAATCCCAACTGCCTTTTTAGCTGAAGTCATCTGTAATGCTCTGCTCTGTACAGGACATGGTGCAACTTTGTATTTATATGAAGACTCTTGTCAATCTTTACAGGTATTAATGTCCATAGATATTTGATTGAAATTGCTGACTTAAAAAAGTCCACAGGAAAAAAGAATGAAACCAAAAAACTCCATTTGTGTTAAGTGAAGACTCAAGGAGGATCATAAGCTACCTATTCTAGAACTGGGCTTTTATTTAAAGCATTAAACATATCCAATTCAACTGGCCACAGTGAGAGAGAAAACCAGTCCTCTGTAGTAGGGAGTCAGATCTCTCCTCAGGAGCTATGGCTGCTAATGTCACAGTGACGAATAAGATGTGATCTTATTTTGCAGTGCACACAGCCGGGTCCCCTGACACTACCAAGACAGACAGGGCCCCAGACTGGCATGTCAGGCTACAGTCTTCTACCCTGATGTTGCAATTCCCTTTGAAGAAAGTGTTTTGAAGTGTTTTCCAGGAACTATGCTATCTGAGAGCTGTCTGGGCCCAATGTTTTGCACAGTACAGCAACCATTCACATTTTCTTAGGAGAGAACATGTAAGGTGACAAACAGAGCTGTTTGTACAGATGGGGGTGTTACTCCATGGAGATGCATGAATTATATACTACATACTTATGTACTGTATCATTTTTTCCCTTACTAGTATCTTCTGTCATGCGTTTATCGAGTACTGGTTTTGGTTGATTACTTAATCTGCACAATGCACATACACACATGCTCAAACTCCAATAGTTAGCAGCATTATGTCTTTAGTATTTACTACATATCTTTCTGTGCTGTATTTAAATATGCCTAGTCTGCATAGTCTCGCTGTATACCATCACAGTTATCTTTTGCAGTCCTTCATGAGTCCTTCAATATACCATAAACATGCTGCTCATTAGCCTATAATCACTCTGCTTATCAGTTACATTTTCAAGCTCCTCATTACTTTGCTGCACAGCTCCAACAATTAGCCTTTATATTCTACAGGCTGACAAAACATCGCATTAGCTTCTATTAGCTGCAGCCATCTCCTTTCCTCTCAGAAACTGTTAGTTTAGGTTAGACACTTGCTCTGGCACTACTGCTTTGGTGCATTAATTCCATCACCAAGACACAGCACTTGCTGACAGTACGTCTTGGAAGGTACAGCCTGTAGCCATGCTTGCAGTACACAGATACCAGTGATGAGTCCACCCAGCCGTGAAACCAGCAGTGTCACAGTGACAAAGCAGACAAGACACCACCAGGAAGACAAGGTTATGTCTCACTTTTGCAAGAAAGTAAAAGTGCTGGGTTATTTCTTCCTTCTTAGCTTTGCAGCCATGGAAGAGCTGGGGCTAGCGCTGGATCACGCTGCCCTCAAGGGACACAGGGGCACTTTAAGGTGCCTGAGGGTAAATTAAAAATTTCCCACAATCATTCAACCCAGTCATTTGTTCCTGTTAAAAACAAAATTCTTTAAATTATTCACAGTCAAATCAATGATTTAGAAGTCTTGCTTTTGGATCATTTCACTAATGCTGTTTACAGTCCCTTCCCACAAACATTTCTGGTGACCTACATGAGGGAGTAGAAAACAAGAATGAAATTGTGGGAAACAGAAAAAGATCAATTTCTTAGCACACTTTCTTCATTGAATTCAACATATCGTGTAACTAAGTTAGTATGCAAGCATTTATCCCAGGAAACAGCCCTGTGTAGATTTAGTTTCAGCAGCTGGAAATGCAGCACTGCATTAGTAGGTCTCGGCAAGGAATGGAGTGTATCGTGGAGCATTTGGGAGGTTTGCTATTGAGAGACTTAACTACATAATTAATTATTCAATTACTACCTACAAAACAAATTAATATTTCCTATGTAATATTAACTTCCTTTCACCTATTTAGACAACCACCTTTGGAAAAAGGTTGGGTTTAGTATTGGTGGAGTTGTTTTTGTTTGGGCATTTTTTAGCTTAGGAAAAAGAAGCCTTTGTTGCTAAAATGCAATTTTCCAAAATTATGCTTACTAACTCTATTGCCAGAAGTGGAAACATACATATATCACTTCCAGTATGATTTCTCTTTTATGAATGTTCTGAGGGAAAATGAGTAATTACAAAGGAATTATTTCTTATCTCACATACTTGTGTTCTTTGGGGAAAGGAGATGGTTCAAGAATATTTTCTTGAGGTTTGCAAGGAACATTAAATTTTCCACCATGGAAAAATGCTAGGCATTTCCCATAGCCCAGGCTTTTTATTTAAACCACTTAACACAGCTGAAATGTTTCTGAAACAACTTTATTGTCAGTCAGGCAGCTTCTTGGAAGGCAAGAAATATGTTGGGATATATGAGAGAATTTGGCCTTGTGCTTTCTGACCAGAACAGTAAATTACTTGTAATCTCTGGATAGAACTGGTTGGAATGGGAACATTTACAATATTTAAAAAGAATTGATAATAATTTAATAAATTGAATATGCACATTCATATACAATTATCTATTCCTCTAGCAATGGCCTCTGCCAACTATAACAGTCTTCTACTCACTCTTCTGTAAGCAGAACTCTTCTTTTACTCCAATTGTAGCAGTTTTAGCTTTTGCTGCTGAAGTGCTGACCTCCATTTTATGATTGCTGTGGGGGAGGTGAGAGGGAAAATGAAATATATGGCCAGGTTGTAGCACTTTATAAAAAGGTAAATGAAGTCAATGTTTCATCAGTAATTTGACTGTGGTATTCTGCACCTGAAGCCAAATGCTTGGCAAAACTAAGGGAGTTAATGGATATTTTTAAAAAGAAAAAAACCTCCTGAACAATAAGTAAATACAGAAAAATAGATGCTGGAAATGTAATGGAGACCCACTGTTGCCTGTTGTGAGTTTTTTGGCATGCTTCTCTGAAACTGCAAGTACACGTCCAAGATGGAGGCTGGGCAGTGCTTAGATGCCATTCAAGTTCATCCAAGATATCAGTTCCCATGTCCCCAGTATCAAAGGAGTGATTATTTCAAGTTATTACAATTGCATCAGGAACAAAACCTTAACAAGGAATTTTAAAACATTATTTTGAATTCCACTCCTTCAAAAAAAGTTCCCAGTTCATGTCCAAACCATCATCTCCCTCACCCGTGTTTGCCCACGAACAATGTTGCCATGATGTGTCTGAGTCATGAAAACATTCAGATGTTTAAACAAAATCAGGTTTTCCTAACAGCATTTAAAATCACTGTGTGTCTGTGCTGCCTGAGCTGGCAGCATGCAGAACACAATGGGAAGCCAGCAGGTAGAAATGGGAGGAGGCACATCTCAGGATTCTGCAGCAACCAGGGACAAGGGGGAATTCAGATACTCACAACCACTTCGGCAGGATTTGTTTCTGTTATTTGCTGATGACCCCAGCCATAATCTCCTAATAGCCTTCTACAGTTGCTGGAGGGGTTTTATTTACTTATTTATTTATTTTGTTTAGAGCTTTCAGGAGCCCAGTTTCCTTTAGTCATTCTCCTGTAACTGCAGTGACACCTGTGGAGGGCTGAGCCAATCAGCTGTAGTTTAGCCTGCTGTTGAACTTGGCAGGCTAGCAGCACATAAAGCCCCAGCAGATGTTTCTGCTTTAAAAGCATCTCTTTCAAACCCTTAGCCAGACATAAATCCAAAACAGATCCAGAAAACAGACAAACAGTGCCACCATCATGGCTCTTAAAATTAGGAGGCAGAACTAGCCTTTTCTGCAGGACTCTGAGAGACCATTAGCAGCAGAAGGTGTTGCGAAGTGTTCCCATAAATTATGCTGACAGGTTAAGAGGGCCAGCCACAGCAAATGCAGCACATTTTGCACTGTGTCATGGTTTGCTAGGAAACAGAATCCTAAGACAAATACACACATTTACACAGGAGTTTCCAAACTAAGATCATGCTTCATAGCAACAAGTACAGGAAGCAGCCAATTTTATGGCCGTTAACACCTCCACATGGATCTATGGTGCCTCCACGCCATGTTAATGAACATTCCAAAAATAAGGCAGTAAGTAAGGCAATGATCCTTGGAAGAAGGGATATTCTGAATACATGCCTTGCTGGATCTATTTTCTTAAAAGAAAGCTGCACTAAGAGTGTATTCACAGCTGCCACTGTGCTTTATGGGAGAGGAGGTTGATATATACCACAGTGACATGCTAATACATCCATTCACTTGGTGATGACTAACTGCCCCTAACAGAAGCTTGGTCCACTATAAATTATTGGCATGTAATTTCAAATGCAAGTTAAAACAACCCCCACAGGACAAAAATAGTTCTCTGCATTCGAAATAACTCAAAGCACTGAAGGAGCTGAAAACTTCAATCACTTTCTTGTCTGACATTAAAGGAGACTAGGAAGAGAAAAAAGTGGCCCAGTGTCTAAAAAGGAGTTCTTTTGTTGAAGTGAAGGCTATTACCTGTTCTGCTTTCCCTATCATCTACTGCTGGTGCTCAGCTAGAGCTGCCTGTAGGGGATGTAGCTCTGAGGCTATTGGGGTGTCTGGGCTCTCTCACTGAGGTTGGGACAGCGGGAGATGTGCTCCTTCCTTGCAAGAGCCTTGTGGTGGTTGAAGGTCACCAAGAGAACAGCTGCAGATGGAGATCATCACATTTCACAGCAGCCAGACGATGGGAAAGAGATCCATGGGATGATGGCAGCAAGTTTATAGATTATATAAAACTGTGAGGAGTGCCTGATGTATCAGTAATACAATGTGGATGTCCAGAATATCGAGAATATTTCTCAGCCTGATTTAAGGCAAAATACCCCCCCGTACATCCCCCTGTACAACTCCAGTTTTGACCTTTGCCCATGGAGAAAGCTGCCTAGGCTGTGGAAGCAACTAGAAACTACAGAAGTGTGAATTAGATGATAGAATGCTATGTAGATTGGTATGGTATGAAAACCTTAGAGTTTTTTTGGTTTTTAGCATAGTAATTAGATTAAGTAGAAAACACCAAGATGGAAGATAGTTGTCTTTTTCTATCTCCTTCCTCCTTCTTCTACAACTCCATTTTCTGCAGCAAGACTAAAAGAAGATGATTGGAGAGAAAATGCCACAGTTCTGATCAGGGTGACTAAGCAAATTGACAGCTATTTGTTGGTAAAATATGTCTTGTTTCAATTCATTATTGGTAATTTTACTATAAAAAGGGTCTAACATCTTGATAAAGTGGCATTTGCTGCTCCTTTCTCTGCTGTGTGCCTAGTTCACACCAGTCCTCTGTACTTTTTGATGGTAAGACTTAATAAACAATGACCTGAAGACCATGAAAGTGAGAAATTTTGCCCATCTTTCATTCCTTGCAAGGACTTCAACACATCCTCCCCTTCTGGGGAGGACTGTGGGGGTCGGCCGCCCCTACAATACATCTTGTGGAGATACAGGCAAACGGGCATCTCATAAAGCTCAACAAAGCAAGGTACAAAGTCCTGCACCCAGGAAGAAATAACCCCATGCACCAGTACATACTGGAGCCCAACAGGCTGGAAATCAGCTTGGCAGAAAAATCTGTGGGGGTCCTGGTGGACGTTGAATTGAACCTAAGTTAACAAAGTGTCCTTGATGCAAAGGCAGCCAGCAGTGTCCTGAGCTGGATCAGGAAGAGCATTTCCAGCAGGGCGAGGGAGGTGAATCCTTCCCACTCAGCACTGCTGAGATACAGCTGCAGCAATGTGGCCCCTCAGAATGAGAGGCGTGGACATACTGGAGTACACCCAGCAAAGAGGCACAAAGATGATTAGAATGGTATCTCCACCCTTGGAAATACTCAAAAGTCAAATTGACAAAATCTATGTCACCATGCTTTGATCACTCCCTTTGATCAAGGGGTCTGGATTAAATGATGTCAAAGATTTCCCTTCCAACCTCACCCAACTTGTGATTCTTCAGTTCCTGAAAGTTACATTAGATAATTTGACTTTGTTGAAGATACTGTGCACCCAAATTAATTTTCTGTAGGCAACCAACACAGTTAAAGCATCATCAAGTCAGAGAAGGAAATTCATTGCGTATTTGCTTGGAAATCCTCAACTTCACAAACTAAACCAAAAGCTTTATTATTTTGCTTTGCCTTTAAGTTCAGCAGAACTCTGCTTGGAGTTTGCTTGTTCCAAAGAAGTTCCTAACTGGCAGCACTGTTGGTTAAGGCAACAAAAGAAACCTTCACATTTACTGATAAGAAATGTGCTTACAACATAGAGCCTGCACAATCTTTGGATGTGAAGTCTGAAATTATAGTTGTATCCCAAACTCCACATTTTCAGTCTGAAAAGTGGCACAAAAGCATTTTATCTAAATTTCATTTTGCAGTCATATAGCTCAGGCTTATTCAACGGCCCAAAGCAGTCAAGCTTAAATGAAAAGAAAAAAAAAAGGATTTGTGCAAGGAAAGCTTTTTTTTCTTTTCTGCTGTTGTTGGTTCTACTTTAAACCTCCACTTTGGGGAATTTAACCTATGAAAGCTGCGGCATATCTCTTGGTATATGTGGTCAAGCCTCCAGTTCACAGGGAAGGTTCAGCATGACACCACCACTCTGCAAATAAATGCACAGATCCCAAATTCTAGCCACTAGTCCCACCAGACATGTTTTATTAAGTACCTTTTATACGTGACTTGGAATCCAGCTTGATCTTACACCAATAAATTGAAGCCCAACATGCCAGCATTTGGGAAGAGACCAAGGTACATTTGCTGTTCTTACTTCCAAATCACATCCACTCCAGGGCACTTTTTTCCAAGAAATCCAGACCCCAGCTATCACTGGGGAAAGCAACAGTAAGGCGGTTGGGAGGTGTCACTCAATGCCTTTTGTCCTACATTTGTGGAAAATCCCATGGAAAACCACACACTGCAATCTGCTCTCCTTCTCATAAAATCATAGAATCAATTAGGTTGGAAAAGACCTCAAAGATTATCAAGCTGAATCATTACCAAGCACTGCCAAATTCACCACACAAGGGACATTTACATATATAAATATGTATATATGTATACATTTATATGTAATATAAATATGTGTAAATTTATATGTAAATGTATCTTGTGCACAGACTTGATCAGACCGGAGCTCCAGGTATGAACTGATTTTTCTTTTTACTGAGACAAATTCTCATTTTAATCATGAGATAATGACTAAATGAAAAACCTTCACTATATATATTAAAGACATATATTTTTCCTTGATTGTTGAATGCACCTGAAGTCCTTTACCATGCAGGCATTTTATATTTTCTCTGATTTTTTAATATCTTTGCTAATACCAATGAGATATTTAAGTCAAATTTTGTTGTTTCTATATATTTACTTAATAGGTAACAGGAATTCCTTCTTCCAGAGCCATCTGACTTCAGTCTGTGTCTTACTATTAAACTGGTAGACTGGCTGTATTTAACATTGCCATTTATTAACCTCTCTGTAACATCTAACCCTGTAGAAAAAATGCTACAGAAGATCTAAGGAAACATAGTGGCACCACAGGACATGCTAAAAAATGCCAAAATCTTTCAGCATATTGAAAGAGGAAAATTACCTGACTTCTGAGCTTATATTTGCCAAATGCATCTTGAGTGATGGAACTGAAGTAATTCTTTCTATGACTTTAAATTACCATCCTTGAATTATCAATATCAAAATATGATAATTCTTAAATTAAATTTAACCATCTGGCTTATTTTATTTACTTATATGAGTGTTGTTCAGAACACTTTAACATAATAGATTTTTTCTGTTTCGAATTTTCAGAAGTTTAAATGAGGTTCTCCTATCCAGGTCATATGTAATGGTTGTTCATCATTAACTACTAGTCCAAGGATACCAAAATGGACATCATGCACATATATTTTCCAAGATATACTTTTGTCATGTTCTGATCTCTTTTCTTTATTAAGAATTTGCTAGTAAAACTGATTGATAGGTAGTCTTACTGTACAAGGAAGATGTGTCATTCAATTCTTTGACCTTGTCTTCACACTAACAGTCAAGTGTCTTTGAAATCTGTTTACTTCAGAATTTACAAGAGCATTAAAGACAGGATGTCAGCACATCTCAGGTTTGAAAGATCTAATAATAGTAAATGAGTTTGGACAGTAGGGTCATCTGTAACATACTTTAAGAAAGAGAGACAAATATCATTCTTCTTCTTTATAGTTAAAGACAAGTAAAACAATTCTTAAACCACATTTCTTTCCTTTCTTTTTTTTTTCTTTTGATTGAGGAACATTACATGAGATCAAGAAAAGAGTTACACTGTCAAATTAAGAACTTGACTGATGCAAAATACCTTCCAGAAACACTTTCAGAATCTAAAAAGCTTTTTCTTACCTCTTACTGAACAACCTCTGGACAAGTTTGAGAAGCAGCCTCAAAGCTCGTTTGCTCTTTCATCATGATGCACAATGTTATAGAACTGAATTTTTCTCTCTGTCACTAATATGGAACCTGCAATCCTGCACTTCAGTCACAAGAATGAGACAGCTAGACTTAGTGAGTGTGATGGAGGATGCAAGTATTTTCCAGTGGTAATACTTTCCTTCCTTCATTAGCATTATTAAAAATTACATATGGCAATAATTTTCTTTTATATTTTCTAAACATTTGCATTGCTGCATAACTGTTTCAGAAGGAAAAGTGATCTTTTGTTCCAACTTAGGACAGAGTGCTAATGATCCAAGGTTGTGGCTTTGACCCCTGTATGGACCATTCACTTAAGAGTTGAACTAGAAGATCCTTTTGGCCCCCTTCCAAATGAGAATATTCTGGGTGTGAATATAGTTGCACTCTCTTTATTTACCTGCTCACAGATCCATCTATTCTACTGCATGAGATTAGTAAGAATAATGCGAAATATGATAATGAGATGACCCATCAAATCCCATAGAAATTGTCCTCCATATCAGTCTGCGTCTTCAGGAACTGACTAATCTAGCATAGCAAGGAGCAGTCACATCACATCCCTATTTGCATTGGCCACATATGGGCTATTCAGCAGCTAAGTGTGGATAGCATTTTGATTAGCACTTAAAGTTTGCAATTATTTTCTTTGTTATAGCTTTTGGATCTGTCTCAGATTCTTCTAATATTTTGCCTATTTTACACAGATAAATAAATATGCATGCAACACAACTGAGCTTTAGATGCTTCATATTCCCTCAAATATTGCAAAAGGTCAGAGAAACTTCTGGATTTGTCTCCATAAAGCATTAAAACAGAACTGATGCCATGAAGATTTTTTGCTTTTCTTTTATACCCCTGTTATACCTTTTTACAACTTCTGTATTCTTGGTGCTTTTTGCCTCCATTCTTGGACTTGTTTGTTCAGCTAGCAGACTAAACGTTTTAGAAGCTTCGTAGGTAGGGATCAGTGTGCCCCAGAGCCCAAGGTCCTCTCCAAAACACATTTTGTAAACTAAGATAGAACCATCCAGGGGAAGGTTCCTTTGGGAGGAGGGAGGCTCACTCAAGCCTCTCATTGGAGAATTTTTGATAGATATGCTAATTAGTAAGACCTATAATGTTATACCAGATGTATTGTGGGTGGTCATTGTGGGGTGCGTTTCAGTGCATTCGACCCGGATGCAGTGCACCTAAGGATCCTTAAAATAAATACCAAGGTAAAATCCCTTTTATCCCTTCTAACAGTGTTTGACTCTTGATTTTAAGGCGAGAAAAAGGCATCAGAATGAATTTGATACATGTAGCTTCTAAGACACTAAAGGATGTAAATGTGAAGGGAAGCTGTAAATAATTATAAAAAGCAGCAAAATAAGAAGTAGCTTTGAGTCACTTATTCTGTTAAGAATGCAAATTATAAGGGATATTAGCTGATGATTGATAAGAAACTTCAAGTGATCCCAAACCTTTAAGTTATTCACACTGATATTCAAAATGTAATTACTTTCAAACCACACAGTAGAGTTGGATTAATGGAACAAATACTTTAGAAGTAATCCATGAGTCATGCCTACTTATTATTATGAGGTTTGGATTACTTATCATTTCAGCTCTGTGGCTTTACTAAATAACAACAACAATAAATAACACCACATTCAGGCTCTCACATCTTTACACACATACTGTCAAGTATAAAAGCAAAGAAAAGAAGAAAATGTTTGTTATATTTTCAATGAAATGTCTTCAAGAAAATACAGCTTGGGTTTTTCATATAATAGGTAGATTTTCCAGGCTTTAGTTTTATGCTTTGCAGTTGTCTCTTCAAATCTTTAGGTCCAGATTTTAGGGAAGAAATACCTTGTCTTTTTCAGTAAATGTGTCAAATGGCAGAGAAAAATGGGGGGTGGAACTAGTTCTGCTTTTTTTCAATCCCTCAAGCAGCAGATACACAAAGGCAGAGTAGAATAAAATAGGAAGAGAGCAGCGTCTTCCATGCCTTGTATAGAATAAGCAATACTGGAAGGCATACACTGGAGATGTTTGTGACTTCATCTTTAGAAGACCTAAGGTCCTGAGGAGGGAAACATGATCTGTTATCCTCTGTTGCCCACCCTATCCCTACTTGTTACTTCCCCCAAGCTTCTCCCCCACCACTTCAAAGTCTATGAGCAGGAAAGCAAAATTTGCCTTTGGAGATGGCTGACCTTTAGTAACTGCACTTCCAATTATGATCGCAGCACTAATTGCACATACAATCTTTCCTTTCTATCTATCTTTTATTTGCCTTTCCCATCAGAATAGCATTGTTTTTTGCTACTTTTCCTTCCCATTTCATTCTTATCTTTTAGAAGTGATTACACAAGACACGGTGTAGCACAGCAAAGAGAGAGAAATGCATTAGTTCTTAGTTTGAAAACTGGACATGCTAGGCACAGATTTAATCTAAATTGCCAGTACAACATCACTCACAGTACTGATAGCAATGTCAGGCATCCTTGGACACAGTCGAGAAGGCCTATTTGCATTTGCTTTGGAGTTTTCTATTATCTTCTCTTTTAGCATAAGAGCACTTTGTGACAATTTACTGTCCTGTCTCAGAAAAGAGAAGACAAATTCCTTAAATATCAGGTATGCTGTCTGCAGGAAACTGGTTCCAAAAATAAGGGGATCTCTATCAGAATATTTCAAATATCCCTATACACTGCCAGTTGAAAACAACACACCTGCAATGCAGTCCCATAGCTTAGCTGTGAAGCACTGGCCCATGAGCTTGCAGACCTCACCACCCTCACCCTAGTTTCCATTATAATCAAGGAAATGTGAAACTGAGAATGGTGAGACAAAATGCATTTCCTGAAAATAGTAAATATTCTGCAAAGATGTACCCAGGAAGGGAAGAGATGCTAAGGGCCAGAAAACACTCCATCCTTTAAGACCCCCAATAAAAAGGCACCTACCTAACTTAATCACTTGGAATCAAGCTCTGTGATCTCCATGTAAATGAACACTAAATTAATCTCAATACAGTATATCACAGAACACTGTATTATGTTATTCAGACAAATTACTCTACTGTTTGCAAAGTACCCATGATATCTGCCTCAGAATATTTTTAAAGTAATTCTTGACCTGTATCTTGTTTGGTATAAAGTGAGATGTTTCCTTATGCCATGTCAGAGTTCAGGTAAGTTTAGTTTTGCCTGATCAACTTGTTACTTGGAGAATCAGACATCTGTTCTAGGTGTTTGAGATAATAAATTCCAACTGCCATCTTCAAGAGTTCTGTAATGCATAGTTAAAATCTATTGATTTGGAAAATCCTTTTGCAATGTGCTGAAGTCTATTTGTAGAAGATGAACAAAAGACATGTCTAGACAGGATTGAAATAAATTAATTCTCAAATATGAGCTAATATTCACAGTAAAACATTCTGTTGCTTGACTCAAGTGGAACAAGAGACCCAATCATGCATGTGGCTTCTTTGATGTCCTGTGTCCCAGCATTAGACTTGGCTCCCCAGCTCACTGCCATATGCCTCCTGTTTGAAACCAAACTCAACTGCAATCTCAAACACACTCAAATACAGAAAAGACTTCTGAGGGAAAATGAATTGCCACAATCATCCTCTGGGTTGCACCTTCACTGATTCTATGATGGTATTGTTTGGCTTTTCAGTTAATCCCCACTGTGGGAGTAATGTTACCATACTGTCCATGAAATTACACCACCCACAGAACAAAACAATGCCAGCTCCTAAACTCAGAATAAGCACTTGCAGACGGAAACAGAGGCACAACTCTGGGTCCAGCCTGCTCCTAGACAACAGTTGGCTAAAAAAACAAGTGATGTGAAAAATGGAATTGGGTCTACACGCCATAAAGTACATGGTAACAATTACTATCAGGGCTGGTTCTGTTTATATGCCACACTGAGACTCCCAAATACACCTAGGAGCTTGGCAGAACTTGCAGAAGACAAGATCTAGTGAGAGCAGCCCTTCTCAGTCATTGAGATTTACCACAGGAGCCAGAGCTTAGTGCTCCAGAGGAAAACCACTTGCTCATCCAGAGAAAAGTAAATATTCCAGAGTTATCTTTCCATTTCTCTGCCACTATCCCTGCTGATGCAAAACGAAAATACTTTCTAACTTAACAATTCATTCTCTAAAGAATCTTTCATAATGTAAATGTTAATTTCCTACTGTCATTCACTACTATAAACACTTGTCAGAAAAGCATTTATAAATACACAATTTCATCCTGAAATCTTATCCAAGCGGTTAAAAATCATTTCAATTGAGAACATGTTCCCATCCACAGCAAAAAGCTATTTACATAATTAAAAATCACTGCTTCTCCTCCCCAACTTGAGTCCACCTCAACAGAAGTGTGCAGGGGAAGCAGTTCAAGAGGTTTTCTAATTCACCTCATGAACCGCTTTTACGAGAACATTCTATCCTTGAATTAATCTTTTTGTACTGCATATGCCTTCAATAATGCATACTCTCTTGCCTAAGCCCTCCCCAAACACACTGCTCCTCTCTTAGGAACTAACAGTGACTGAAGTGTAAGAGGTAATTTGACTGAACAGAACTGTAAAACAAAAGTCATGTCTGCTGCACGGAGATGCAGAACTGTCACCGTACTTGGCCCAACAAACCCATGCAGAGAACAAGTGCTTCTTTATCTGGTCTGCACTTAAGCCTTTGTGACAATGTTTTGGCACTAGAAAACATCCCACTTTCAGTATTAACCTTGGAATTACTTGGTCTTATGTGTTTTGGAATACCTCAGCTTTCATAAAGATTTGATTTCACTCTGGAAAATTACAAATGTCATCAGTCAATACCACAAACATTTCTTAGCTCTTCTTCTTCACATACATTTGGTGAGTGTTCATATTTGTCTGAAAATATTTTCAGGTGGAAAAGGCAGTATCACATAACAGTCATATAAATCAACCCCCAGCTAAGGCCCTCCAGGTATTGCCATGCATGATATCCACATCCTCCAGTAACCACAGTGGGCTACTGTAAATAGCAAAGACATAAAGGGGTTTTCTTTCTTTAAAAACGGATGTTGAGCTCAGCAATAAAAGGATCTGATTTCATTGTTCTGCCTTTATAATGGAGCTGACATCTGTGTACAATAGCAAATTCATTTACAGCTCGGCCCATGGCAGAGGGGTGAGAACTAAATGATTTTTAAGGTCCCTTCTAACCCAAGCCATTCTATGATTCTGTGAACTTTTCATGAGGATCCAGGAAAGCTAACAGAACTAAATGTTTTCTGTACTTGATACCATAAACCCATGAGGTAATGCTGCAACTTGGAACAAACAAGCCTGGTAGAAATTGTTCCTCCTTCCAGATCTGAAAGATACTTCAAGTTACAAAGAGAACTGAAAGTACATTAGGGCATTTCTATGTGAACATATGCAAAGCATGAAAAATCTAAAGTAACCTTCTTATTTTAAGCATAAATCATAATTAGCAGTCAAGATTCCAATTTCCTATCACAGTGCCTAAAAACATTAATTTTTTCTACACAATATTATATTTTTGTATACAACTACTGCAGAAATAACTTTCTATTCAGCAAAAGTGTTTCAATCCTCTATCCCTCCATTACTGAACAGTGGATCTAAACATGCACTTCCAGCATACCCGTAATCCACACTGATGGAAGCACCTCTCAGGATGAAAAAATGTTTTCTCCATGAAAAATGAAACATCCTGGGGGCAGGCAGAATAGATGCTGAGTGTTGGATTACTGGTGAACCACTCATCTCTAGAGAGGATTTCTTCAGGTGTCTCATCCACCTCAAACACCCCAGGGCACCCTGCCTGCTCTGCCATGCCCATCTCCACCCCGGCAAAAGCAGTTACAGGGATACAAGAAACTGAATCCTTTGCCTCTCTCCAACTTCCATCAGCTCCTGCTGTAAGTTATTCCTCTCTCTGATAAAGAGGTCACACTACTTTTCAATCTGACTTTATGCCACTTTACATGGCAGTATCACGCCCCATGGAACAACACATCAGTAGCAATGAGACTGAAGGCATGGAGGCAAATTTTGTATTATTGCACAAATTGCTGTGGAAGTTGGTAACAAACTCTAATGCCACACAGGCCTATGTTCCAGTGGAGACTATTAACTTTCTTAGTGTGCTTTCCAAATTACCACTTTCAGAAGGTCACAAGAGTTATCAGAATAACTCTGACACTTTTAAAAAAAGCCAAAATACTAACAATATGTTTTATTTACCAGCAAGACGTCAGAGAAGATGAAAGTTTTTATTTTAGGCATGGTCATAAAATAAGCTTTTCAGAAGGAAGACACAATTTACCACATACTGAAAGGATAAGAACATCTGATTTCACCCTACCACAGATACATTAAATAATTATCGATCAACATAACAGTATTGATCTGCCTAACTTAAGAAACTCTTATCAAGTAATTTTAAATTTAAGCAATATTACCTGTAGGTGTGACATTTTTCAGGCTTTAAGTACACAAAGCAGTAAGTAGTCCCAATCCTCAAAATTTCTTTTCTGATAATATCAATTTTCCATTAGAATCATAACAAACAAATAAACAAACCCACACAGAAATCCAGACATCAGGGCTGCAAGTTTCTTCATAAGATGCCTACTTCATTTCCATCACTGCCAAGGCAGGTAAATTAAATCTTATTCCTAACAGATGTTTGTTTATATATTTATTAACCTCCAGTAATGAAGATTTTAAAACTTGCTCAGGCAAATAATCCAAATAGTATATTGGTGTAAAGTTGTCCCTGTTTTCTAACTTGTGTTTTGTTTGCTGTCATGTAAGCCTGCTATTCAGCATCTAGCATTATGCATTTAGAGTGTGTATCTTCTTTGCTGGTATTTTTTATTATATTTGATGACTCTTAACACATTGCCCACTGACTGCTATTCTCTAAAATAAAACCCCCACATTTTTGTAGTCTTTGTCACAGGTCACATGTTAGACCCTCTTCACCCCTGATGCTCTTTAGGCTCACTCCCATCTGATGCCATACAAAACCAAATTGACCAGTAGGACTAATCTGTACCTTTTACACATAAATTCAGACATACATAAATTCCAGTGTGAGGTTTGACTTTTCCACATCCCAAAGACAGGACTGAAGTTCAGTTTGTGGTTAGTTTTAAAACTCACGTTTTATTTCTGCAAAATTTTCACTTAATCAGTAGCTGTGAAGCCGTCAATTCCTGCTGAAGGGCAAGAGTTTGACCCTAGACCTACTAATTAATCTCCTTTGGTTTTCCCATGATTTCCTCAGTTTGCCAAAATCATTTTGAATTCCAGTTTTGTCTTCCAACAATGCTTAGAAACTTTTCAGATTCCAACATATATACAAATTTAATATATATACTGTCTAGTCCATCAACCAGATCACCAATAAAAACTGACCTCAAATGCAGAGTTTTCTAGAGAATCTCATTCATCTCACTGTTCTGTTTTTCCAGTGAATCTGACTGCAAGAAAGTCTTTAAATAAGCTCTCCACCTTCTCTGTAGCAGCTTCACTCAATTATTCACCCCTAGATGCTGGTTTGCTTTTCACGAGGCCATCAAAATCTTTGGAGAAAGATGAAGACTGGGTACTCTAAAATTACTTAATGGAAAGCAACTGATTAAAGCAATAAAATGGGTATGCCTTTTACTGAACTCATACTGATAATCCCATCATCCTACATGCCAGATCTCCATCAGCTTCAGTACTCAGCATTGGAGTATTAACAATTCACATCATAATTCTGGCACTATAATTACAAGTGAGATGTAGTACACAACAGCAAAGGAGATAATTTACTGTAGTCCTTTTCATGCTACCCACAGAAAGAAAAATTAAGAACTACAGCAGCTGTGGAGAAAATATGTTTTCTAGACACTAATCTGAGTAGGCCTTGTGACTACAACTATGTTTGGTGGAGAAATCTGATAGCGGATTATAGAGTTGTCATTTGTAACAAGTATAATCCCTTCTAGTGCAAACTCAGGAGATTTCAGATTTGGGACTGCAGAGAAATCCAGTTCCATATGCATGATAGCCCAGTGCTCCTGGACAAAAGAATTGCAGGGTTGGACATGCAGAAGCCAATTTTGAATATGACCTGGATGCAGTAGAGTATCTACTTGTGCTAAACTTTGACTGCTCACTACTCACAATATATCCCTTTTCTTGTGCTGACTTTATCCAAAAGAATTATTCACAATAATTTGCTTCTATCAATGCCTGTAGGATGGGTAAAAGAAGAAATAGCAAGACATTTTTAAAAAATTAAAGAGAGCAGATATATTTTATCCTAAAACTAAACCTAATATGAAGACAGACCTAAAGAGTTGAATCCATATAGCTTGAGAAACAATGAGTTGCAGAGGATTTTGGCAAATATAACAATGGCAGCCAGTATAGTATGACAACTGTTTATCAAAAAGAAACAGCCTCCAATATTGACAAGTTTAGGTTTCATTAGATGTAAAATAACCACACTTCTCCATACTTAAAGCACAGGTGGTTTATTCAGCACTGAAAAGGCATCTCCTCTCACTTTATCTTTACTGGGAGAGAATTTCCCAGGTCTTCCCAGTGGTAGCTGCATATGCTGAAATGATAAAGTTCAACCAATTCTAAGCCACTTCTTCAGCAAACATCTTCTGTACATCTGGGTGAGGAGTAGGGTATATGTCTCGCAACTAAAGAAAAATAAAGGAGTTTTTCATATGACATGATAGAAATGTTAAAGTGATTTCTAAGGTGCTTCATCCAAGTGCAAATCCAGGTAAAGGCAACATTTTTTCTTCCTGTCTAATTCTTTAAGGTTGTGTCTGTGACAAAGAAAACCTAAAACATGTCTGAACAATGTTGCATTATACTTGATAATATTCCACCATATCCAAAAATCCAAACTAATAGAAACCATTAATATGAACCAAATTTAATACATGAAAGAAGGAAATATTTCACATGACACAACAATGCTCAGATCAACACTTTTTGGCAAATAAAATATCATATATATATATATATATATATATATATATACACACACACATAAATATGCATGTGGTGGTCTAAATTTTTATTATTAATTGGGAATTTGGGTAAGCCTATCCCTACACACTTATATTACTGAGATTGTATCATTTCCTTTACTAACATTTCATAATCTTTCTCACCTTACAATGATGTCCTTCACAGCTGGGCAGGAAACCATTTCCTTGTCATATAAAATTTTTGAGACTCCGTATTGGTATGGTTTGACTTGGGATGAAAATAATCATAAAAGAACAACCAAACAAAAGCCTTATGTCAAGATATCCACTTGTCCTGTGGGAACCCCTGGTTCAACTTCTTGATCTTGCATTGCCTACAGGACCACATTGTTTTTTCTGAGATAGGTGTGTGTTTGTCTGTGTGGCTCCCTCTCCCTTCAGCACAGAATTTCCAGCCATAAACCAGAAATGCTGGTAAAAGGATTCTTTAGGAACAAGTTCAGTTCTGTAAAAAGCTTTATTTCCACAAATGTAAATGTACATACTAAAAAAAAAGAAAAAAAACCCCAAACCACCAGCCACTTTCAGACTGACCCTCATTTAATGCTCTTAATGAAACCTGGTGAAAGCACAGAACCAAGAAGAGAGTAGTCACGTTATCCTACAGTGACTGTTTGCACAGTAGAAGTAAAGTCAAATGGGAATGAGTGTGTAACTCAATGTTCTATTTTAATCCTATTCACAATAACTGATAATAAATAAATAAATATATTTTAGTTCAATTACTAAAACATTTGAGTTCTAATATACTCCTTTTTAATTCATGTATTTATTGTTAGCTTCCCAACCTGTAAAATCTTTATTTATGAGATTTTTTATTTTAATCACCCTAGCCATCTGTAGCACATCTGTTACTTGCTAGTGTACAGTAATTAACTTAAATGTGGACTGGGTACTGTCCTGAATCAATAGATATCAAAGCACCTGCTTTGATAAGAGTCGCACACCTCTTTATCAGCTGTAATAGTTGCTCAGGTTAGAGCTAGATTTACTATTCATCCCCTAAATGTATGTGATATATCTCTATGTAGTAATTTAAAACAAAGCCTTGATTTTTTTTTAATGTTCTCCATTTTAGTTGTAAGATGGTCTCTCTTAAGAAGAGATCTCGTATTAAAAGACAGATATTCTGATATAAGTATTTGGTTGTAAACACAAACCCCAGAATGTTTCACTCAATCCTGTCTCACTGAAGTCTTTCTGCTGAGTACCAAGAAAGGGATACATCTTTGTGGACTCTGCTGGAGAGAGCACATTTAATGAATCCATTACAAAAGTTCTCAGAATCTTAATCAGTGCATTCGGTTTTTGAACACTCGTCATGAACATGCTAAATCCACAAACCTACCCCTCTGAAATTTGTAGGCAGCCTTGAATTGGTCACACGACTGCAGCCATTAGACTTCCCAGCCAACTGGATCTGTCTTTAATTGCATCACAGTACAAGTCACTTTTGACAATTCTGTAACATTTTAAACAAGATGTAAGAGAATCCATCATGAATCCCTGGATAATTACACTTTGTTACCTTAGAGGTCTGTGGCTCCTATAATTAATTTCATTCCTTTTAAAGTCAGCCCAGAAGAGAATGGCTTTCTGCCAAGAAAGTTTTTTAAATGTTCAAAGACTCATTCCAAGGAACAGCAGGTGCTCTTTGTTTTTATTTCTCAGTGTGCTCATGCCAGAGAAGCAGGGCATTCAATTGCCATGTGTCCACAACCTAATGCTCTCTCCATGTCCATAAAAGAGAGAGATTATCGTACCATTTAGAGCAATACTCCAATAAACACAGTAAGGATCGGACTATTAGGAAAGCTGTTTTGGGAAGTTGCTCTCTTGGGGAAACACGGTTTATAGGTGCCTGTGAAAAAAAGCCTGCTACAGTATTTGTGCATCAAAACTTTCATCACGTGTTACATCCTCAGTGAGGGTGCTCAGCCTGTTAGTTCTCAGAACACAAAGCATTTCAATCCGCCTTCCCTGGGCAGCAGGGAGCTCATTAGTACCACCAGCTCACCATCTGTCTCTGAAGGAGGAAGAGATGGGATTAATATATGATGGAGCAGAAAGAAAAAAAAGGCAAACAAAAAAAAATGGTTGGGAAGCAGCAGGATGTCATCCAGAACGGCATACAATGTTTCCTTTGAAATAATTTCTCCTTGTCTGCAGAAAACATGGAGAAGAGTTTGGGCATGGGTATGAAATGTTCACAAAAGCATTTGTAAAGACTGAATTTTGGTAATTTTGAATACAGTGTTGTTCAAAAATCCTCAGGAGATCTTTATTAAATACAGCTGTCCACAGACAAATCCTACAAAATCTTCATTGTTCCATACTGTCTGAAACCCAGGAGCAGACAGCAGCTGAAATGATGTTTTTCTGCTTTGAGGCATAATGAGAGAAAAGGTAGTGAAAGCAAGCAGCTCCTGGCACAGACTGAGGCACATCCCAAAGCACAGCCCACATGTGGGGTCGGTGACAGAGGGGAACAATCATCTCTAGCTGGAAGGGGTCACACCTGGCCTGCACACCCACAATAAATGCTGCAATCCCCCAACTGTGGAACAACCTCCTTCCCAAGCCAAGTCATTACAAGTCACTGGGAAAGCAAGAAGAGGCCATGGGAGAAACCGAGGGTGGGATAAAGCCATACACAGTCACAGCTAAACTAGAATTGAAATCCCAGGTTATAAAGTCTAGGCTCAGCCTGAAAGTCAAACATGAAGTGAATTCTGTACCATCTGGTCCTTCAGGAATTTTGATAGAAATATTCAGAAGGAGAATACATCTTACTGGAAAATTGGGAGTGGCTGCACAAAGCATTTAGGGCTTTCTTAAAACAGTGACATAAGTATCAGCCTTTCAGCGGATCCCACAGACCTTTGGAACAAAGCACCAACTTCACAGTTGTACAAAGATGAACACTCAGATATTAAATGTCTGCAATCTGAGCCTCTTTCAATTCTGTTTTCTTTGGCTGTTAACTTCTTTGTCAAGGAAAAGACACTACAAGCCACTAAAAAATTGTGGAAAAAAATCCAGCCAAATAACACAGAACACTTAAGTCACACGGTGGCATTTACATTCACATCCCCACACAAATGCTTTGATTTTCAGAATGACTGAGAATTTGCCAACAGGTATTGTCAGGCAGCCCCATTTTTTGGAAAACCAGCTTGTTGACCCACAAGGTACAATTAGCTTTCAGGTTTTTAAATTTATTTATTTCAAAGTTGTGTTCTGCTAAACGGGGAAAAATGTCTAGCTATGAATGCCAAAAAATGTTAATGGTGTGACCTCAGTTTTCTGCTGATCATGAACTATGTGGAACTTGTCCAATAAACATAATAGAGTGGGAAAATGAGTAACTGAGTTCTTGAAAAAACAAAGTGAGTATGTCATCAGCACACAGAGTAAATGCACTTCCATGCTACTTTCTGGGTCACAGACACTCTCACAGCCCACAGTACCCTTCTCCTGACTATGTCATACACCTCTGTGTGTCTGACCTAGCTGGCAACACATCTTTGTCATATTTGCAACTTCAAAAGACAAATGTACTGACAAAAGCAACCCAGTACAGCAGAATATTGGCGAAACCAAATCTTATATCTGAAGAAAAACCTGTTAATGACTCAAATAGAGCTCTGTTTTACAATTTGTATAGCTGGACTAGATCCCTGCTTTTCATTGGAACTGCCCCAGAAATGCAACCACAAAACCCTTTTTATCGTCGGTGTAACAAAGAGGTGAGCCCAGTTCACAGCACAAGAGCTCTTACACTTCCTTGCAAAAGGGTCATCCTGGTTAGTTATGAAAAAACATATTTTCATTTCTGAAGTTCTAGTGCCAGTGATGAGCAGATTATTTGATTGCATTACACTATTTTCTGCTTCTCATAGAAGAATGTACAGCAATGGGATAGAGGCATGTAAACTATTGGGTCAAATCTCTGCCATAGAAGAAAATTTAGAACTATTAGTCCCAAGACTGTGAGACAAGACACAATTGCTCTTACTGGTTCTGTACCAAGGAATGGAGTGGCTACAGCCCTGTTGATGGGATGAGGTATAGAAAATTGGAAATCATGAAAATCATAAGTGTTGATAAGTAGGAGACACAAGCCAGGTCAGCACAGGAAATATGACTTTCCTTATTATAAACAGCTCTTTGCTTCTTTTGAAGACATTAACATGAGGTTTATTTGTATCACTACTGTATACTCAACTTTCAAAGTTTCAGGGTTGATGGCCATTCAAAAAATAAATGAATGAACACTGGCCTACATGATATATTTAACAAGTCTCTCAAAATCTGAAATCAATAATCTTAGTGCTACCCAGCTAGATTGCCACACTACCTGCCTCTAACACAAAATGATTTTAATTTTCTAAATATAGTAGTTGAACATGACAGCTGATAATCATCTGAATTGCTTGTACCTGTTGGCACATAAAGAGCAGCTCTGTAGTAATTTATGACAACTATGCCCCCAGGATTAGTATTTGGGTTCTGCTCAAGAACTAGTCTGTTAGGTAACAAAGGCCATATGGAAAATGGTGTCTGAAAATTAACCTTCCCTTTTGGCTAATTTAGTCGGACGGTAATTTTGAAGAAGGTGGTTGCATTTCTTGAGTAGGGAGTTTGTCTAGATTGATGATGCCCAGCGATCCCTTTAGGCACCTGGAAAGCATCCATTCTCTTGAAAAAGAAGAGGAACATGTGCCAACCCCCAATGCACAGTAATCACTGCTGTTGCAAATTTTATCTCCTGAGTAGCAGATAAAAACCAGGTACCCCAAAGCCGAAAATACAATCAGATTCACAAGAAAGAGGAGAGAACAACTGCCAGTCCTGAAGATAGATTTTTACAAGGAGATTCCATACAAGTTCGTGTTTTGTTTTGATGAACCTCTAGCAAGACAAAAAAAAATATATATACACTTGTAGACCATTAACATATTGCTAACATATCTGAAATAACTTTTCAAAAGAAAGTGCTCTCAACTTAACTGGCCTTGTGTCAAAGTAGAATGCCTTCTTTTCCTTTGCTTAGCTCTTGCCTTGAAGAATTTTTTCAAAGGTTTTTATTTATTTATAATCTAGGTAGGCCTCCTAAAGGGTTGGAACCTTGTTTGTTCTAACAAATTGCAATCATAATTAATAAATGCACTAAACCTGCTGTCAGCCTAACTGACGAGGAAAATTTGACTGAATCTAGGAAGGATTTTTATCTGCTGTGCCTTTTTTAAAAGAAAAAAAATCTAGTTCTTGTTCAGGACAGAGGTATTGAAATGAGAGTAATTATACTGAAACACTTTAATACTCCACAGAAGTTTTAAAAGGATAAAATTTTAATTTTAAATTAAAATTTAAAGCAAATTCTAAGTCATTATTGGAATTGAATTAAGCCCTTGGAGATCATTAAAATAGCAATTTGAAAACAGGAGATGATTGTCCTATTTTATCTAATGCTCCTTCAAGAAACAAACCTCTGCTTGATCTTTTCTGCTCACAGCCCACCATAGTCTTTTAAGTATGTCTTTTTCATGGAAATCCACAACTGCTTTTCCCAGAATTATCTAATTCTAATTATCTAATACTTTTGAGTTCCATGGAAAAGATCTAGAGTTATCTCCTTTTGGTTACTCAGTGCCCTGAACTTTGTTCTTGGGGCAAATGCACAATAACTCCAAGCACTTTGGTGGGGTTAAGAAGAAATATCATAAAAACATCATACAACTAACTACACTCATTTCTATGATGAAGTATAAGGAAAACACAAGGGAAAAGAAAATACAACATGAAAACCGGACTCCTTAACAGGTGTCAAAAATCCCATGCACTACAAGCCCACCACCAACACTCTTGGCTGTTAAACTTGTTAGGATTTTCACCAAACACAGTGCAATAACTAGTCATTAATAGATAATCATGCTGAACTCCTAAGACACTAAATTATGAGGACAGCACACATATGTTAAATATTTAATTGGATATAACCAATTACATTAATTAGGGGGACTTTAGGCTGCTGTTCCTGTGGTAATTGTATTTGTCAGGACAGAGATATACTCCACAGCATCGGTAAAATATTCTTAGGAAGAATAAGTATTGATTAAACCTAACTGTGGTTATCTAATTGTGGCTAGAGGAATTATGGTACCATTTTCAGTGCAGACAATAAGTAAATGAAGATAGGTCTGTGATAAAAAAATAAAAACAATAAAGCTATTAGGTTCCACGTGATGCTTTAGAAGCTTGCCTGGAGAATTCCCTCAAGTGAAGCTGGGGATACTATTAAAACCAGTGAATCATAACAACTGCCATAAGGGAATTATCCAAAACACTTCCCTGCTCTGGTAACCTGGCACCTCATGGACAAGGTGCATGAAACCACCCTCTGGGAAAAAACTCTTTATTTCTCTAATGTATTGTTATGTAAAAGACTGAAATGACAATTTATTATTTTCTGTTCCAAATTTTTTTCACTCTTCTTAGTCACTAAGCCTGTCTGATTTCATTTGCCATTAATGATGCTTAGCTCAGGGCCATAGAAATTAAACTCTTGAAGGACTCATTTCCCCTGGAATTTCCATGATTAAAGGTATGCCTGGGAAAATCAGAGCAAGTTTCTGACTTCCCAGTCACACTCCAAAACACAAACTATTTATGTATGCTCAAGCTCCATAGCAATACCTTGCTCGAACTAAACCGTTGGGTCTGATGGCAGTGTTTAGCTATCAATATAAACATTGTCCAAGTTCACATGAAAATTACAGAGTCCCCAGCTCTAACAGAAAGGTGGCCAAGCAACGTGGTTTCTTCATACATCCCAGAACACATGTATTGAACAGAAGCTTTCTGTTAAGCAGAAAGGTTCTGCTGTGTTTCTGCCAGGGTTATTCAGTGTAGTCTATCCCTGCTCAGAATAACTCTCTGCTCCAGTAACCCAGAAAGTGGAGCAACATACTCTGCTTTGGCCCTACGGCGAGTTATCCCATCCGGCATTTACTCAGGCCTGTGTTCAATCCCTTTGCTTGGATACTACATTCCCAAATGAAATGGGGTAGTGAAAACATGACAGATGTGACAGGAGATAGCAAAAAAACAGAAAAAGAAATTAGTATTCCCCCCTAAGCATATATAACAACTATATGTGAGAAAGGAATAAAATTTTAAGAAAAAATTACTCTGTGTAAGTTTTAAAGGTTGTTGCAAACTGGTGACAACCCACTTTGAAATGTCTTTTTTATTAACTTTCTCAGCAGCTTTAAGCATTTTTTAAGTATAATTTTATGGCTAATAAATGATCATTATTTTGAATTGTCTAAAAATCATGAATCAATTTAGTCACAAAGCAGATCTGTTTGATTAAATGTTCTTGTTCCTTACTGTCTGAGTCTTGCAATTTTTCCCATTTGCTTCCTTTATTTCTTTGCTTCTCCTCACATCACCCTGTTGTAATGCCTTTAACATAAAAGATGGCCTTCATTCTCATGTACTATTTAAATTCATCATGTCTGACCTCTTCAAATGCAATGAATGCATAATTAATTTTCATTATAAATTTAGAATACTTCCTCTCTTCTTGCCAGTTCAAGCTTCCTGTAGCTTTCAACAGCTATCTTGTTTTATTTCATATTCCTTATGAAATTTTTTCGTGCTGTCTCCCTTTAAAATTTCACTTCACAAACAATTTGACTCTGGTGCACAGAGCAGGAACCTGCTTAGAGCCTGATGCAAGAATCACCAGTAAAAGAAAGGGTGTTTGGTCCATCACTAAAACACAGACTGTACTCATATGGCTGGAAAAACAGCTGTGTGGATCACCCACCCCAGAAGGAGAGGTTTTAGGATTAATATGAAGAGTCCTTACTGTTAATAACAAGTATTTAAGAAATAGATTAAGCACAGAGCTAAAAGTATAAACATTTCTCTCCTTAAATTTTGTGATTATTTCAGCCTTCTATTTTTCACAGTCATTAGGAATGCTCTTTCTTTCATATTCGCAGAGATTTCCAAAATCCTGGTACACAGGCTTTGTTTGGATATTGCTTCTCCTCTTAAAAGAATTCTGTTTCACTAAAATACTGCCAATTGCACCTTCAGCTGACAATGAGTGAGTAACACAAATTCATGGAGACAGGGTGATCAGCCAGAGACTACAGGAAAGGAAATCAGCTTGCCCAGGCTGGATTTCAGCACCTTCCATGTCAAGGGGACGACCACTTAAGGGAACTTCCTTGCAATTTTACAGCACTCAAAATTAAGAACTTTGCTGAAGCAACATCAGGCTTATCTAATTGACCAGAACAGTTTTGAAATGTACATCAAGCTGAACAAATAGACTTGTGAAACTGAAGCACTCAAAATGTTTCCCCATGAAGGACACAGAGGTGGAAGACTTGGTTAGTACACATTTATTTCTACTCAGTATTCCCAGTTTGTAAAAAAGTATAACAGTGCACTTCCCATAGTTTTATGATTTGACTAAACCAATTTTGGGGGTTTTATGACAACTGCATTAACTTTAGTTCCTGGATTTCTTTTTTCTGTAAAATAGTCTTCAAAAAAAAGGAAAAAGCAAAAAACTGAAGAACAGGTGACTAGTCATCACTAAAATATTAAATCTCCAAAACTCCTGATCAATTTAGTTGCCTTCCACTCTGTAAAACACGCCATTTAAAGACTGAAGCTTAGTTGGTGCATCAGACCTACCATAACTGCACAGGAAGGCTTTCTATAGGCAAGTTAAACTACTTTTTAATTACTTTGCAGTTTAGTTGTTCTGCTTTTTCAGAGCAGTCCTCCATCTCTACTAGTTCACTGATTTGAAAAGAGCCTCTTTTCAGAACAGTAAAGTGTGAATCGTCCAGGGTTGTTTTGTTAAACCACTTTTTGTGGAAAATAAGTAATTTTGCTGCCATTTTTATCCTACTGTCTAAACAGATCAAATCATAACCTATAGGCAAATTCTTCCCAAACAAGGTCCCAGTGACATGACATCAAGGCAGAAAGGTGACACATTAAGAATGCAATAGTGGTAATTGATGTTTTGATGGATTGTCTTAGGAGGCATGAAGTGTTGAATTTTCCTCTCTATCCTTAAAAAAAAACAAAAGAAAATAAAGAAGAAAACAAGGAAACTGCCCAAAATCTGTGAATATTACCTTCTGAGTACATTTCAGATAAATTAATGGAAAGGTATCTGCTGTATTGTCCTGGGTTTGGCTGGGGTTGTGTTAATTTTCTCCTTAGAAGCTGGCACAGCACTGTGTTTTGGATTCAGGATGAGAATAATGTTGATAACACGCTGATGATTTGGCTGTTGCTCAGCAGTGCTCACCCTAAGTCAAGGACTTTCCAGTGGCTCATGCTCTGCCAGTGAGGAGCTGCCCCAGAAGCCAGGAGGGAGAACAGCCAGAACACCCAACCTGTAGGGGCCATCCTTCCTTGGGAGGGGAAGGAGGAATGTCTGAGAACTCAGCAGTGTGCTACTTGGCTGCCTGGGTTAAACCATGACAAGGAGCACTGTGTGTCATTGTTCCTATCTACTTTACTTGGATTTAAATGAGCTGTGATAGAGAACTAAACAATATTAAAAATAAGCAAATGGCACAAATTCCAGAGATTTAACTAATGCAGTAGGGATTCTGAAAAAAAAGGGAAAAGAAGGTTATTTCATACATAGTATCCCATACAATGGATGGATACAATCCCAAACATAAAACACCCTAAACAAAAGAGCCCTTGAAAAAGTGATATCGGTTTCTTAAACATGGTCTTGAGAAAGAGCTAAACACACTATGTAGACTACAAGCCTGGATGCCATGACTACATGCCAGGAGTACTTATATAATTTTCCTGGCTCTACGGAGAAATGGTGAAAAGGACATTCACTCTATGGTTAGATATTGATAAAACCATCCTGGAAATCATCCTGGAGAGAAGGAGGAGAAAGGGAGATCCTTGAGTGGAAAGAAGATTTATTGGATAATTTAATAGGATTTTCTCATGACTAAATTCTATTTTTCTTCTCTCCCTAATCACCTTTCTTCTACCTCATTAAGTCCAATTTCACTTCATCTTATCTTTCTTTACTCTCTAATTTCACAGACCATCATGTAATTCCTCTCTTATCAAACAGCATACTTTTTTTGCATCAGTCTTTCCACATCTACTTTTCCCCACCTTATCATTTAGCTGCCTCATTTCTTCCTGCTCATTATCTCTCTTGTCATAAACTTGTCACTGCTCTAGTGGTGTCCATCCTGTCTTTATGCAGCCTTATGTATCTCTACTTTGATTGATTTCTTTCTTTTGGCCAGTTTTTTGAATGAGCCATTTAAAGGTTCTTAATTTTTCTTCCTTCTAGAAACATATATATACATACATACATACATACATACATACATATATATATATATATATATATATATATATATACACCTAAAAGGATAACATCAGCTATACAATCATTGAATTGTATTATAAGGAATTGCATCCATGCTCCTGCACACACTGTTAACTATACTGAGGATTCACTGTATAGTAATAAAAATAATTTTAGTACTTCTACATAGTTTGGACTGATCTGCATTTGAATCATGTTCCTGAATTTTGCTTTATAATTCGGCAATGGACATTTCAGTAATTCTGCACATTTTCTGATTTTACACATAATGAGTAAGACGAGTTGAACGTTATGTCATCTTGGGAAGATTCAACAGCATACTGCGAGCAGCATACAGTCTTGTCTGCATTGGAAAGACTGAATCCTTTCAAATAACAGTCCAACACCATCTTTTGTAATTTTTCTCCCATATATTCTTAATGAAAGGAAAATGTAAATACACACACAAAACTGTTCCTTAGCCACGTTCCACATCTCTCAAGGTTGTAATGGAAAATATGAAAAAAAAAATTCAATGCCAGCATCAATAATTGCTTTTATCACCTCTGAAAGAGTCCCTGGTCTATCATGATAGTAGATCCTTTCAATGAGTCAATTATCATCTAAGGCAAAGGGGGCTGGCACACTCCCCAAAAGGGCAAGGCCCCAAATAATCAGACACTGTGGGAGGTTTGACTTGTTCCTGTAATAAACACACCTGTCTGCAGGAAGCCAGCTCAAGTGGCTCAGGTGTTTGCATTATATTACCATAGGCACAGTATAATGACAGTGAGCAAATGAAAATCCTCCTAGAAATGGGAGTATGAGAATGAATGCAGAAACACTCACAAAGGACCTGGATAAGTATCAGCTTCATGACATTTGATTCATGCATCACAAAGGGAGGGCTTATAGAATGCAAGAAGAAGCCCTGTCAAAGGCTCCAGGTCAGGGATGTGGGGCAGACACAAGGGATCCTTCTGGTCAGTATGATCAGGACTCAGGTGGAGTTTCCAATCCATCTTTGACCAAGCTGGTGACAGACTGCACAGCATCAGTCTGAAGTCAGGTGTCATGACCATTTATCGTGTCCTGTAGTGATCCCTTTCACCAAAACCAAAAAAGTATAGATGCAATAGATATATTTGTGCTATGTGTTCCTGAAGCCCTAAACTTTGATTGCCCTGAGCTGTCCCTGAGAAGTCTAGTTCCCAGGAGACAACATCCATCACCAAACAGCCTGCCAGCTCCTCAGGACACTGTATATTCAAGCAATCATCTCCAGTGACATGGGCAACCTAGGTAAGAGATAGTGTACCAACCCCTTCCCTAACTATTTTTAATGAATAAGGGAAAAGATGTTCAGGAGACAAGATTACCAGCACTTGTTAAGGGTGACAGAGGAGTAATAAATATTGGGTGTCTTGTCAGTTAAAACAAAAAAGAACACAGAGATATCTAATCATAAGATGAACAACAGAATATTTTTAGAAGTACAAGCAGTGTTGTGTTGTCTGGAGCTGTACCTATTCTCATTTGGTTTTGGAAAAAGGCTAAGACGTAAAATATTAAAAGCCACCTATTGTCAGTATGTTCATATATTCACATAGAACAGTTCAAAGTGTAGCCCTCTATATTTATGAACAGAAATTGGCATTAAATATTTGAATGTACCAGTCTCAGAGTAAACCCTGCACATCTTTTCCAAGGAAAGCCCAAGAAATCCTAATTCTTCTTTGATCCTTCTGATGAAACTACTGGATAGACAGAGGACTGACTGGAGACAGTTGCAGAAGGGTGCAAGTCCAAATCACCTGCATGGATGTAAAATTGTTTCAAGAACACTAATAGGTGAAGGTAAAATTAATGTTAGTCTAATTCATAAGTTCACAAATGCAGTATGTGAATAAATGTGGTTCTGGGACAGGCAAGTCATTCCCACTGGTCTTTTTTTCCTGCTAAAAGTGCTCTATCTGCTTATCCTATTATTTCTTGTCTGACAGACAAAGATTTGGTACTACCATCCCTGTTAACAGACCACCTCTTTAAAATCAACACTCATATTCCCTAGTTCTTGGGGACCATATGTAAAATGAAGGTGTAGAAAAAAACGCAAATTAAATCAATTCCAGTTTGTTCTGTATGGTATTTTCCAGTGAAGGGTCTTAATGTTATGTTTTATCATGTTTAACAATGTACGACTCCATTGGAATTAACTTAACTAATGAGATGTCAAAAATATATTCTGTTGCATTTATCTAAGTTAGTAAGAAATTCAAAATTCCTTTAATGACAAACTAATATATTTTCATTTGCTGTCAAAGAGTCTTTGATGTTCTTCCATAAGTGAATGCATCTGTTGCATTAAAATTCTTGTGTAAAGCTACATTCATCATTTGCTTTAGAAAATAACCTCTCAACCATAAAACTGGTTCATCTGGACATTAAAATGCAGAGCATCAAAAACAGAAATAGGAAGAAGAAATCATTTAGATACAGAGATACAGTACTAAAACCTGATTCACTGTTATATTAAAATGTACTTGTGCTCAAATTTATTTTTTGCTTTTTAATCACTAGCTGCTAGTACAACAAACTCAAAAATAAAGATTAATTACACTAGAATAATATACACCAAGAAAAGCAATATACTTCCACATATCTCTGCTCCTGATTTTATGTGTATAATAAAGAAAACTTTTGTATTTCAGGGAATAAGTACATAGAACTTGTGCAAATGAACGTACACATGGCACCAGTTCACTCACAGCTTCTCTGAAAAATGGATTTTGTCTGGGGACAGATGGCAGACTCAGTGGTCTCAGAGAAATTCTTACACAGCACTGAGAAGATGGGAATCCACTTCATGGGACACTGAATTGTGATTGTACTGACAGAAAAGAGAAAAACAATTAAATGAATGCAACATCTTTGCTTCAACCTTGGAAAATATTTTGGATTTAGGGCCTGACGTAACTAGTCCATATTCAAAACATCACATGAAAGCCCTTTAAGTTTACCAGGCCTGACAACTGAGAGTGAATATTGTGGCAACCACTGAAATGATTGAAAATACAGAAGCAAATGGGTTCTCATTTATCATAAGCATAAGAAGATGACAGAATTTAAAAACACCACTTTAATATTTTACCATGCAATTTATATTTCTTCAAGAATGCCGAAACTTTAAAGTCTTCTATAGAGAAAATATTAATTAGTGTAAAGTGATAACTTGCTACTTTTCATTTCTAAAAGCATGTGAGCAAAATACCAGTGGGGAGAAGGGGCGGGATGAAATTTTCCTTCTGTAAGATGTATGTTAAATCTACGGTCTTTTCAGGTTACCTTTTTTCTCCTTTTAAAGCTTCATTCACAGTTGTTTCTATCCTCCTTTTCTCTCAATGCCTTATTTTAGCCAGAACTTTGTATGTCTCTGGTGCCTCAATATTTTAATAACAGTCTAGGGCTTACATTTGCTGTTTTCATTCAGTCTGTGCAGTATCCTATTATTCAAAAATAGTCATGAATCCCTTTGGGCCTGCTCAGTCTTAACTGAGAGTAGGGCTGTAAAAACTGTCAATTTATTTGAAGAAAACTGATGATAAAACATGTAATCTATGCCATTTGAGGCTCCTTATTTTTCATTAAGAATTTACATGATTACTGAAACAAGCCAATCTTCCCTAAACCAAGGGTTATTAAAACCACAAAATCTGTAAGGAATACCAGTCTTAAAGACAAGCTTAGATTAATCAAGTCCTTGAAGAGATGGGAGGCAAGATGGCAGCACTGAGGACAAGGGTGTTTCCTAAAAGCTGAAGTATTTTGTGATATGAATCTTAATCCTGTAGTGTGTCTCATGGACAAGATTAGTCTTCTACAAGAGGAGAGCTTGAAGAATGACAGCAATAATGCTCCTCCTATGGAGGAAAGTTCTGGGCTCAGAAGGTCCTAGTTCTGTCACTAGAGCATAGTTCTGTATCCCAAATTACTTAAGTTCTCCATTCTCCAGCTTTTCAGCTGTAAATTGGGGTAAAATTTTGTTTCTTCCAAAACAATGTTCCTCTTGCCCAATGAGAAGACAAAATCAGAGTTGCACACAGACACACACACAATACTTGCACACACCTACACACACTGACAGAGAGGACTCCATCTCCCATGGACAAGCACTTCATGTCAAAGTACACCAAGAAATATTAACTAACAGGCATTGACTTGGCACACAGGAATCAACATTGTTTTCACAGCTAACAAAACTATTTTTCTCAGATTATAGTTGTACTCTATTACAAAACCAAAAGAATATTAAATTAATTAATTACATATGGCCTCTACTCTCTCCCTCTGTAATTGCATTTGCTCACTTTACCTGTACAGAAAATGGTGTGCTTGATTATAAATGGACAGTATTTTGTGTTACCACACTAGTCAAATATAATAAAAATATTACATATTAAAATACTACACAAAAAGAAAATGAAATGTTAAAAAAGCCAACATGCTTTTTTGGCATATTCTTGCTGCAGATGAAATATTTTGAAAATTGTTCGACTTAGCGGATTTCAAAGAGTGACATTCCTCCTTATTCATGTGTCAGTTTATGCTCTTTTCCTTTTTTCAAAACCCGTTACTTTATGTAACAAAGTTTTTCATCCCTGCAGAGATTAAGATTTCAGCCTAAAGTCTTAATGGAATGGAGAACTGCACAGATATTCAGATGACAAGAATCATTTAAAGTTATAACATTAAAAATCATGATAATATTTTCAAGTGACCAGATATTGTACTCCTCAGCAACAACTGGAATATATTTTCAACTTCCTAGGAAACTCCTATCTTTATCAACTTTTAACTTTTTTTAATGCCACAAGTTGCATTACCCCATTAATCAAATTGATAGTGGAGACTTGAATTTCCTATTAAAGTCAAAAGTAGTAACTACACAACTGTGAAGAAATTTTAGATTACATGTCAGTCAATCTCTGAAGCAAACACAACACATCAGTCCTGCATTTAATTTATAAATCATACAAAATGTCTGTAATAAAATCTTCTAAATTGAGATTTAGGAGCTGTGCCAACAGGGTATTTTATCTTAAATGCTTCTGCTGAGAAAATAACTTGTTTGTTTTGATTGGGTTGAGAATTAAAGTAGCTGTAAGGTAGGTTTTAAATGGTTAAAAAGGGAGAATCATGTTTCATGCAGGTTCAAATTAAGAAAACAGATAAGTGAAACACCCCATCTATTAGTCAATAATAACAGGACTCGTTTAGTGACAGGAACATGCTCAGAGCTGCATGCAAAACAAAGAAGACAGGAATTCTGCCCCAAGGCAACTATAACTGCACACAAGACAGACACATAAGACACTGCAGAGCTGAAGACAACTTTATCTTAAACTGTAAATAATTTTAAGAAGACCTAAAATCATTTGCATGACCTATCAGTATAAATCACACATAGGAGATGAATTCTCATAAAAGGGTATGTAGGAAGAGAGTTTATTTCCCCACTGAATGGAGAAAATCTTCCAGGTGTAAATAAGAGATCAAAGTTTAGACTGAAAAAAAACCCCAAACAAAACCAAAAATAAATGATTGAATATGAAGAGAATGCTAAGGAAATAGAAGGTGAGAAAATCAGAAATGTAAACAGCATCAGAAAGCAGCATATAAATGGATGACATTAGTTTTGCCAGCAAAGAGATCCAGGGAAAAAGAAAGTGAGCAGTGGGTAGGGCAGGATAAGAGATAAAAAACAGAGAGGCCAAGGCCACATCCACAGAAATGAAAATAAGGAAAAATTTCTAGTCTGGGGGACAGAAAGAAAATTTTATACAAGAAATTACAGTTTAAAAAAAAAAAAATCCCAGAGGCTGAAGGAAGATATTTAAAAAGAAACTATTTTTGTATACAGGTCCTTTCCCTCAGTATTTATTGCCTCAACATGAGACACATCTGTAAATATTGATCCATAGATATGCTGGGTAATTGAAACTTTAATTTACAATTATTGCTCCTTTTATTAGAAAGGTCACTTAATCCATGTCAGCTTCTGCTTTCTCTGACATTATTTACACTTGTTTTCAACAGCTGGAGAATATTTTCTGTATGTAGCACACAGAGTAGATTAAGATTTATTGTACCTGGGCCTAATAAATTAAAAACCATGAACAGAGGAGTGTGTAGGTGCTACATTTGCATTTTTATAAAAATTTACCATTTCATACAGAAATTCATATACGCCTAGAGAGAAAATTAGTAAGTACTTATTATGCTTGAACATAAAACAGCTACGGACTGTGTAAGGCTGCTAAAACTGTGGAAAAGTCTATTTCATATATGAGAGTACTATTTGCTAAGGGAGAATTATATTGGTTGGATCAATGGCCAGAATAAATTCAACAAATTAATCTATTCTACAGATTCTTTTCAATGTCACATCTTTTCTATTTGTCCATGAGGTACTGATCTTTCCTGAAGAAAGGAAACTAGGCTGGCAAGATCCTTGCCCTGATCACAGCAGCAGTTGTTCTGTTCTTCCTTGGGCAAAATCAGGACGTCCTGAGCAAAGGAAAAAGAAGACACATTTTGAAGAGAAAGGCTGCTTAGAGTTTTTTAAACTCCAGATTTACTACAAGGAGACAGAGGATGTGGCCAATGCCCTTGCTAGTGTTCTTGCAATTTACTGAAATGGATCAGATCATGTGCAAATCTTTAAAAAATAGTTGTTCAAAAGAAAAGCAAGCTTGAGGCCAAGAAAATAGATAGCAAGTCCTATCCCAGTTTACTGCTAATGAATGGACACAAATTCTCCAGCTATAAAAGGGAGCCCGAGAAACAAACAGTAGAGGGCACAGAATTAGCTGAGCTAGAAACTGAAAAGATACACAAATTAAAAAGTTATTCACATTTCCAATACAGCTTTCTGAAACACATTTTGCAATATTTTAGTGCTATATTAAGCTCATACTATTAACAGACCCTATGCAGGTCTATCCCTTCCATTTTGAGATCACTGGTGTTAAGTCTAGAGAAAGTCCTAAAGTCTTACTCTTGAAGAGTTGAGCAGGGGGGCTTTAAACTTTTCTCCCCTTCCCAAAGGAAAGCAATTACAAAAGCTATGGATTGTTTTTGACTGTCTCGTGGGGCTGCATGTAAATCCAAGCCCCAAACCCAGTTCTCCTAATTACAACGAGATATCCTGTGCCTTTTGGAATGAATTATATTCTAAAGCCAAAAATTAAAAAAGAGGCTTCTGATTAAAATCCTAATGGTAGAAAAAGATATTGAACAGACAAGAACAACTAGGTGAGAAAAAGCCAGCTTTCCAAAATCAAAAACCTGGCTAAAGTTCATTAATACAGGTGGAAAGAATTTCACATGTCTAACAGGATAATGATTTCACTTGAATTTTAAAAGAAAGGATGAAAAATTCACTGTTGGCTGACTTCAGATGCCTCAGGTTAGGACTTTACCAGTTTTAAGAAAAAGTCAGATGAAGCTGAGGTGTAGAATAAAACAATTTACATTACATGATGCAGTGCCTGCAGTAAAGCAAGGAAAGCCTATCAGTAATTTCTTTTATAGAGGTCCTCCAGGAACTCCTCTGTGTCTGGACTTTAGCCACAGCATTGTTCTTAACTTTAAAAATTCCAGCTGCAGTTGAAATTCATGCAGGTCAATCCCATTTCTGTTAAGAACAGGTATGACCAGCATTTCCAAAAGGAGACTTTACCTGTTCAAGTTTTCTTTTGAGTTTTGACAGCTTTCCTTGGTTTGCTACAGGTAATGGTCGTGTGGAAAGAGGGTGAGAAGCTCTCACTGGTGGTGCACTATGGCCACAATTCTCAGTGTAGCTGCTTTGATGAATTCTTGCATAGCCACAGTTCCCTGTTGGAACCAGCCTTAATAACCGAATTCAAAGTTTCTCTTCTTAAAACACATTATGAGATACAGCTCATTTCAAAGCAAGTTCAATGTATCACTGCAATAAATTACTTTACAGTTATATTGTTTGGCCTCCTGAGCTGAGAAGTGAGCTGCCATACTGAAATCAGCAATCAGGTAAAGTCTTGGGGTCCCTAACTTTGCCAGGCCAATGGTGGGACTTACCTTGCCAAACATTACATCTCTACAACATGACTGACACCATCAGAAAAAGTGACCTGGGCTGGCATTGCCACCAATGAGGGCAAACAGGCAGACAATGGCTTTGGTTTGGAAAGCTGCTTTAGGATGCTAATGACAGACAATCTTTATACAGACACAAATAAAACAGAAATCCAGACAAAGGACATGGACTTCTACATAACTGATATTTAGATTCAATCATGAAGTATCATAGGGCAACACTCCTCTGCCAAAAAGCAGGGTTTGGCCAATATTGCCAGCTTATTCCTACTTAGTTAAATTTATTAGCTGAAGTAAAACAT
Source organism: Lanius collurio (assembly GCA_020086605.1). Taxonomy (NCBI): domain Eukaryota; kingdom Metazoa; phylum Chordata; class Aves; order Passeriformes; family Laniidae; genus Lanius; species Lanius collurio. The sequence goes on from JACBWW010000020.1 coordinate 1,194,837, forward strand.
ACAAAAATGTGGTCTTGAATAACTTTGAACATTTCATGTTTAGAAACTTTCTGTGCCTGCAATGTCTTTCTAACCACCACAACCCATGAGATATTTTACCATTCTGAACGTCAGGTGGGAGCTGTTGCCTGGTGTTGCCAGTGAGCCATAAGAACATGGTACACGTTCACAAGCTCTCCAGGGTCCATCCACAGGCACTTTTTCTCTCAGAAGCTGTTGCAATGAAGATCCATGTTGAAGGACTGGATAATTTTACAATTACAATTCTCAGCCACTTGTGAGCTGCCTGCTTCAGTTACACTGAGAGCATTTGGCTTATTAAAGCAACTGTACAAAGTGCAGTGTAAGAAGCTTAACTCTCATTTCATTTCCATCACACTGTTTTACACAAGCTCCATGGACATTGCAGTGAAACATGCTGTGATCCTCAAAAGGATGCAGTTAAAAATTCAGAACGTTAGATGTTTTAGTATAAAAGCAGATTACCTAAAATGCTGTTAATGAATCCAAAATTTGAAAAAAAACCCCTTAAATAAATATGCCTCTCAACTAAAATTAAAAAGAGAGGAGAAATATTACACTATTTTTAAGGAAATGTCAGTGAAAACACTATATATTTGGCTGCCAAATAGCCAAGGTACTGAATTCTTGCTTGATCTCTCAAATGGATAAAATAGTAAAACTATATCTGAAAAGATCTTGCAAGGAGGACATTGACAATGGAATAAAGAGAGCCTTGAAAATGTGTATTACACTGAGATGTGTAATTACAGCTTCTAATTCTAGCAAGACTTACATCAACAGATGGCTTAAAACCTTAATCCTTTTATCATTTTATGGCATCTACAGCAGACATCTGGAAGAACCAATGGAGGTGGGAAAACAGACAGACAGAGAGTTCACTGATGAATTAAAGCCTTCATCATAGTGAGACACAACAGAAGGAATTTGTTGAATTATTACTAGTGTACATACACATATTTAATTGAATTATAACTGAAGATATGTCCATAAGAAAGTAATTCTTTTCTGAGTGGCAATCCCATGACTGTAAAATTATTTTCTAAGACCTTTTCCCATCTGGATTATAAACATTTATCCCTTAAATCATGACCTCTGTATAAATTAGAGCTCTTGTCTGTTGCACAGACTTTTGACCACCCACATTTCATGGATTTTTTCCTTCTCTCCAAGGCAGAATGTGATTTATACTTTCATTGTTTAAAAGACAGATATTATTTTTTATCAATTTATGTATTCATCTGAAACTTGAGTGTTGTGACTCTAAATTCATGGGCAAATTAGATTATGGCAAGCAGACTCCTGTAGAGAACAACTGTTTTTCCATTCAGAACTACAAAGTCAGAAATCAATAACGTGTTTATGCATTTTATAAAGGACCCCAAAAATTCTACACATTCACCCCAGTCCTCCCCTAACACTCTACAGCTGTCTTCTCAGTTCTTTGCTTTCTAGATCATAATATTATGCATCCCATGGTTATGCTTCCTTTCTTTAAAATAAATACAAATTCAATAGAATGAACAATATTAACTGAAATTGTTTAATGTGACAAAGTTGAAATGTCATCATAGGTGACAAATTAGTCTCTTCAGACAGAAATTTTTCTTACTAAGAGCTGAAAAGTAGAATTCCTGTCCTCTAGCCACACAATGATTAGAGCTTCTCTCTCCAAACAATGTAGGTTTTTTAATGAGAGAGAAGTATGAAAAAGAATGTACAGCTAATGATATGTACTGCTTAAAAGAAAGTAGAAATTAGCCTTAAAGCAAACTAATTTTTGCATCAACCTGATTCCTATTGAAACTAATGCAGAATCTCATTTAGGCTTCTAAAAATGACAGATATATTATGGACTTCAAGGCATTTTAAGAACTCCATCTCCCACAGTTTTGGCAGTCAAACAAATGGAAATGTCGAGAAATGAGAATAACTCTAATTGAAAACAAATTATCAATTATCAAAGCCTTAGTATTTCACCAATAGAAACTCTTTCGAAATTACATTCAGATTAATGGGAAATATCAATGTTTCTTACTAAATTATTATAGCTGTGGTCCTTAAACTTCTGTTCATAATGGACATTTGGGGGATTATGAAGGGGTGCCATACACCTCTATACATGCTCATGGATTGCAGATACTATAATTGGTTTTCAGGGAAGAAATCCTTTAAGATTTTCTTTTCTTCAACAATTTCCACTTCTCACACATTTTTTTAAAGTTGAAACTGAAAATTCTATTTAACAGACATTTAAAACAAGAAAAAGAAACAAAATATTTTGAGACAACTTTCTCTGTTGGCTTCCATATGCTTCCTCAAACATAAAATGTTGGCCTCCTTGAACGCAATGGGACTTTTGCAATTACCAGCACCTTCTACAGCAAACTCTAAGTGGAATAGGAAAAGATAGATAGATAGATAGATAGATAGATAGATAGATAGATAGATAGATAGATAGATAGATAGATAGATAGATAGATAGATAGATAGATAGATAGATAGATAGATAGATAGATAGATGTGCTACAACAGATAGATAGATGATAGATAGATAAACCTTAGTTGTATTTTTCATATATCTATCAAACTGAAAAAAAAACCCAAGTAAAATTAATTGAAGTTGAAGGGTATATTTTGTAACATATGAAATGAAAATAAGTGAAGTTATGTCTAAAAAATACAAATGAAAGAAAGTGGTCTTTTTGCATAACCACTGTGTTTGTAATGCAGAGGACACAGCCATTAGGGTTGGGTACTGTCATTTCTTCTCTAATTTGATGCCTAAAACTGTATTTCAGAAAACAAAAGAAATCTCCACAAACACTAGAAGGTACAGACATAATTGCAATGTGACTTCTTAACAGCAGAGATGTAGAGATGAAGATATTTTATCAGTGCCTTAGGTTACACCTGAGATTCACATTTACCAGTAATGGCACTACTGAAAATGACTGCATTTTTTTAACAGGTAATAAAAAACACAATAGTAAAACTGTGAAACAGTGAATATGAAAATGTGAATCAGTGTGAAGAGAAAATCCAGAAAAATTCCATCTATACAGATTAGTAGGACTGGAAGCTTTCTTGCCTAACACTACAATGGAGACACAAGAAGTTTATATTTAAATTCTCTGCAGTTTGAAATTTTTGAAAAAATTTCCAAACACTTCACATTTTTGAAGCTTGTTAGGATAATTACAGGTTCAAAAGCAAGTTTACAGGCTGTGTTTCTTATCCTTTGATAGTGTTTTCTCTTACTGCCCTAATAAAGCAGTACTCCTTTGAGCATTTCTCTCATGTTCTTCAAGTTATTCCTAGTACCACACTTCCTAAATCTGAACTGGGGGAATTTCATCTTCATAATAAGAGATCTGAGAATTCAGAACTCTGAATTATGTCTGTAAATTTACATTTATCTTAACTTCTTTTTTACACCTCATTCGAGGTGAATATTTTATTAATCATAGGACCATAGGGAAAAAAAACCAACAAAAACCAAAAAACAAGAAAAAAAAACCAAAAAAAAAACCAAAAAACCAAAAAAAAACAGAAACAGTTGAAGAGAAGGATGGGTTCTTTGGACTTTTGCACATGATATAGTGAGGAAAAAGTGGTTATGAGACTTGAGACAGGTACCTTCCTAATAACAGGCCTTGAGACACTTTATAGGGAGCCTCTGTTGAAAAGTTTAAGCAGGATTTTCCACACAAGTTTCTACAAAGAGCATCTCCTGTTATTGTTCTAAATATTTCTACTAAAATCCCTAAAACTGGCCAGTGATAAGGAGACATGAGATTCTATTGTACATCTGCCAATATTAAACTGGGAACCTCCTGGAGCTGTGAAAAAAGGGTCTGAAATTAAAGGTCAGATCCATTATTACACATCAGTGCTAAAGGCAGGAGAATTTATTCACTACAGAATTAAAGATTAACCAGATGCTCTGCCAGGCATATGACTGTCATAACTTAGCTGACATTATGAGAAAGTAGAAATCTGAGAGCACCCTGTAAAAGTTGATGCTGTCTCCAGTCTTTTGCTGGACTCCAGAAAGAGGCTGGGGGAGCAGAAAACAAAGATGTTTTTGCCTTTGTATTTTCAAATCCTATCTTTTTTGCATCACCCACCTCTGGTTGCAGTTGCTGTAGTAAATCAACAACCAGGACAAGGAGAACAAGTAGGGCTCATCTACAGATTTTAATAAGTGCCAAAGCATCACAAAAACCTAAAATTGCTTTTTATATATGCAAGATCATTAAATAAAAATAACACCCCATATTTTCCCTCCTTCTCTCACCTAGAAGTTGTGCAAACAGAGCAGTAAAATATTCCATGTTGTCTAAAAATGCTATACTTCAGGTGTTGCTTCCCTCTTGATTTTTTTTCTTTGCCTACTAGATCCATATGGCCTAAATACTTGGCAACTTTGCTGTTGCTCAAACTTTTCATAGTATTTCCACCCCTAGCCTCCTGTAGCCTGAACACTAAAACAGTGAGATCAATGTGATCCAGTTTAGGTCAAAACCCAGTAAGAGTATTCTGTACACAGTCATCTCAGACTATTTTCAGATGGGTTGCCTAAAAAATTCAATCCTCTGCTAGTCTTTGTTTGGTTTAAAGGCCAAAATTTTAGAAAATGTAATCTAATGCAATTTTATAAACTTAGAAGGACAACCTCCTTCCTGTTAACATTCTTGTTCTCATGCTCTGACAGGAGCATCATTTAACACCACTGCTCTCTCCTGCATTCAAATGTGCAAAATGCACCGAGGCCAGACTTTGCTTCAGTTGCCTTATTAGAAATGGCAAGTTACTCTACCAAACTAAACAGGATGAGGCTAAATTTGCATCAGGTTAACTGAAAGCATAATCCAGTAAAATTTAAGATTTTACCCAAAAAACCCATTCAATTTGTATTTTGGAAAATGGACTCAACACTAAGGTCTTAGCACAGGAGAGAGAGCTTTGCACAGAGTGTAACTTGTAATTCCTTTCAGTTCTTGTTGCATCTGTCTTCGCTTGCTCTGGAAAAGTGATGTATTTTCTTTCTGCTCCAATGGATGAACAGAGCTGCTTCATCCATAACTGTGTCATTATATTTCCAGCTCTTGGACACTTCTTGGATACTCCCTCAGGCATTACATATTGTTGCAGAGCATGACCCATTTCCATAATCTGCTCTTTCCACTGTTGTCTCGCCAAATGGGATACAGTCTTCTTTTCTCTGAGAATCTGCAGCAGGTCTCTCATGCATATCCAAAATGTTGCTTCTTGCTTACAAGGTCCATCACTGGCTCACTCATAATGACATAGCAGCACCATTATTCTACCAAATACAAAGTATTTTTGTGACAGTCAAAGGTGTCCCCAGTGATCGAAGGCTGACTCAGCCATAGATGCAAATGTGTAGACTGTAAAATGATGATAAATTGATTCTGTACCAATGAATGTACATCATGCACATAATAATCCATTTTCAAAAACAATCACATCGGTATTCTGTTCATTTTTAGAGACAAACTATTAAATCAAGTAAGAAAGCATTTTTCCCTCCTCAAAAAAACATGTCAGAAAATATTACAGTTTCTCCTCTGCTCAAGAGAAGTAAGGTCCATCACTTAAATGTGATTTAACAGAGCACACTTGGCAACTTTTCTCATTTTAGGGCTCAGTTTGGCCTTTCTCACATGTAAGACTATCAGAGTCATTGCCCAGGCAATACAGCAGGTCTTGAAGGCACTGTGAGCAGGCAACAGTACACACATGGAGGGCAACAGACCCCAACTTGCCTCACCACAGAGGGGATTACAGAAACATTTTGGTCTGGAAACCAGAGCGTGAGGGTTTAACATGGCACTTTTACTCACAGCTTCTTCTCTTACATGGAACTGGACATCAGTCTTTGTGACACCAAAAGCAGGGTCTATCTGCTGTTTAATTTCTCCTCTCAATTTATCTTCCAGCTCATTAATCCGTTTCCCAGCAACCTGTCCCCACTTTCTATTCTTACAGGCAATTCTTCTCTGAGCTCCTGCTGGGAGGCATCCATCTTTCAAAGCAGCCAAGCTTTAATTCCTTCTTGTCTTGCTTGAACTGCATCAATCCTTCTTTTTTTCTGTCCTAAAAATTCAAGACTTGTTCTCGGATTAAGAAAACTATGCTGGAAATGGGACAACTAACCTGAGTAATGGACACCCTCCCTTAGAGAAAAAGCTTGCAAGTACCTAGAAAAGGAACACCCCACATTCCAGTAGAAAAATCATAACATCTCAATAAATAGAGCCTCATTTAGCATGGCAATTCTTCAGAGAACTGAGCAAGTGTCCTCAGTGGCAAAGCACCTTCTAGAATAGAAGACCTAAAACCAATTTTAAATTACCTCATCTAAAAATCTAATATGTATATTATCAAGTTCCTATATGTGATGTTTTTCATTTATCCAGAAAGCAGCTAAACAACTGATATGTTATTAGTTCAATTCCCACCACACTGATGGCAGTGTATATAATACATGGAAACCTCTTTTTACAGCATTTACATAAAGTGCCAATGCACATTTGCATCCCGACGTCTGTGCTGTTGTTTGCTTTGCTTATGCTAACAGTGGAAAATACTTCTAACACAAAGTGCTCCAGGTCACTTCTTGTACCTGATGCAGAGAGATAATAAAAGGGGTTTTTTTTCATAACAACTCCTTTACTTTCAGCCCCAGCTCAATTAAGAGATGTGTTTTTCTTAGCAATTTCTCCTCTCTGTCCTTGTGTCCTTGCACACCTAAGGACAGCTGCCAGACTAGCCAAGCCAGCCCTACTGCTATTGGAGTGATTGTAGGGAAGGTAGGTGATGTGACCCCTGATTGTTTCAGTGCAAGATACAGCTGCTGCCACATTTGGCTTTCTCACTCTTGTGCTACTACCTATATTGGTATTGTTTAGGCAGATATATGCCATATATTTGGAGACAATTTTATTAGTAACAAGAAGGTTTTGTGTGTTGTTTTGTTTGGATTTTTTAAATCATTTCTCTCCTTTCTTTTTCTTGCTGGCAGTCTCTCAAGTGTAGGGCTATGCCTACAAAGAGAAGATGGCTCAGAGTTAGCAGATATGATGAGTAAGGGAAACAATTGATTTCCCTCTACAGTACTCCTTTTTTATTACTACTTTAGGGTTTGAGGGATGAAGTAATTACTTTATCTGGTTGAATGTATTTGATCAGAACTAGTTCAAATAATAGAGGTAGCAAGGAAAACTACACCAAAGAATACAGAGCAAAACTATTGGAGACAATACATCTGGGGAGACTCTGAAAAGGCAGACATAGTAGATGTGGAAATCCACAGGAGATGTCATATTAAAAAGAAGAAAAAAACCAAAACCAAAAAAAAAAAAAAAAAAAAAAAAAAAAAAAAAAACCAAACACGAAGAGGAATGAGAAGCAATAGCCTAGCTTGAACCGTTTTTACTTCCTCTATACTCCAAGGCCTGGACCAATTCCTTCTTTATTGTTGTTGATCCTATTTCATCAAAGCCTCTGGCCCCACTAGAGGTGCTCTTGCCATTCCTGTTCTTAGGCTTCCATCATCCTTCCACATTTTCTATATGGACATCCTGAGTCCCTGCTACCACTGAAATCCATTTACCTCTTTGGCAAATAAACCTGGTGGTCATTTAAGCAGTGCTGCAGGAACATCTGTTGCATGTGTGCCAGAGCCACAGGAGACTGCCAGGCTGCACATGAATAAATACACACCAGTGTGCACTGAAACAGGAGTTCCCAGAATCACTGCTGGGTGTTCAGAGGCAACCCTGAAGGCACTGGACAAACTGAATTGTGCTGGTCATGAAGCCAGCCTCAAGTCTGGCCTCAAGGCTGCTCCTGCACAGCAAGAAGGATGTAACGTATCTTTACAATTGCTTCCTGCTGTAGACATGGTACCACACAATTCTAAAATTTTCTGCACACTCAGGCACTATAAAGGGATGCAGTGTCTTTCAATATTGCACAGCCCTGGTCAGCTTTCCAGTGTTGGTTGACACTATTAACCACGACTAATACAAACACAGAAATACGAGGGAAGATTTTTTTTCCCCATGTATTGAAGTTAAATGATAATCCACAGAGGATATTGGGCATTCAATGCCATGTTTACAAATACAAGCTAAAAAGATGCTAACATCATCTACATTAGGGAATACTGTTTTCCACACCTAAGTAGCATTAGAGGATTCTCTGACCTTGTGTTATGAACAGTTCGATGCCACTTTCATTTGTACCATTGTTACTATGAACAATCAGTACCTGCAGAATTTGAGGGCAAGGAATCCCTCCAATACTCCTTAAAAGTTGCAAGGTCATAATTACAACTAAGATGGATGTTCCTGTTTTTATTCATTTATCACAATAGTCCTTTGGAGAAGATTTCTTTGCTGTGAATGGCAACAAAAAAAAACGAACAGACAAACCAGAGACCTCGGGAGTTTGACAGAGTACAGGATTCAGCAGCCTGAAACAGCAGAGACTGAGAGAGCATGCTGGAGTAGAAAAAGTCTGGTTTAGTGTTTGATGGAGTGACTCTCACAAGCTCCCTATCTTAATTTTTTCTTTTCTTGCTTGTCTTCCTTTTACTGTTTCTGTGCTTGATATTCAGTCTCTCTCTTTTCTCTTCCCAAGGTATTTTATTTTTGTACAATGTGGAATCAACTTACTCTCATACCATCTGCAAAGAAATTCAACTAAGCCTGCAATTCAGGCTGTGAGTCTTTGAAAAAACACAGAATCAAATATCTGTAACACAACTGTGTGCCCACATCTATTTCATCCTGTGACAGCATCATAAGTTTATTACAGAGAAACTATCACTCCATAGTAGCAGTGGAGATTGGCTTTCAGCTGTAAGCCCCACAAAATATTTTTATAGAAATAAGAGTTAAAGAACTCACCTACTTCTCTACAACAAAATAACAAGTGGTTTCCTTCACACATACATTATGTCCTCTCAAAATGACAAAATACATGTGACAACTTTAGCATACATAATTACTAGATCACAAATAAATATATTTCCAACTGAAGGACAAAATATACTGAAGGTGTGAAACATTTCTGTCAATAACTGATATAAAGCCTTGAAGGACACTATGTAGCAACAAAACCACATATTACTCATATTTATTTGCTTATATGCCACCAATGTATTTCTTAGCACCACCAGCTGAACTACTGCCATCAAAATCTATTTCTGGCCCATGTGAAAATCTGTGGCTCATAAACATAAAGTACATCTTGGGACTATATCCCTTTCAAAATTTTTAATGTCTACTTAGGATCAAGTCCAAACTTTATTAAGTCTTGGAAAGAGTCTTACTTAGTTTTAAAGTGCTTGTTTAACCCACTGGGCAGTATGCACTGCTTCAGTCTGTGGCTCCTATGGCTGAATGCCCTGGCCCAAGCTCAAGACAAAAGTGTGAAGATTTCCATTACCATCTCCTGCATGAGTCAACAGGGAGCCATCACACCCCGATCAGACTCATGAGAAACTCTCTGTGTTTCAAAGTGTAACTGTATATTTAAAATAGAATGAAAGATAAGCCTTGACAGATGTATTTCGTTGGCATAAAGTGTAATGTAAGAGCACATAATAATGAAGAACTGGCTGGATCCCTTAAAGCCCAGACATCTCTAGAACGAGTTTATTCCATCTGTATTTTACAATTAAAAGAAATTGCAAAAGGAGAACCAAAGCATTATCCAGCTTGAAAAACAAATACACTGAATTAGTAAAGTCAAGAGCTAATTGGTACTGGCTGATAGAGCCTCTGCCTACACTGGGCAGAGAGCAAGTGAGGGAAAAATTCTCCCCATATTAACAAACAAACTCAGAACTCATTTAAGACTATAAATGCATTTTTTTCTTTGGTGCAGATATCTGAGATATTGCTTCTTAACTTTCTCAGATCATAAAGCAAACCATAGAACAACAGTTTCAGATATTTACTATAAGCAATCCCACCTTGAGTTTCTGAACAAAACATGGAAAGTTATGTACATACTCTCATAGGCTTTCAGATTGTGGTCTCAAGCCTACTTATGGGTCAGTCACAAATGACAAGCTTCCACAGCTGCTTCAGAAAACCACATTAATTGCTTATCTATAATTAAAAAAAATAAGAGTATGTTAATGCAGCCCAAGTCAGATGCAAAAGAAAACACCTTGGAAATACAATTTAAAATATTACATACAGAAATATATGAACAACATTATACTGAGTCGTATTACTCTCTTAAATAGCCCCAGTGAAAGCAAGAGGATGACTTTTAATATAAGGTTCAAATAACATAGCTTTCAGGTTAATAAAAGAAACATATTCTTCTAGGTATTCTTTTATAATGATGAAGTTCAAAAAGAGATTAAATGACTGTGAAAGGCTTTTTCCCCCTTCTCCAAAATTCATATTCCTCTTTTCAATTTTACTTTGAGTTACACACTTCATACATTCAGTTCATGAATGAGAATGTAATCTTACACTATGGATCATGGTCCCTCTGGAGCGGGGACAAAGGAGCTAAAAGAAGAGTGAGAATTTTTAGGCAGCAGTAATCTGCAAGAACTCAGTTCTTCCAAGGTGGAGAAATGAGAGCAGGCTGTGATAAGTGACTGCACACGGTTTCACATGCAGGGAAAGTGCTCATCTAATGCAATTGTTTACAACAGCTCAGATGCTCCAAAATGTTTGTGTGAACCAGTAATTACAGATGCATCTCAGTCTTCACATGGTAGAGGAAATATGTCATTGTCGACTCAGGGGGTCACTTAAAAATAGATGAACCAAAAAGAGGTCAGGAATTTCAGTTTAAAAATGCCAAGAAGTCAGATCAAATACTCTGCAAGTCTACAATAGGAATTATTCCTGAGCTGTACACAATGATCCAGATTTCTATAAGCACAACTGACAGGGGCTGAAAGTCAATGGAAGCTAGGCTGCAATTACACACTCACCAGCAGTACTGACTACAGCAGCTTTACTAATCTTCCTTAGTCCCAGCCACTTATTCCTGCCCTTGCATGGCAGGCAGTACTGTGCCTGAGAAGGTGTTTGCATGCCTATCTCATCACTAAAAAAGGAAAACTGGTCAAAGTGTAAAACAAATCCATTAGAAAAATAACAGTGATTGTTATTACTGGGGCTGCAGCAGCACACACTGAGAACCAAGGAGACAGCTGAGAGAAGACACTAAGTTATGCTGCTACCACAAGGTTGTTCAGCAGCTACATCCATTCAGGAAGAGTTGCCACATCTCCCTAAAAAGCTCTACCACATCTTGTGTCAGTGTCCTGGGTGCCCAATAGCCTTTTTTTTTTTTTTTTTTTTAAACAGTAATATAGACATTAATAGTAAAAACAAGGACTCCTTTGGTCTTCTTGGCCACAAGGGCACTTCTGGCTCATGAACAACTTGTTGTGCACCATGAACCTCAGGTGCTTCTGGCAGAGCTGCTTTCCAGCAGGTCAGCCTCCAATCTGTTCTGGTCCCTACGGTTATTCTTCCCCTGGTGCAGGACCCTGCAGCTGCCCTTGCTGAATTTCACAAGGTTCTTCTCTGCCTGTCTCTCCAGCCTGCCAAGGTCCCTCTGAAGGGCTGCACAGCTCTCTGGGGTATCAGCCACTCCTCCCAGCCTTGTGTCATCAGCAAACTTGCTGAGGAAGCATCTGTGCCTTCAGCCAAGTCATTGACAAACAAATTACTGGGCCCAGTATAGAACCCTGGAGGATATCTAGACCCTGTGCCACTGATCACAACCCTTTGGGATTTGCCATTCAGCCAGTTTTCAATCCATCCCACTGTCCAGTCACCCAACCCAGACTCCCTGAGTTTGCTTATAAGGACTTCATGAGAGACAGTGTCAAAAGCCTTGCTGAAGTCAAGGTACATATTATCCACTCCTCTCCCTTCATCCATCCAGGTAGTTTTTAGAGGCAAAATACCCTGTAAAGTTCAGCTATCGATGGCAGTGTGTATACATTACAGATACAATTTTGTATTTACTGCAGTTTCAATATTGGAAAATAAATCTGTGACTACAATCTTCTGACAGTCTTCAACCCAGTGTTGTCTCTCTGGATGGGCTGATCTCTCCTTGGTCTCACATTTCTGTTCCAAAAATCAACAGGACACACACCACTTTTCCCAGCAGGAAGTTAATTACCAGTATAAGGAAAAGTGGCTTTTCAGACAGGACATTCCCTTTAAATTGTTTTTCAGAAGCCAGCAACAGAGCATATGGTGTGTGTATTTTTTCTCCTTTCCTCCCCCACCAGGATTATTAATGGAATGAACCTAAAGCAACTACTGAAACACTGGGTTGTTGTGTTTGAATTCATGCAGAGGTAATTTTTCCTGTTGTAAAATAGATTGAATTATCCTTAATTTGTCAAGGTGCAACAAAGAGTGACTGGTCTCTAAAGGCTAAGGGTCTCTCCGCAGGGCAAGAACCTCACTGACCAGTGATCAGCTGTAGCACATCAAGTGAAGTGAGCTAGGCAGGCTGGAGATGGTAGCCTGGTCCAGCCATGAGTCCAGAGGATAAGGCAATGTCCTGGTGATGAGCCAGGTCTGAGCTCCAGCCAACAAGTCAGGCTTGTGTTGGAGCCCAGACCATCAAGCACGTGGTCAGCCAGGTGGTGTAGTGGCAGAGCTGGACACAGCCACCCATGGTATGGCTCAGGCCATGATGATCCCCAGAGAGCTTGGTCATGGCCAACAAAGCCTCTTGGTGCCTTCAGGGCACACAATTCTAGGAGGATTGAATGGGTTTTGTTGTTGGTTTGACTTTAAAAACACTGAAAACTAAGGAGATCATGCTTAAAATCTTCTGAATGCTTTCCTGAGCTGGGTTCTTAAAATCCATCTAATCTGGAGGATTAATTTTGCTTTTAGAAAATATTATTTTTCAGGGGAAAAAAAGGATATATGTGTTTTCCTATGGAATATGCTACTATTTGTTATTGCCAACTCATTACTACTTAACATAATCAGTACAAATTTCAGAGACTGTTTTCTGAAACCCTCATGTCCATAGGCCCTTAAAAGATGACCATGGGGTGTTAGTTAAATACTTTCTCTAATCAGAGGAAAAATCTTGCATTAATGCCATTTCACATTTGAAAGTCCATGTTCAACTGCCTTTGAAAGAGTTTCCAAAGGACACTGAACCACACTCCACAGGGACTACAGAATGGCAAAAAGTAGAAAATACCTCCACTACATCAGCCAGTTTGCTGTCACCTACTTGTATCTGTTTGACAAGTAATCCTCTTCCTAAATCAATGCATTAACAGTAAGTATTTTTATCATCACCAAACAAAAAGAATTAAAAGAAAAAAAACTGAATTCTAGTGTACTAGGAGCTGCATGCCACCATATATATGTTAAAGCAAATCTTTGAAGTGTTCTTTTGGAGGTTTTTTATGTTGCTCTCTGTTTTACTTCTGACACCTCTGTATCCTTTAAAGCTTCACCTCTTTTCTTGTGCAGCTTTCTGTGCTTTTCTCTACTTGCCAAATCATGATAAAGCCAAGATACACTTTTGTGCTAAAATTTAGTATTGATGTCCTTGCTCTTCATTACACCGACCTAAAGTTTCCCAGGAACTATTTGTAGAATAGCTCTCAGTTATTCCTTGTTCCAAATGTGAATAGCTCTTTATACTCCATCCCACTTCTTTATGGCTGAGAGCAGACTTTTGTGTACTTGTCAACACTTTCTAAAAGTTTTAAGCTATCCACACCTCTTTCAGGCACAATAATTGAGACACAAGGTACTTCTTGAGATGTTTAACCTTTGCTGACAATCGATTCCACAAAAATTATTTGTATTCACTTTATTGCTGTCATAAAAAAAATTAAATGTGATGGACATATGGTTAGTTTGAAGCCATGTGTTTTAAATGAATTCTTAAGAAGTAATATTGTACACTAGCCAATCATATACCTTGATATAACTCCAGATACTCTATTAATTCTGAATTATAGCCTTCCTTCCTAAATCTTCTTTCAGATCTCATGTCCTTAATATACCATGAAGAGCACTTATGGGAATTGGAAATAGAGAGTTCATAGTTATGGCTGCAATCCATTTTTTTATTAGAAGTCAAAATCAGCCCATCAGTCAAAGAAATACCATTTTCTATAACAGTTCATGAGGGACGGGATAGAATTTTTCTGGTACTTTTGAAATCTGTTATGAGATAGGCTCCTTAGTTGAGAAGCCCCAAAATCAGACGTAGCAACCAAGACCAGAATGACACTTAAATTTGCAGATAGAAGAATTACAAGTGGTTTGCCTAGATGAAATCTAACATTGAGGACCAAATTCTGCTGCCTTTTCCCCTCAGAATATAATATTAGAGATAATTTATCTCTAAAGTCAGATATATTACCTGCTGTGAGACTGTTTTAAGTGTATAGGTTAATGTTTAAATCTATAAAGAGTGGCTGAATTTAAAAAATACAAACAAACACAGAGGTAAACTAATATGGAATGTCAATATGACTGTGCATCTGTCTCACTTCATTATCTGTGTCCCCCACCCTGAGGCAGACAGCAGAGCAGAGAAGAGGATGATGGTCTTGACACAATGCCTCACTGTGTAGGCAACTATGCTACTGAATATGAAGTCAAAATAACATATTGCTCATTAAATCATCTTAAGTGATACTTTCCTAGAATATTCTTGTAACAAGATTCAGTGCCCCTGTCAGAATTCCATGTCTCCAATCCTACATACTGTGGCAAGCAGATTAATAACTGAAAGCGTAATGCACGGTTATCCTTCATTGTTATTCTTCACTGACAAATGATGAGATGTCAGATACACAATTTTTTAAATCTTGTATTAAAAAAGTGATAAAATCATGAATGAAACCACTCCAAATTTTACTCTTGACAATCTGTGAAAGACTGTGCTTATGTTGTTATGTTGTGCTTTAGTTCTTTGAACGGGATTACAAATTTGAGTATTGGAAGAGATGAAGGATTCTGGTATTAACCTGTATTTGCCTGTTTTAGCAGGCCTAACTTGGTTTCTTTGAACTGAATGGCACTCTATAATTATATTTTCTTGCACTGACAAATTTCACTCTTGGAATCCAGGCACATGGACAGGACTGGATTGCAGCATTGCATTGTACTTCTGCAAGGTGTTTGTATCTGCTCTCATTTCAGATTAAGCCATGTATTTATTTCAATTTAGCTGAAGCCTCGTAGGAACACACTGAAGGTAAATTAAGTTTAGACATACAAGCAAGAGTACAGATATATGTGCTGAAAACTTGTAAGCAGCAACAGCTGTCCTCAGGGCCTCGGCATAAACTTATCTAAAAGGGAGACAAAAATCTCATCTCACATTTGTGATGGACTAAGCATAGATTCCATTGATGAAATGGGCTGATGAGATGAGCGGGTTAAAGTCCTCTTAAGACATGAGCCCTTTGCACCCATTTAATTAAGGAAGACTCTGCTAAGACAAGACCTTATGTTAACAGTCTTATACCACCAAAACCAAACAGCTGAACTATTCCAGATCACATCACTTGACATTTGTTTGCACGAACAATTTGGCACATACTTACGAACAATGGATGTTTCTGTGGAGGCAGGATCATTCATTAACACAGTACGGACTGAATTATTCATAGAAAATAAATTATTTAACACCTGTGCTTTAAAGTACTGCATGCCAGTTTGGGCACTTATTACAAAAAGGGCATTAATAAATTAGCAAAAATCTGAAGTAGGCAAGGAAAACAATGAATGGGTTGTAAAGATAAAGCCCAGAGGAGAGGGAGTGAGAAAGCTTAGTTTACACCTGGCAGGAAAGGTGAGTACACTTTTCAAGAACAATTCCTTCTGGCAAGGGATTATTTACAATGGGAAAGAGACAACTAAAAGGAGTAGTATCTTGAAACTAAAAATTATCAACATTAAAGCCTCAGAAGAAAGTGGAAGATTTTTTAAAAATTACTGATAATATAAACCTAAAGTTAAGAGAAACAGAAGCAATAATAAAACTGTCAATGACTTAGAAATACAGAGACATGGTGAGATAGGTATTTCAGATATTCTACTACACTCCACACAGAAATCCAAGCTACAAAGCCTAGGTTACAATTAAAAAAAAAAAAAAAAAAAAAAAAAAAAAGGGAAGAATAACCTTAGCAATCATCTGCCACAAGACGCTGGGGAGAAGAATCTAAGTGACAAAAGTCTGAAAAGAGCAGATCAGACAGTCTGAGTCAGTGCCATCCTTAATAAAAGGAGACATGTTGTGAAGGGAGGGGAAAAGCTGGCCACAAAAGGCATTAGAGGGATTCATGCCACACAAAGCCTCGTCTGTGCAGCATACAGAGCACACTGTCAGGTAGCAGCAGGATTTCACGGGTGGGGGCGGTGTAAAACACAGTATTGGAAAATGTACTGGGGCATAAAAACACCAATACAGCTCAATCAGGGAGGGGCAGGAAGCAGGGAAACCACCAGGCCACAGATTCACTTCTTTTGTAATGAATCTTTTGTTCTGCACACTTTCATGGCTGTTCTAGTGAGAAATGACAAAACCTTCCTCTCTCTCCTAAATGGTAGCCCCCTTTACCTGACTATAATAATTATTTTCAGCACAAGCTTTGGGAGAAAATAAAAGTGTATTTATAAAACAGATTTGAATTCTTGAGATTACTTTACGTTCAATACCTCTATTAAAGCTCTAGCATTAACAATAAAATATCACTTTCAACAGTATTACCTTATCCCATCCTTATCATCTGGCAATGAATTTTTATTTGGGTTGTCTGGAGTGCCTTCCCTTTCCTCTTTCAGATAAAAATTCTGCTACACTGAGTTTGTATCATTCTAATATTAAAACAGTCCAATCAAACAGCAACAATAATGTTTTGTTGACTCTTCAAGGTGGGACTTGAATCTTGCTCTTCCCTCAACCTTTATTTACATCAAGAGAAACTCCCCCATCAGCACAGAGAAGTTTGCAGTTTGCACTCTGAATAGTGTAAAGAGCGAATGAGTCATTTAGTCATGTAATGCACCCAAAACCTGCTAGAGCAGAACAAGAAATGTAATATTATACAGTAAGCCATTTAGTTGGGTGTTTTTTTACCAAGTTAGTAGGGCTGAAAAATCATTAGAAACACTTAGATAACCCTCAGATAGGCTCAAATTTTCCAGTTACAGAAAGGTCTTTCCCTATTAAAATGGCCCCAGATATTCATTAGAGCACCGGAGCTGTGAAATGAAATACCCTGAGGCTTCCAGAGTGTCACAGAAGCATTGTACTTACAAATGTTCCAAATATATCAGCCTGGTGACAATGTTCAAGCCCTTTGCCTGGCAGGATGAATTGCTATTGCCAGAGACAATTACAAAAGAAATTTTCAAAATATTCCAAACCATTCTGTATCAGTTGGTTAAGGGAACTTTCTAAAGAAAACATAGAGAAAGGCTGGGAGCTAGAAATCACTGGTTTTCTACACACTGGTAAAAATGTTAACATTGACATTTGTATCATGGTCTAAATTTCTAATATTGCTTGTGTTCAGTGAAATTCATAAAAATTTTCTTGTACCCAAAATTTTACAGTGCTGGTGTTGCATTCTGTGGTTGAACTGTTCAACAGCCTCAAGTCTTTGAGCCAAATGTCTGCTGTGGTATAGACCAACAGCAAGTCACCCCGTTCCATGAAACATGAGTTACAGTTTGAGAGTAAAGGACTCTGACAAAAGCAGGGGGAACAAAACCAACTTTCTAGTTGTTTGAGGTCTGGGCTGGTCATCCCAGAGACTGCAGCCAAGCCATGGACTACAATTTAGACATTTTGCAAAGACTTAAGCATGATATGATAATTCATAAAGCCACAAACATGCCCACTCTAAATTGGTTCCATTTTTCAAATCAAGACCTACTGAAATATTTTCTTTGGTGCAAGGCAGGAACCACACCTGCTAATTCTGCAGACAGTACTTTTGCTCTAGGAAAGGTAGGTACAGCCATATCAAAGGGAAGTGCAAAGTGACTGTGACCATGAGAAGCCCTGTACCAACAGTTTATACTCTATGCTCTGGCACTAACAGTGCTTTTTCACCTTCTTGAGCTTCTTCACCCAAAACTGAAGATGGGCTAAGACCATATGGATATGCAATGACTTCAGGTCATTGCCTCAATGACCTGAAGTTTTAGAATAATTAAATAAGTCATGATAGCTAACACATTTTTCTGTTTTAAAAACATTCCAGAAAATTTACTCTCCCTATTCCTACTCTCCCCATTCAGCTTCCCACTGTACAGAAATTTCACAAATGTTTCTTTTCACTGCACATGAAAAAGTTGAATGCAAGGAAGTAGCACTAACATCTGCAGTCTTTCAGATTTTCTAGAGGCTTATTATCTTGAATATTGCAACCCGATAAAACAAAAAAAAAAAAATATTTGGACTCCACAGATCTTTAAACAGCGTTCTACAAATCCACAAAGTCTTATTGTTATTAAAAGTCTCACGTTAAACTTGCTCTCCTGACAAATCTTGACTGATGCAGAACAAGTTCAGCTCCTTTAAAGACTGGAGTTGCCTAGAGCTTGCCATCAACCCTGACTCAAGCATCACAGTAATCCTTCCATTTGTTACAGACTGATCATAGCCTCATTTACCTAAAGTAAAAAATCAGAAAATTGTATTTCAATTTCATCCATTTTCAATGTAAGAAACTGGTAAAACCAGAACGATACATTTTTCCAGTTGCAATGCTTTCAGTCAATGAGACCATGGATCCAAGCAGTGACAATTACATAACATCTTTCGACACACAATATAATCCCTGGCAGCAGTGCCACTTGTTCCCAGTACAGCAGTAGAGTAACCAATTTCATGTCAGCGTTGGAAAAATCAGTATGCACAAAGTGCTAGTTCCCTACTGAAAAATTAATTAGTGCTATTTGTATGCATCACTCAACTTTTTGTAACAGTGAACAAGAACTGCATAGCTATTTCCTAAATTTCGCTCTAACTTTTTCGCACTGTTTTAAAATTCAATAAGCACAAATCACTGGTGTTTTATACAGCTAAACAACAAATTGCTTTGCTATGACTCCTACATTTATTGACTTAATGGAGACACTTATAATGGAAAGTTCCTTTGAATACCAACACTTGTTTCCATAGGTGCTCTCTTCTAATTTTAAGGGCTGTAAAAGAAGAATTACAAAAGAAAAAAAAAAATTACTGTACTCTAAATTCCTCTACAGTTTCCATATATCATGCCTTTAATTTCACTTCAATTCATATGCCTGAATTTGCACTTCAAGCATGGATATGGCTCAACATCTCACACAAAACACCAGACCCCATGTAAAGATGTTGAGACAATTGATCTCCATGCATCTAAGTCAGTTTTCCATCTGGGATCATCTGGCATAAAGAGGAGACTGCTACTAACACTGACTGAGGAAACTCTGCACAAAGCAGCAGCCTTTTTATTTTACAGGTATTAAAAAATAATTCCTGCCTCACTTAGCACTGTTAACATTCACAGCATCATAAGAAATGAAATAAAACCCTGAATTGCCAAAATAAGCAGCCTTACTGAGTTTCTCAGCAAGCACACAAAGCTCCCAGCAGTGAGGCATTTCAATAACAAAATTTAAATACAACACCTAAAAGTACTATGTATGACTGATTGTTATGTTAACATAACTGTAAGACATGAGTTATTTATTTAAGCCTTTAGTAATCTCATATCATATCACTGATGGTCTTATCCCATTCAAGATCAATCTTAAATGCTTAAGCCTTTCAGATGGGCTAATGTTACCGCTCAGTCTTCATTGCAGTGGGAATGAAGGGTAAAGTAAAGGATTAATGGAGCATTTCATTAGTTTTCCCATTGCAAACAGTGAATAGGAGCTTCCATTTGACTGTCCAATTTCAGCCCACTTGGAAGGAGATGATATTGGCTGGACTGGTTGGGACACATGGTGAGAAGCAATTCACATGCAATGTGTTTGTGGAGACAAAGCCATCAACCAGAACAGTAACAGCCATCATGCTTCTACCACCCACTACCTAAAGGCCAAAGTGACAGCAGAATTAATGCATGCATAGGCAAGAATTTCCAGTATCTAACTTTTTTCAAACATGCCATTATAAGGAAATGCTGCAAACATATTCACACACAAAGCAGGTTTAGCTGTCTAGACACAGGCTGCTGCAGTCTTCTAAAGCAATCTCCAATCTGACATATCCACACAAAACCTACAAAAATTAAAACCCCTCAAATTTGTGAAATTCTGCATATACCACCTTAAAATTTTGTCCATTAAGGCAGTTGGCAAAGCAAGCACGACTGAAGTTAAATATTTACTTAACACTACATTTATAATATGTAAATTGCTGAACTGATAACTGTATTTTGTAACAAACCAATTCACTGCCTGATAGCAGTATATCTCTTCTCTGAACCTTAAACTCAGCAAAGATTTGGGAGCTAAAAACTTAAGAATTAAGCCAAACCTCTGAAAAAGCTAATAATTCTACTCTTGATAGAGCAAAATACTAGGAATAATCTGCCAGTGTTCCTGATACAGTCAGTATTTAAGCAATCAAATCAAAATCTAAAATTAAGAAGATGTTTGGATTAATCTGTAGTCCCATATGATTGTGGTGGTATTTGCAATTACCAAGAATTAATATTGAGCTACATACTGGGCTAATTCTAGAGGGTTTAAGGCTTGGGTTTCCTCTCTGGCCTCTCAGTGCTACAAACTTTGACACTAACTTCAGGAAGAAGAGGAAAGTACATGCTACTTTCTGCATGTAAAACTCCAAGTGCCATTTATCAGCAAAAATTAATGAAAAGCCCTTCTGGGAAAAGGTCTCAAATCTCAGCTCTGATTTAAATGGCACTTAAACTCTATTTTCGCTGGCTTCTGGTCCAAACTGGCCAACTGCAAAATTGGAGATCTGCTATTTTGAGGACTTACTCCCCAAACTCCTCCCATCCGCTACCAATCATTCCAAATAGCAGCAGTAAAACCCAGGGGAACATCTGGAACAGTCTTATGGGCAGAAATACCTAATGAATATCTCCAGCACTATAGCAACCTTGGTTGGATTCATTTTCAAAGTGACTTTTATCAGCAAAGACTAGGCACTGCTAATTAAGAAATATTAATTCAGGCTGATTATTTTTTCACAAAAGAGGGCTAAGCAAATTCAACTATATTCAGCTGAGCCATAAAGCATGTTTAAAATCTATACAGAGGACAAAATCCAACTAATAATTTCATAACTAAAGCAAAGTAATACTTACTCTTTCTGGAATAAGAACTAGCAGAGCATCATTATAAATTTGAAAAAAAGCTCAGATGAAACGCTACTACCTGATCAAGAAGGTATCTGCTGAGTGGTACAGAAATACTTC
The DNA here is from genome assembly GCA_020086605.1 of Lanius collurio. Classification (NCBI taxonomy): domain Eukaryota; kingdom Metazoa; phylum Chordata; class Aves; order Passeriformes; family Laniidae; genus Lanius; species Lanius collurio. The sequence goes on from JACBWW010000020.1 coordinate 1,216,339, forward strand.
TAAAGAGATCAAAAGAAGGCACATGAAATTCAAACAAATAGCTATAAAACAGAGACCCAAATCAGAGGGGATCCTATGCCACTTTACAGTCAAATACACCAGAGATGATGCAGGAATGAGATTATCAAATTTGCCAAAGCATTTTTTCACTTTTTTTTCTGTCAGCCAATTCATTAAAATACCTCTCTAGCAAATCACACACCAATCTTAATGAGTACCTAAGTTGATTAGCATTAATGCTGTCCCAAACACAGCTGTTCTCCACCCTTCCAGATGCCTTTGATAAACTGCAGTGATGCCCTGTTTCTCTGTAACACAGCTTGCTGATGCCTTCAGTAGGCTCACAGGCTGTCCCCAGCCCTTCTCCCCTGCTGCAGGCCATGGCTCCCACATTCACACCAAAACCCCGGGCAAGAGGAGAGAGTTAGAGGGAGAAAGTGCTGCAAATACACCTGGCTGGCACCTGCTCCTGTGCCCAAGGCTGTCAGCCAGCCCATGCCCATTCTCTCTGCAGCCACACAAACATCAGCCCCGGCATGGGGGGATGACATGAGGATGGGTGGCCTGTACCTGGGGAACGAGGGGGAAAGGAGCTGCCCCTTTCAGTACCAGAGCAGTTTCTGATCATTAAATTGCGTGTGCAACTCCAGCCTTGGGATACATGTTGGCTATAATGAGGATTAAGAAACTCAATCCAGAACACAACCACAATACCCCAAAGCTTTGCACTTGCTGTCCACTTACAAAAAATTTCAAGCCATTCATGGTAGTGCTTTTTATCTTTTTCAAAACACGTACATCAGTGTGAAGGCAGTGCTGCTGTGTGGCACATGTCCACACAGATGCTCTGTCCTCTGGAATAGAAGCTGTGTGACATACTATGCCCAGAGACAACTGATTGCAAATTCATCTAACCCACGTGACCACCCTTTCACATGCAGCTCCATAAAATACATATGCACATAACAAAGCAAAATGCCCACATTAATTGCACAAGCAATATTATATTCAAAGTCAGAATTCTTCTTCAGAAATATTAATTTTAATGAACTTACAAATAAAACCAATGAAAGCCAGACAAATTGAAGAGATTAAAGTATAAGATGAAGACAGGCTAGAGAAATTATGCTTTGAATAATTAATCACAAATCAAAAGTATTCTGAAGCCAATTATTTTCCTAGGATTCTTTCAATTTTGAATATCCACTATGGAATGACTTGTGCCATTCCCATTTATGCTTGTCTAAGCACATTGCAGGTGCTACTAGCAACATCAAAGATTTCTCTAATTCAGGAGTAAATTCCTTGTGGCAGCAGGGATTGGGGTAGTGAGGTCCTTGCTAATTGATAAATCTTACTATTAAATCCTTTGGAGAGATTTTCAGCCATGAAAAATCCATGATTTTTCCAATACATACAAAACGATCTGTATCTTGGGATAAACCATCAGTTCTCATTGACAGGATGGGCAGAGGCTGAATGAAAGAACTTTATCCAAGTAGCAGGATCATAGACTGACAGAATGGTATTGGTTGAAAGGGTCCTTAAAGAACATCCAGTTCCAAGCCCCTGGGAAGGGACACCTTCCATTCCAGCAGGCTGCTCAAAGCCCCAGCCAGCCTAGCATTGAAATCTTCTGGGGGTGGGTAATGCTGGGGCTCCTCATTTCAGCAGCACAGAGGGGTATTACACACTGCCATGCCAGTGCATGGATTTCTACTGGAAACATGCACAGTCGTGCTCAGGTTCTCAACAGCATATGGGGAACACTGACCTTTTTTGCATTGCACACTTTTTTATTTTACAGCACACATTTGCTTAAGCAATTACTGCCTGCTGTCTTCGGTGTACTAAGCATTTGGACTGCTTTTGCACCTCTTCAGTACATCTTCAGGTCTCAGCAGAGTCTTCTCTCTTTTAATTGCCTAGTTTGATGCTTTAGTCTTTTCAAAGTGTTCACAGTGTTCTTTAAATATTTAAGGAGAATACAACCCCTTCATCTTTTGAAAAGACCAGATTGTCATCCAAAATTCTTTGTTCCAGTTTGAAGCTCCATTGATCTTGAAGCACACAGTCCACAAAACTGTCCTGATCTCTCATGAAGTTGCTCCCCTGCCTCTTTCCTCACCGACAGTGACTTCCTGCTCCTCCTTCCAATGCTCCTTTCACACATGAGAAGCTCTGTTGAGCAAATCATTCACCTACAGACTTCTCATTGCTCACATCCCTCCTGAAGACCCCCTACTGCCATTTACACTATATTAAAAAAACAAACAAACAAACAAATCAACTTTCTTTTCTAGTAGGTTTTTTTTGTCCAACCTACCATGTTTGCATGTGATAGCAATCCCTTTAACCAACTGCTTTCTCCAGTGGAACTTTTCAGCCTTTAAGCTCTCCAAATAAGTTTCTCTACTGTATGAGCAAAGCACACAGCCCCAACAAAACCATAGGCTAAGTACTGAAATGTAGGAAGATGCATTAAGTTGGGCTCTTTTTTCTGTTGTTTTGCTTCATCTCTAACATTAGAGGATCTTGGTGGAGGACTGCCCCTGAAATGCTTTATAGAAGCATGCAGTTAAGGATGCAGTTAAAGCTATTTGATGCTGAAAAATATCAAAGGAATTCAAGTTAGAAAGGACAGGAAAAGAAGACAGAAAAAGGACAGAGAACATACAGAAAAGTATATTTGGGTAGGAAATACAAAGACAGAGCAGGCGGAGAAATGAGAACAAGACATGCAAATAGTAATCTTAGCAAACCACTGAACATTAGAGGAAAATTTTCATAATCCAAGAGCCTATCCAAATACTTAGAAAGGTCAGTACAAATTGGTTCATCATGTTTTAGCTGTAGGACAAAGCTCACATTCTATCTGTACAGGTTATCTGGTCACTTTTCCTGAGCTGGAAATGCACAGGTGAAATCAAATGCTGTTGTACAACATGTGAACAAACTGCATCAGTGGACCTACAAGCAAAAAAAAAAAAATCTGCTGTGAAAGGCATGACTAGGAAACTGTGTGTATGGAACACATTTGCTTAATGTTTAAAATACTGATATAGGATCTACCATTGTTATCTTTATTTTCATTTTATTAAATACCTATCTCTTCAGTGATCAGCAACTCAGATCCAGTCTTGGTTTGTGAAGAAGCTTACAGTAGCAGCAAGTAAGCTTTAGATAAACACATAAAGTGGAGTTTGTTTTGCCTTACAGATATAGGGCAAGCATGGGGGAATCTGATGATTTCACAGCATGGCAACACTTCTCTCTCAGCAATTCACAAAGCTGCTATTATCAAGTCCCAAAAACTGCAAACTTCACAGGTTTCTTTGATTGTTTTCCTGTAATTAAAAAACACATTGCACAGTATGTTTTCTACACTGTAAAAAAAAATTCACTTTTATTTCTAGTATCACTTCTGAAGGTTTACTTCATTGCCAAAGCTGCTTTTTTTCAAGTGTTTATGGAGGAAAAAGAAAACAATTCTCACTTTTCAGCCTCTTACAAGGTTCCTCTCTGAAAATACTTCACAGAGAGTAAGCCCAGCTTGTACTCACTCCCCTTAACAGCAGACCTTAGGAGGCAGCTTGGGAGAAAAGGAAGAGAGCAGATATGGAAAACAAGATAAGAAAGAAAAAGGAAAACTGGGAGGAAAAGAGCAGGTTCAGAAAAGACCTGGCTGGGTACACAGCCTTTAAGGGCCATCAGCCCAGTGGGAAACAGGCTCAGGAAAGCATCACACTGCTTCTGGGAGTGTCCCTGGGCACTGGCTGTGTCAGGGAAGGCCAGAAACAAAAGGTGTTCCCACTGTTCCCCCAGTACATAACCTGCTCAGCATTCCTACCAGCTGCAGCCTCAACAAACAGCTCTTTGGTAAGTTCAAACAGAATGAATTACAGAGGCAAAATTAAGGAGAAAGGAAGACAAAAGGTAATGTGCTGGATTTACTAAACTGTATTTTTTAAAAGAATATATCAAGTGTACTAACTCTCAGTCCTTGTCTAAAGGAATTTCATACACACATAAAAAAATATTACAGAGAGAAAACTCATGAGCTGTACAAGCTTTCACAGGTGCTGGAAAGTATTTTTTCTTATGCAATGACCAGAATCAGCTTTATCTCTCCTCTCTCCCTTTTTCACCCCTCTCCCTTAGCAATTCTCATGAAACTCTTAAGCCTGGTTAGCAGCACCCATCTCTGTGTACTGAGTGACATGAACTGTCCAGAAACTGAGGCACACTGTACATCTGCTAGCTAACTGCTGGCTTTGAACAGGAGAACATATTGCCAAGAGCTTCTCCTACAATTGCATCATTTAGCACTGACAGAGGCCAAGAAGCTGATTACACTTTCAGAAGCTTTCAGACCCTATTCACAAGCCTCATGGTGACAGGTCTGAGAGACAGAGGCTGTTGTCTCAGGACCAACTGCTACACACTGGTTTTCAGCAACCACCTCCTCTGGAGGTGTTGCTCAAGGCAAATCCAATTAGAATTAATAACAGAGACAGGTAGGGAAATCCTGAGGGAGAAATCTCTTAAAGTGAAGGCTTTGCTTGAGCTAAATCCAGATGAAAACAAGTCAGTGAGGGATGTGCTTGTAATTAGTTATTGTCATGATTAATATTGAAGTTAGGTATGATGTCATTATCTTTTGCCTCCTTAGTGTACTTAAGAACCACAGACTGGAACAGAAAGATATAAAATGTCCTGACTATCCCAGATACACACAATTTTAAAATGCATGACAATGTGTTTAGATGGCAGTATTGGCAAAACAAATGCAACATTTACCAGAAAAATCCCTTTTATATAAGTGTTCTGATTAAAACAGACCTCCTGTTGTGGGAAAGAAACAACCAAGACATGAGTCCGTTTTTAAAAAAATGGATTAAAATGAGAAATATGAAAAGTCATCAAACATAATAAGTGAATCCATTAATCCAATCAGAGATGCCATCTTTCAGAGGCATTGCCAAAACAGGAGTACCCCACAGGAGGATGCACAAAAAGCCAGAAGCAGTGAGCAATGACTCAGAAGACTGACCAAACCCTACAAGGGGTCTTGGCAACAACAATTTGAAGATATCCAAACTCATTTGTCAACCTTTTGCTTTTTCTCACTCATTAATGGGTGACTCATCTGGAGAAAAGAAATACAAAGAGTGCAGCTGGGCAATGCTCAATATTTGAGTAACGGATCATTTCCATTAAGTTGTAAAAAGAATGTAAAATTGCATGGTGATCTATTAATCTGATTTAGTGATGGATAGCTAAAATGATGAATATGGATTATATATTTTTAATGAGTGTTACATTTAACAAGCATGAACATTGGTGAATGTGAACATTAGTGAATGAATAGCAAGGCTTATAAAGTTTCAGAGCTGACAAATACAACTAGAACTCTTTCTAGCATGCATATTATTAGTATCTTGAGATTAAACAAGATCTATTGGAGCATGTAATTGTTGACAGATAAAGACTTCTCAAGTCATGTATGCAGTTTCCTCTTGCTTGGTGAATATATTTTAGATTCCATGTTGTACAGCATGAAAATGTTTTTCCTGCAGCTAAACTGAACTGATCTCATTCCTGTAATTTACCAGGCTGGAAAGAACAATAAAAAATACAGGGGATGCTCAAATTTTAGCATAAGCCAATTGATAGTTACAAAAGGAAAGCTCAGGAAAAGCAATGAAGCTGAGACTCAAAGTCCTATTAGGAGACAATCAAACGTCAGGCTGTCCACACCCCAAGTAAACAATACTGGAACAAAGACACACACCCACACAGCCACACCAAGCCAACCACCAGGCTTGCCCACAGCTGTTGATTGCCACATCTCACCTCCTCTACAGTTTCCCAAGCTTCTCATATCCAAATTCAAGCATGTTATTTTTCATATGTTTATGCACAGTGCAATAAAGGTTCTTCCTAGTAGAGTTCCATTAGTTCCCTACACTCTGGATCAAACACAAAACTCACTTCACATCAGAATCAGTCTGCCTAGAGAAGCCCAGGCCTGAGCCTATCCAAAACTGCCATCTTCTCCTCTTTTTTCCCTTTTGCAGACTTACATAGCTGCTGCTCTAATGTCAGCAAGTGAAACACACCATTCTCCTTCTCAAAGTTCCTTTTGAAGCCATATTAAACAGATAACATCTATAGAAAATATCTAGACAGCTTGACGGCAATAAATTACAAAGATCTTATAACACTTATAGTTACTATTTGACTTCAGATATTTACCCTTAATCACTCCTTCACTGGGCTATTCTCTGTAGTTCTTTGGCATCATGATGTTGCACACTTACAAGATGGAAATATGAAAGCAATGACATGAAGTTATACAATGGAAAATGCTTCCTTGAAAAAGAGAGAGGAAGAGATCTTTAGGCAAAAGGTGAAAAACTATTCCCTCTTGCAGACTGAGCACACCAGAAACAAGGTCTTGAGTGAACCCTCTTGTGGAGCCAGAGATCCAAATCCAGATTTGTTGGCTTCCAGTAACAGCATTTCATTACTTGACCTCCTCCTGCAGTACCTTTATACAGTAGCTGACATGCTCAGGGTACTACTGTGGTTTGCTAAAACTGAGCTTTTCAGCCCATCCTTCCTGTCAACATTTCCCATGCATTTTGATCTAAAGTCCCTTTTTCCTATCAGCTACCTCAGTCTACATAAAAGATGTTAGTAAAAAAGTAGGACTTGGCTAAATACCATGACAGCTCCAACTTTCCTTAGTTTTTCAATTCCGTTAATTCAGCCACAGAGCCCAATATGCAATGATAACTACAATGCAGTTCTTTTTTTCACATATCAGCGAGTACTCTTCTCAAGAAGGTAATTCTCATTTTCTTTAGCACAACTGAGGTTTGTTCCTTTTTCATTTTCCCAACCAAGGAAGAACAGTCTGCCCTGAGCCTCACTGGAAAGCAATTAAAATCTGGAAGCTTGCCAGCCTCTGTGGTACTGTGAATTCATTTCCCAAGTACACATGTAATTCTTGGAGCTGAAGTCAAGACAATAAAATGTGTAAAACTTGACTGTATTATGACTCCTCACTCAATGACAAAGCCCCTTTCATACAAAGAAATTGGAGCAAATCAGTCAATAATGAGAAAGTGCAGGCATTAATTATTTTATTACAAATCTGGAAATTATGCATAATTTAATTTTTGGAAATTAAATGTTCTACTGATAGAATAATCATTTTTTCAGGCTTGTCATCATTAGAACTCCAGTTGTCTTTAATATTTCTCAGTAATATACTTATTCTCACCATTAAAGCTGAGAAATATTCCAAATATCTGGACTTCAAAAGCTCATATTCTGTTTGCAACTATCAGTTTGATATTCTCCAGATAGTGCAGAAAAGTGGAAAAAAACCCCAGTGATTGAGGGGAAAGGACATTGTAAAAGCAATGTTTTAAAGATAGCATAACCCAGTAAATGCAATTAGTGAATCTTTGCCCTGTGTATTGAATGAAATTCAGAAAAAGGGCAATAGACTTGCTGGAGGGTTCACGGGAAGGTCACGGCCAAAGATGTCAGTGCCCCAGACCAGCCACATTTCCCTGGAAGGCTCACCGACTTCCAGCAACTTATCCCTGTGGATTGGACGTGGATTTGGGAAAGCTTCAGGTTTCGGGCTGGAAACTGAAGAAAAAGGGCAGGGGGTGGGGGAGAGGAGAAGACTCATCAGCAAAACCGTATTACATTTCCAACTGCACTCCCACAGCTCAGGCCTTGAAAGAAGTTGATCGTAACAAATCCATGTTATAAAATTTTTTCACCTAATTCATACAATCATTTTATTGTTTGTGTATGTGTTCCAATCCCTCACAAAGATTTAAACTGTGGTGTGCCTTACCTATATTGGAAGATTAGCAGAGCTGCTACAGCATGGGGCTTGTTGGAATCAAAGGGAACAGATTTGTTCCAATGTCCTATAACTGTTTTAAAATAAATTCAGTGATTTCACCTGAAATCCTATATGGTGCTCTATGCTATATAGTCATGATTATGAGATTAAAGGTAAAGGTCAGTCAAGGTTTATTTTCTAGCCTTTGATAAGTGGAGGATTTATTTTGGCAAACCCTTTAAATGCCGAAATTTAGCACTGTATTATTTGGGTCCTACAGTATATGCAAGTGTATTCTGAAATGTGGTGCAGATCCATTATAGAGCAAAGGAAAACTTAGGATTCAAACAAATCTTCACACACACATAGCAGTGCACAATAATAAAAATATTAAAAACAGTCTTTCATTAAATGCTCAGTAATTTTATTAACCTAATCCAAAAATAGTTAATAAGAAATTAATATTCACTCACCAGTGTCTACATCCTACTTAAGAAAGACTTCTGAATTAAACAATGTATTCTTTTAGGCCAAGGTTCAGCAAAACATAAAAGTGCAAGTTTAAATCCATTTCTAGCTGAATTAGTCTGCTTTATGCTTAATCCAAAGGGCTAAATTCATTTATTAAAGAGCTAAAAGGGGTTCAGGGAGGAAGTACAGAGCAATACCAGCATTCCCTCAAAAAGAGTGACTTAAGAGGCTGCAGGGTTATTTTACAAAGACAAAATCTGAGGAAACATGATAAGCATGCTGTATAACAAAAGCACATGCACAGAGGGCTGATGTAACACTTTTTTATTTAATGCAGTACCATGACAAAGGTATTGTGAATGAAACAAAGAATGTATCAAATCAAACCAGATCAAGCAAAACAATCTTTCTTGAGCAACCAATGCATGGATTTCCCTGTCACATCGTAAAGAAATCAAGTAGAGAAGAATGATATTTTGCTCATGGAATGATATTTAGAGAAATAGGAATTTCTAGAGTTGCTGGCAAGTTTTCCATCACATTTTGAAAACCTTATTGAACCCAATTCTTCAGTGTCTCAACCAGTTCAGATACCAAAGAAACCTCTTGACCTATTCTGCACTTTCCTTTAAGCATTTGGTACTCAGAAGTTATACACTGGACTAACTGCACCATTGGTCCCCTAGTAACTATGTGCTGCTTGAAAATCAACATATGGATGCTCTTACATAAGCAAGACAAAGTAATTTGGTTTCCTGACAGTATAAGTGCACTGTTGAAAAATTCGCCCTTTTACATTCTCTTCTTCTGCTTATCCACAGGCTTTTTCTGATGCTCTTAAATATTTGACTTTACTTCCCAGGTATACATCTAAAAGTAAATTTTTTTTCTTTTTTTAATGTTTTGTTCTTTTGCCCATTAAAGAATAGCTGCCATTCAGATGTGGGCCACAAACATACAACAGTCTCCAAATGAGATAAAAAGATCAGTGGTCAGGAGGACAGGTATGTTCAGCTGGATGTTTGGATGTTGTCATGACAACAGCATGCCTTGCAACTAGCATTAATTACTTCTCCTGAAGTAGATCTGACAGCTTTACTCTGAATACAGTCAATCCATAAAATTTCATGCAGCACTGCAGACTGAATACTGATCTTGAAAATCCTAATACCAACAACCCATTTCTCATCAGGTCAAGTCAGCTCAGAACCACTTACAGTATATTTAATACATTCTTTTCAGTAAGGTGCCCAACCCCACATAAAAAGACCAAAGTCATCACTGAGTATATTTTTATTATAACATTTATTTTTAAAATTCAGTATGTTTTCTTTTACAAAGCATCACAGTAGTGCAAAGTATTAGAATTTTTCCAAAATCACTAACAGCAGAAAAAGACTAGTGCTAGCACAGGTCTGAGGACCTGAAGAGCAGAGTAGGCTATTTTCTCCACAGGGGCTATAAAATAGTCTTTGTTTCCTGCTATATCGCTATAAAATGTAATGCAATAAACTTGTGAAGGATTTGTGTTAGAAACCAAAACAGCATCAGACTCCCTTCCTACAACAGCAAAGGCAGAAGACCCTGCAATCAGTGGAGTTACCTTCCAAAATGCCAAAATGATGCAAAAAGCCATCAATATCATTATAGCACAGACCATGGGAAGGACTGTATCACTTTATTTGAGTAAAAACTGAAAAGATGGCCTATGCTAAATAAAAAAAGGAAACTTCAGACACATAATCTCTTCACTATAGCTATTTCCTTTTAATACAGAATCTTTTCTTCTGATATGATGCTTAATTTATAGGCTGTTATTTCTTAAGAAACTGATATAAATACATCAAACCAAGCTGTACATTTGATTTACAATAAAATGTTAATTACTAAAATCATAACAGTAATTTGAACTTTCATATTTTTATAGCTCTAAATACAGATAATTTCTCATAGAAAAAAATGCTATAGTAGGATAATTTTGGTTATGTAACAAAGAATTTTTATATTCAAAGAATAAGCTTGACTCAATTAAAAGTGTCTATTCTCATATGGCTGATATCTGCTCAAATATGCTTTCTTCTACACAGTCTAATGATTTGAATCTCCTCAGAGGTGCAAACATTTCATTCTATATTTCCATATCACTTGTGTTGGCCCCCTTTGGTAGTGCTTGATACCATTGCAACTGAACAGTTAAAAACTAATCTACAATTCAAATGCTCACAAAAGCACTGCATGTACTTTTATTTTTTGTAATACCATAGTGAAAATACCATACTGAAGACAAGCATTCTTACTTAGCACTGTTGCAACTATGACTTCTACTCTTCCAAAAAGAAACATGAAAAAAAAGTAATGAGAAAAAGTCAAAGAAAATTAGTACATAATTCCACAAGCACTCACTCATAAAAACCACCCATCTATCCTATTCCACTCGCTCATAAAAAGGAATTCCCATGCAGTGAGAAACACTTGCCTGTGTTACAGTGATTGCAGCTCTCAGAGATCAGGACCCACAGGTTACACTCTGCCACTGGCTTCTCTGTAACCTAGGGCAAATGACTCAACATCTCCATCTTTTATATGAAAACTGGGGCTATGAATACTTCCTTTAGGAGGGCAATTATAGGGATTATTAATGCTTTGTGAAATGCTCTGAGTTCTTCCAATTAAAACATGTAATAAATACTGCCCAGAGTGTAGTTTTATAGTGCAACAATTGCATGCTAGTACTATAAATGGAAGTTATTATTATTTTGAGAACAAGGATAATATCATGAAGATTTCAATTACATCTTTAAAAGAGTTTTGTGAATAGCTTGAAGAAACTAGGCAACTATCATTTATGATCAGTTGGCTTTATAAGTTGCTCTACGTCTAAATTCTCTCAAACATTAAGTCAATAATTGACTGTTCTCAAACTGAGCTGAAATTGGAGAATTGGAGGAAACAACGTCCCAGACCTCCATGAAAATCAAAACTTTTTATTAGAAAAACACATTCTGGGCTAATGCAAGGCATTTTTTGGTTTGATCTTCTTTTGAGTATTTTTCAGCATCAATTTTGTGCACTAGGCAAATCACTGAGGAAATCAGAAGATGGTTGTCCTTAGTGAACTCACTGTAAAATCCCACTTTGTTTTGGACATTCAGAAAAGCTCCAGAAGCCTATCACACTCGAGGCAGTCTTCAGACAATATCTTACAGTCTTTAAGAGGTTATTTAAATCTCCCTGGACAGTCCCTTCTTTAGACTCTAAAGAAGAGATGTTTCACTTCTACCCTGATCTTCAAGGACCACCTTTATGCTGATGAAACCCTGTTGCCACAGGACCACGGAGAAGAACATTTCTAAGTTCACCTGAGCACAATCCTGAACAAAAGACATGGAAAATGTGACACACAGCTGGTGATTGCTCTGTAGTCAGGCAAACAGCCAAGCAAAAGTTTTTATTTTAGTTTTTCTTCCCCTGGTCTCAGAAAAACGTCCTCTATATGCACAAAAGAATTATGACTAGGAGAAAGTACGTCACAGAACATCCACAACATCTCACAGAGAATGATATTCAAGCATGCATACATGCCAGATTTCATGAGGAATATTGACAAGTGATGTTAAAACCAGCTGTATGAGTCAACAAAAAAATGAGCATTTTCCCACTGCTGAACATAATTAAATATATCATTATTCTTCCAAGGGAAGGATTGTTCAATCCCAAATTCTAGATTTCACTCATTTTTTATTTAGCCTTTTCAATTTTTTTCTAATTCTGCATAATGCCAGCAGGGACAATTGAATTGTTAAGTTTTCTGATGTTTCTGTATAATGACTAAACTATTTTGGCTTGCATTTAAAAAGAAAAGTAGATAAAAAAAACCCTCACACCAACAAAACCCTTGTTCTTTTGGGCAGGGACCAAGCTCAGACAATTACAGCCTCAGTCGAATAAGCCTTTAAAAGGAGGAATCAGAATGTAAATACTTTGAAACCATTAGTAGAACTTTCTTCTCTCTTGACTGCATAACTATTTTACATCTTTAATCAAGGCATTTTACATGTAGTTCAGTTGTCCTAAAATATTATCTTCTTTTGCAGTAATGCATGGAAAATGAAGATCATCTCCAAGGCACTGCATGACTCAAAAGCCAATAAAATAATTGCAAAAAAAATTGATCCAGAAGTCATATCAGACCATTTTTGTAGCTGGAGTGATATATTGAAACCAAGAAGTGACACAGGTGCATGATAAATCAATTCATAATCATGCTACACACAGCATTAGAAATAAAATCCATATTTTGCTGGTGAGATTTCACTAGATCCCAGCAGGTGACAGAACATATTTTACCTCTGGATAGCTTTATTATCCATCTCCACGGGCACACTATGGCATCTACATGTTCCAGAGCCTGACCTCAACCACGTGCATCAGAAGTAATGAATGGTCATCCTTGAACAAGACATGCTGGATTCATTCTCTTCACTGCAGAGCTTCAGAGAAATCTAGTGTATAATGCTGGAATAATCAGCCAGAAATTTGATAATTCAAAGTCAGATCCATTCCTGTCTGAATTAAATTCTTTTTTAGCCTACCATGACACTTACGTTCCATTTTCAAAATCGCACATCAAATTTTGCCTAAAAGCCACACATACAGAAAGTCATGTTTTCTTTGAAAATGGAAGTAAATCACCTTCTCAATTACTTTACAGGTCTACTCGAACTTATCATACCTATAGAAGCTTTTTGCCTTATCTTTTTCTTGTAGAGGGCAGGGAATGAAGAGATTAATTGGTGGTTTTTATCATATTATTGACAAGGAGAACACTCCAATGTCTTGGCTTCAAATCCAGACAAAGAATTTGTCCACACTAGGAAAAAACTACCCTTAAAACTTAGTTTGATCAGCAGTTGTAAAAAGTCAAAACCTAATAGAAATTATCAATACAAACAATTATAGCAGTTTTCTACTGTAGCTTAGCCACCTACAGCAGCTGCAGTCACTCCCTGTCAAAATGGGTTTGTTTTCAAGGTTTTAGTTCACGTGCATTTGTACATCTTGTTAGTGGGAGTTTAGACCATTCTCCTGTTCAAACATTTTACCTAAAAAACAAAACCTGCAAGATCTATTTAATATCATGTAAATTATGAGAAGAATTAAACGCATCAAACATAAGTATTCACTGATCAATAGCTTCTTTCCCCTCTCCCTCTCAGATATCTTCAGCACTTCCTCATCCAAGTTTGAGCTATCTACTCTCTATTTCTATAAGCTGCATGTTGAATAATGGCTTATCCATCTACATCACCAGAGATTATAGTAGCCAGCATAAAACCCATTATCTAATTCAACAATCACCATTAAATTCTGCAGCAAGCCATGCCTTTTCTAGATAATGAGATCGAACACTACTTTGATGTTCCTTCCAGCCTAATTTACTAAAGATTTGCAGAACATTTATGAAGTTTTCCCTGCAGAGCTCTGAACCTGCCAAGACCAAAATCAGGAGCAAAGATGCAAATAAAAGAGAGGCAGGTTAACACATGTACAAGTCAGTCAACACCATATCTTCATTTCTTAGGCAAATGGTATTTGCACTACTTTGAAGATACAAAACATCTTCTAAAATGAGGTATCCAGGAGGTATTTTGTTTTTCTATTGAACATGATCCAGAGAATTGCAAATACATCACTATGAAAACCTGGTTTGTCCTGGTGCACACCAAATTCTTTGATTGTCTAATGAAATCTTGGCATTAGACACCAAAAAGGAGGACAGATGATCGATAATCCTGCAGTAGTATAGAAGATGAGACAGTGCTGCAGAAGAGAATGAAAAGGGGAAGGGATGCCATCAAACAATCATGATTATTATAGTAATTTGCTGTTAAAGCACATCAGTTTGTTATTATCTGCACTTCTGGCCCCATAAATCAATAAACACAGTATAGGAGGAGACATTATATGTTAATGGACCAGCTTTTTCACTCTGAGGGTCAACAATTAAAACATTTCTCAGTTTTTTTCATGGAGAACTTGAAAACAGAGGCTGTTCAATCCAGAGTAGCTCAGCCCTGAGTTGGCACAGAGAAACTGGCCCAGCTGCAGCTTTGCACTATTCCTGATCGCATTGTTTGCTGCATTTAAACTCACAATGATCATTTAAGGAATGGAGTATTATTAAAAAAAAAAAAAAGAAAATTGAATAGAATAGGACAGGATAGGATTGGATAGAACATATAATTTAGAATGATGCCTACAAAACAACATATTTCTTGACTAATTCACCATAGCAGTCCACTTATTTATAGCACAGTTATTTTTCAGGTAATTTACACCACAACAGAGGATAAATATCTTTTTAAAAATATCCAGACAAGCAAGTGACCTTCCTTTCTGATCCTATATTTTTTCAATCTTCAAAAAATGCTTTCATCAAAAAAGAGAAACACTCTGTGAGGTAGAAGCAGTAGTGGCTATAGAGAGATAACATTCTTCCCACATTTCAGATCAGGGAGAATGCATTCCTACAGGAACCTTATGGCATGACAATGGTTTTCCTTGTTACATTTCAGCAGTTAATTTCAGAAGCATTTGCTCAGCATCACCCACATGCAAGCAGCCACTCATGCCACTTAGTGGGAATAATTTTCTCTCTGCATTGCAAGCACACACCCATTTTAGTGTGTGCTTTAGACCAGAAGAAAACATGATGAAAACAAGCCTGTTGCACGGTACTTCAACTTGGAAATAAATGCAATAAATCACTATTTCCCAGACATGTTCTGAGGCAAAAATACAGCTTGGCTCTTTCACCAGTTTTTAGAAGAGCTGGAATCAGCAAACTGACTTTGGCATGCCAGGATGGGTAAGTAGGCAAATATGGACTGTGAAGGCTGGTGGGACCAAAGGGTTTTTTACATTTTAAGAATGTGAGCCTGGAAAAAGAGGGTTGACATCTCATAGGAAAATTCAGAGAATATTTAAACACCCTTCCATAAGAATCAAGGTCTTTGCATGTACTGATAAGATGTAAGGAACTTGTCCTTACTTCTACTGAAAAAAAAGACTTTGTTGAAGTGTTGTTTAAGGAAGAAGCTCAATATATTTCAGATGTGCATTTCTGAAAGGCCAGACAGAGATATTCAGCTCTACACCAAATTTTCAGCACTAGGTAAATTTAAGCTGTCTCCCAAGAAATATCTCATGATATCACTGTACTATAGGCTACATTCACTGGTCCAGTTCATGAATAAAATATTATGATATAGTGTGAACCTAGTAGCGCAGTACCTTTAAATATTAAAAAACTTTAAACTCCTCTCTAGAGAAAAATATTACCTCTGCTTCCACAAAATGGATAGAGTCTTGCCTTAAATTAAAGCAAATAATTGGCATAGTTGAGAATGAAGTATTTAGGACACAACAGTATGAGCCAAGCCTTTGTCTTTAAAGAGAAGATCCTTGTGAAAAATGTGATTTGGAAGATGAGGTTTCACCAAGGTACTATAGCAGAATTCTCATGCAGAGAAGAGGATGATAATAAAGTAGGTTACATAAAAAGGTGGACAGTTTTCCAAAAGATATGTTCATAGCAGGGGCAGCAGATTCCTACACCAGTGAGTAATCCTGGATGTGCATAGAACGGACCTTACTGGTTCTGTGCAGGTCATCTTCCTCAGTATTGCATCAGCAGAGGGGAATTCATGAATGGCAGCAGTAATCCTGATGCAGCCTGTGGTTCCATGGGTCTGAGACTTGGATTGCTAGCAGAGGCAGGAGATGTCTCTGAATCTCTAATCTGTGTGTGTTTTCATATTCTGCCCTAAGCATCCTATGTCAGTCCTTGCTAGTGGGAAGACACCAGGCTTCAAAAACATGGGCTGACCATTTTCCAGCTTTTACAAGGATTTAAGTTTCTTCCATCACTTATAATTGTTGTGCCTTAGTTTGGTAAAATTAATCTTCCTATTAAAATGGGCATGATTCAAACAAAGATTGTAATTCTCTTTTACACTGCTGCCAAAAAACTGCACCCATCTCAATTTCTGCTACATAATCCCATTTAGGTATTATGACCAGTTAGGGATGGTATCATGAGGACAAAAATTCTGATATAAGTAACAAGAATATGATCCAGAAAAAATGCTGAGAATAACTTTAAGAAACCTTTTCAGATCAAAAATGACAGTGCTGTGATCATATCTGCAGTTATTCAGTATTACCTTCTGCAAGTGTAGCACTAGCTGTATGGTAGAGAGACTCTGAGAGACACATGTCCTGATTTTGAAATTCATTTTTTCCTGGAAAAAGGTTACCTTAAGAATCCACAGCAATTTCTGGAGCACAGAAAGTATTTGTTCCATGGTTATCATCATCAGCATGAGGGCTGTGGCATATAAGTCTTAACTTGGGAAATGAAGATGTTATGATGCTAAGTGCTCTGTGTTTGTACAAAGACACTAAATAACAGCCCAAAACATCCATCTACAAACAAGTGTTCAATGTCATCATCTGACTTTGTTCAACTTAACATCTGGCTGAATTTTCTAACTGAATTCTGCCTCTCTGCAGAGCTGACAGTATGCATGAGTACCTCTGAAACAAAACCATTTATGCAAAGCTAGGAGACATAAAAGCATCTATTCCCAACGCAGCTGATCCTGTCTCTCACATGTCCAGCTCCACTTGTAGGTAATCTCCTCCTGGAATTCATTGCCACTGCCTACCCAGCTCTCTCATGCTCTGCTTGCTTCAACAGCTGCTACCAAAGGCAGCTACGTCTGAGCTATGCAAAACACACATTTTTTGGGTTTTGGGGGTTGTTTGTTGGGTTTTTGTTTGTTTGATTGGTTTTTTTTTTTTTGGTGGAAGGCTACAAGTGGGCACCTACGTCACTGTGGAGTGCACTATAGCAGTTCTTCTTCCACTCCTAGGGATGCACCCAGCCACCGACACCCAACCACTTCAACACTTGTGCTCTGCCTTCATAAAAAGTGATTTCACAGACCATGAGTGAGCTCAGTGTTGTCTTCTAGACAGATCCATTAAGGAATTGCACAGTCTGTCTGCACTGCTCAAGTAGTGACAGTTGTGTTCACAGCTGTAAGTGGTGGAAAGGAAAACAGCTCCACAAGCTTCAACACATTTGTTTTGCAAGGCCACCATGCTCACACGACTCATGGGCCTCCTTCAGGACTCCCTGCTCTAATAGAAACAAGGTTGACAAACTAAGAGTTAAATGAGCAGAATATTTGGAGAATAGGTAGTGCTAAATTATGTTAAATACAAAACATCATTTCTGCCTTCTCTGTACATTAAAATACAACATTTTCCATTAAATCTTTGGCTTACTTATAGAAGATTGTTTAGACTTAATCCAGTAGAAGGAAATTATTCACCAGCACACACATGCAGGTTGTGGAATATACTGGAGGATATATTTAGTTGCCATGTTGCCTTGTATTATTTAGTCCTTGGTCTGTTTGCCATGATGAAGACACATACTGAAGGAATAATGCTGATGCCTTAATCAACTAAACACCAACTAACTTTGTCACCTGAAATTTTGTAAAACAATGTAGTCAAACCTCAAAAAAATCAAAATAAATAGCAACCACCACTTGGAGCTCATTTTCACACACAATGGGTGAGCACTTCAGAATTCTGCCTAGAATTCAGATACACAAATTTCCACTTAATCTGTGTCCAATTCATATTTTGTTACAGATAATATGTGTGCATTCACTAGATCACACATATGCTTCCAACCCATAAACCTAGGATAAAAAATAACGTATGACCCTCAGCGACATAGGAACTTGCAACTAAGTTTCTGGCATGGCATTAATGGAGAAATAGAGAAACTTGAGCAGGTTTGCTCAAAGTGAACTCATTTTTACATAGCTAGCTCAAAACTAGCTGAGTGTAGCATGTTGACCTTTTGTTCACTACATGCAGGCTTTCTGTGAAGGGGAGGAGGCAGAGAAAGGAGCAGAGAAAAACAGAAGCAGATCATAGGTCATTTTTAGAATAGGTTTTATTCTCAGGTTTGAACAAAAGTGAGTATCAGCACCAATTTTAAAAGATTAGATGTATCAGAGGGAGGCCTCAGAAGGCAGTCATTTTCCAGACACACTCTTCCTGTTTGTAAGACATCAAAGGACAAAGTCCAACTTTTGTCTTTCTATTTTCACCTTTACTTTTATTTCCTTTTTAAGCAAAAGCTCTCAGTGACAATTCTGGAACATCAGAAAGACTGAGTCATAATAAAAATCTATTTCTATATATGGGCATACATAATGATGATGTGCAAGGATATGACACTGACTTCATCCTTTAGGATCTGAATCCCAAGAACATTAATTTCTTTTTATTAATGGAATAGGGAGGAAGAAGGGAAAGCAGTAACAGAAAGCTAATAAGAAAGAAAATGTGTCAGTTTTATTCAGTAAACTTAATTACATGAATGCATGTAAATAGTGCCACACAAAATACTCAAATAAGGTAGAAAATGCTGAGCTGTAGAAGACATACTTCTGACAAGGATTTCCTTGAGGCAAAAATGTTCATGCAGAAGAGCATTTCCCTCTTTCACCATTACTGCTGCCTCACAAAGGACTTTCCAAAAAAAGGACATTTTGTTTGGGTGCTGTATTTGGACAATGGTTTCTGCACCGGGAGTTAAAGGTCTCTGAGCTGCAAACACTCTGAACTCAGGGCAGGAGCTCCTGTCTCACATCCCCCAGAGTGCTGGCTTTCACCTGACTCTCCACACACCACCCCAACTCTCCAAAGTTAACCTGAACATCGCTTGAAATTTTCTTCTTAAAATAATCAGTATTTCATAATGTATTCCCAACATCAAATATAATTTCCTACATTAAATATTCATATCAATTAGGTTTTCAGTTGTAAGAAATGAATGCTATTTTAAAAGGCCCTAAGTCTGCAGTACGTAACTTTAAAGAACATAAACATTTCACAAACTGACTAGTATTTATATTGCTCTCAAAGCAAATGTATGATGTATCTGACAATCTTAACTTCCTACAGCTATCGATTTAAAATTAATTTAGAATTACTGTGGATTTAATTACATGCTAAGCAGTCAATGCTACAAAGCGACACATTATCTTACTGCAGAGAAAACTTGGGTCAAATTAGATCTGGATATTCAATTAGTTTAAGCTTCTTAATGTTTGTCTATATTTTTTCCACCCCTACTGAACTGAAGTCACGAGTGTGTGACTTGCTTATTTAACAGTATTGTGAGTGCACAAAGTAAGAAAAAAACTAGAGAAATAATTATAATTAAAAAAAACCTCAAAACCATTAGCACATTATGGAGTAAATAGAAAATGAGAAAAGCACTCTCAAGCTGTTCTTTCTGCAGAACAAACAAACAAACCATCCTGGCCTTCATACTGGCAGGGTATACAAATATCTTGAGCTAGAACATTCAGACTTGAGGAGCTTATTAGACCCTTGAACCAGAACTATTCAATTTGCAGCAATTTGAGCTAAGGCATCCTGAACTGAACTTGTAACTTCCCTAACACAATATACCCACTTGACAATCTATAACTCATGGTACACAGAAGCATAATGAGGCAAACTCTTTGAAGAGATCACAGTCTCTTTGTACTAAACCTAATCTTGTTTCATACTTATAATATAGCTATAAAATATAGTAATGCTTCTTATAGAAAATTCAAAGCAGTTTAGTAAAAATAATTTTCTTTTTAATTTAAAAAAAAAAAAAATCCTCTTCTCTTAAATAAAGATTAGTCAAAGCAGTACATCACTCCTGGTTTTCCAATAGCCAGGCATTTCCAAAGCAGGCAAGAGAGCCATGAAAGCATTTTCAGATGGGCAGCAGCTGTATTAAATGACCTTCATTGCCACTCAATGCAGCACTGGCAGTAACAGCAGTAGCCCTCTACTGTTCATAAAGGAGAGGAGGAATCAGAGATTTTTAGGAAGAAGATGTCCCACACTCCCCTCAAAGATATATCTTTTATATCTGATCTATAAAGTACATCTGCTAAAGATGCCAAAGTGAGATAAAAATCTTCTTTAGGGTAGAAGGGAATGGCAGCTCAAGTTTGTGAGTGTCCATTGCTGCCCTCCCCAGCCCTGCTCATAGGGAAGAACCTTCCTGCATGCAAGCACCACCTGCAGTGGGAGAAAGGCCTCAATTCAAAGATAAGAGTCAGGCATTCACTGCAATTTATGGGAAAGTCTTGTGGCACAAAGAAAAAATAAAAATTTACAGTGAACTAAAATTATTTGGTCTGCATTTACTTCCATATTTTATTTTATAATATATTTGATTAACTTGGATGGCTTTGAAGATTTAAATAGCAGCATGGATAAAGTTTCGCACTGAAAATGGAGGAGGACATTATAAATCCTGTCAGGAAAGGCTATAGGGAAAGCAGAAAATGTGACAGATGGAGAGGAAATACTGCAAGTTTTAAGTACATGAGGAAGCCATCTGAGTTTGAAAATCAAGCATATTATTTAGTTAATTATTCCACTGCCTAATCCAGGCAATGAAACAATTAACTAAACTTCAAAGAGCTGGTATCCACACCGCTACAATTTGATTTTTTTTTTTTCAAATTTTGGCATTTCAGTGAAATAAATATTTACATCCCTTAATGACTGTTCTTGCAGTCAGGCTTTAAAAACCTGACAAGCAAAGAGTTGCTGGTTTGCACTTCTAACAACTAAAGAAATTACTGAAGAAAGAGGAGCTTGATTTGTTTCAGGTTTCTTTGTTGCTGTTGTTAGATTTAGGGGGATTTGTGTTCCTTGGTGATAGTGGTGGTGCTTTGTTTTGAGCTTTTCTTTAGAAAAGCTTAGCCACAGGACTAAATTTAACCCAAGGAATAAAATGCAACATTTTAAGAGTTGCCCAAGGAGTTGTAGAAAGTGACTCAATTTTCTGTCCATGCACATGCACTCCAATACCAAAGCACTTCGAGGCCAACACAACCCTCCTGTCATTTTCACAGAGATCGCAGGAGTCAGGGGCAAAAGCTTCTCCTGAACTCTGACATACAAGGAAGGAGATAAAAATCAATGAGATTTAGAATCATGCAGCTGATGTCTTGCAGCTCCTTTCCATTTTATTCCCATGTCTCAGGTGCTGAATTTTACCACTGACTTTGAGTCTCAGGCTTACTTCAAATATATGCATTGAGGCAAGGAACGAAACAGCACAGGAGATATTTTGTGCTTGGGGCTGCATGAACAAAGACCACTGGTGAGTACATTTTACATTCAAGCTTCCAGGAACCTAGTTTTAATTTATTTTTTTTCCTTCTACCTTACTTGTATAGCAGAAGTGCTACAAATTCACCCTCTCTGGCAAATCATGAACTCACTTTTAATAAAATAAGAAACACTATATAAAGGTGTTTTGCCTATATCTGTAGGTTTCCACACCACTGAGGCAGGCATGGTTTCCCCAAATTTTTTTAGTGAGTTAATAAGAATAAATAGGTTTACCATTTTTTTCCTCACCTCTTTGGTGCCAACAAGCACTTTAGGGAATTCCTAGCTGGGTTTTATCATTTAGTTGATCAATCACTTTTCTATTAGAGACACAAACATTGAAGATGTGATTGAAGTACAAGGTTATTTAGTCTTCACACATTCAGTGACAGCTGCAAAAAGCAGCCAGCAAAGTGATTAAAAAGGGTCAAATAAACCATAAAGATAATTTTTAATTGTATTCATAATAAAGTTATCTTTACCCCGGCAGCTGAGGCTGCTCCAAGATCTGCAGAGTACTAATGAGCAAGAGAATAAAGCACAGAACTCAGAGTCAAAATCTGAAGAGGTGCATGAGATGTATAAAAAGTATTGTGGTAAACACATCAGATTTTGGAGGATGCAATTATGCTCAGGACATCAAGCCTGCAATGTCTTAAGTTTCTGCATTTCAAATTCCAGACTTCATCCCCAATCCCTCTCTTGGGGCTAAGAGCAACATACAGCTATGTGAGACACTTCTACTTGAAATAGATATTAAAGATATGTACTCAGATACTGGAAACAACCCTGTAGGAGGTACAGGAGTATTTGCAAGATGAGCTGTCATGGGAGCTCCTGAGCTACCCTGTGCCCTCCACCTTCAACTATCAGCCCCTGTTTTTACACTCCCCTCTGCTTCTTAAAAAAATCTCAACAGATGTCTTTCATCTGAGATTTCCTCATCAGCCTCACAAAACCTCCTGCCCACAGCAGCATCCTGAGCCTCCCTAAACTCACTGAACAACAGAGGTGATGGAAAGAAGACCCATCCTGAGCAGATCCAGGGCAGGATGGCCAGGCTGTCTCTCTGGGGTTCACACCAGCCATCAGCCACTTCTGGGTGGTTGCTTTCCCTCTGCAGGATTTCCTAAATGTAAATCTAAATCTGTGGGGTTACAGAGCTCTTTGCTGCCAAAACACCAGACACTGTTCAGGGCACGAGAGGGTGCCAGAGCAGCACATGGAAGATGCAATAGGTAGCCAATATAGTTTAATAAAACCTAAAACCACACCTCCTCAGACACTGGGAGATATATATATTTATAAATAATACCACTGCAGTTGTAGCACAGAGCAGGACATATAGCATGTGGCTCACACACCAGAGGGCCCGAATGAACAGTTTTCACTGTACTACTGCGCAAATACCATTGAGTAATGTCATATTTGCAGATACTGACTGCTGGAATTTTCTGATGGCACTGTCTCTGTGCTGGCACAGCAGCACAGCTTTCCATGGGCTCTGCACCAGCTGAGTTGTTCAGCTCCACTGAGAAAAGTAAAGGAAATTCTAGTAAAGACAAATATTTGACTTCATATATTCACAAAATCAATTCACCAGAACCTCCAAACCTTCAGGTTCATCACCAACAATCTGTTTCATGAATCTGAATGAGAAACACTGTTCAAAAAATATGCTCAACATCAGGCAGCAATATTCACGATGATGACTTCACTGTGCTTACCTTGAGCAAGACATCTTCATAAAACAAAATTCTATTTAAAAATTCAAAGACATATTTTACAGGAAATTTGGAAACTCTGAAGAATCATTTCTCCAAAATTTAAAACACTAGTTGGCATTAAAAGTGAAAACAAATAGACAAAAATATTAAGTTGTAAGTTTTAAGAAAATCTGAGGATATCTTTACAAGTAAAAGCCTCTAAATTCCCAAGATATCATCATTACTCAGCTGGACAAAAAACAGGCAATGAAAGTATCATGCTAAAAATGAGACATGGAATTAGCAATGAAAACAGCAGAAAAACTAGAACATATAAAATACATATGAGAATACAAGTGAGCTTGTGGATGTATAAAGCTGAAGAAAGGTAAGTGAAAGGGTATAAAAGATAATAGTGGCAAGAAAGATACAGCAGATCTGCAAGAGGTGAGTGGCACAACTGCAAAGGATGATGTAAAGTACATAAAGCACACAGAAATGCTCTAATTTTTTTCCTGTTCTGTATTCAGAATGAAGCAGGAGGATGCATTCACTTCACGCAAAGTTGTGGATGGATTAGGAAGTCTGCCATATGTGATAAAGAAGGATGTTAAGCAATATCTGCTAAAATTAAACAATGTTCAAATCAGAAGCCTGGATAACACAAACCCCTGAGTGCTAAAAGGGCATACTGAGGAGCTTCCCTGAATTGCTAATGTTATTTTTACACAAACCTTTGAAAAATGGGGAAATTCCAAATAAAAAGAACTGCCAAAGGAGATCTAATATTTAAACAAGGATAAAAGAGCTAGGCCACAGACCTCTAGAATAGTTATTTAGCATTCAGTAAAAGGAGTGATTAATTTGAAATTTCATCAACAAAGAATTAGAGGCTAAAAATCTAATTAATGTCAATCAGCTAGTTTAATGGAAGGCTGGTCTTGTAAAACAAACCTATTGTCTTTTTGTGAAGAGATAACAGGTCTGCTTGACAAAGGCAATTGTATGCTATAGTGCACTTGATTTCTCCATGGCATTTGACTTAGTACAACATGACAACTCAATTAAAAAATGATGATGTGGAATTAACAGAGTGTATGTACTTCTGTTGGATTCAATTGTAGTATACTTCCAGGTTTCAAAATGTTCTTGATACTGACAACTCCTCGTTTAGTGGAACAACAAGGAATTCATTCTTCATCTGAAGCTAATTTTATAAAAAAGTATAAAATCTCTTGTGGTCATAGTGGTAGGTGAGACAGCTTCTTAGGGTTAGGGAAGAAAATGGGGTACCTGAGAAATAAACTGAGTTCCTGCCTATGAGGACAACCTAAAAAAATTTATTTTAATAGAATAATTTAATAGAAACAAATGCAAGGCAGAGCAAGGGGAATTCTGACTGGAGTTTTTATGTGCCAAATGGGAAGTCCAGAATTGTACTTGACTTACCTACTTAAGGAATTTAGTTTAGATGTTTGTCAAAGTTTTTAAAATAAAAGCCTATGTTTCCTACAGAATTACAGAAAAGAAATGGAGACTTCCAGAGTTGCATGGCTGAAGGTTATCGGGTGGTCACTGCCATGAGTGCCTCCCTCTTTGGGAACTTGGAGAGCATCTTCAGTGGAAGTGAGATTGAAAAAGGGAAGTGAAGCTGAAGGAAAAAGAAGAATGCAAACTTCAGGAAAAACTCTTGAAATATTTTCTTAGTTAAAATCATCAATTACATTCTTGAGGGGAAAAAAAAATTACATGAATCTTAGACAAACAGAAATCATCCCCATTTTATATAATTTGTGAGCCCTCTGACAGAATACCAGCATAACATCCACAATTTAAAAAACATGTGGAAATACTGGAAAACATGAAAAGGAGGGGCACAAAAATTACTCCAGTCTAGAAAACATGATTTATAATCTGAGACTTAAGAAGTGCAACATACTCAGATCATCAAAGAGAAGGTTATAAACTGACTTCATCACCACATATAGGTATTTTCACACATAAAAGCTATCTGATAGCAGGATGGAAATAGTTAATCATGCAGACAATGGCATAACTAACTTCCAGCCACTGGATCTCATTAGCAAGTTAAACCTTGAAAGAAGCTTTTGATTACTTTCACAGCTGGGAAAATCAAATTGAAATATTTTACCAGGGGATTCTGCATTGCTTGAAGTCTTTAAAAGAAAATTATGCCATCCTTCTAGAATATATTTCTCTTCTTTTTCTTTTTTTTTTCCCCCTGAAAAAATTATCTGCAGTTAGCATGCTTTGAACAGAACAGGAAAGATCATGCTTTGACTTTCAGGGACAGAAAGACTATAAAAATAAGACTCCAAACCCTCTGCCGATTCATTTCTCTTCATTCACAGGTTCTTGCCTTCATTCATAGAGTTTCCTTTCTCCCCTAAGAGTTAGATTGATTTCTCTTCTCCATTAAGAAGATAATTTTACTGAAATCCCATATTCTAGGGCTTCCACAATCACATACTGAGTTCAGAAACACCACCTTCTCCCTTTCATGCAGCTAACTAGACTTACTCCAAAGGCAGAAGAGAAAGAACTCTATTTAGCTAATTCTACTTTATTAGAGATTAAACCCAATCAAAACCTAAAACTAGCAAAATGGTGCTATGAACTTTCTTTTCTGATGAACTCATGTAATCATACCTAATAAATTCCCTGTCATTCCAAGACTATCACATATTTGGAGGTTTCATTATCTCTCCTGCTCTCTGGAATAGACTCCAGCAGACAAAAGTGCTTAATCTGAATAAAGGGGTATTTGAGTTTAAAAAAAGAAAAAAAAATAAAAAAAAAATTTTAAAAAAATCTATTATTTTCTCTGAAGAAAATAAGAGCTAAATTCTCTAGTGGTTCTTTTGGGCCTGAAGCCCTGTGAAGTACAGCTTCTACCTTCCACAGTGATTCCATAGTGATTGCCAGCATGCTAAGATATAACATGAAAATAGGTAATGAGTAGCCCCGGTGGAGATCATAATTGCACAGAGATTATAACAATTATAAACAGAGACTAAACATCCAGAAAGATAGGACTGCAGTGAGCACTTTGCTTTGGATTTGAGAAACACACTATCTGTGTCTGTCAGTGAAATAAACTGAGTACCCAGCCCAGGGAATCACATTCCCAGGGCCACAATTGACCCTGAAGTCTCATGTTTCCTGAATGCACAAAACCTGTCACCAAGATTCTCTGTATATGCCTAGAAAAAGCTCCCAGAAAAAGCTCTGAGAGCATCATATATGAGCATCATAGCAGAGCTAAACCCAGAATTTATGCCTCTACTAGATTGTCCATCTCTTCTGTGTTCCAGAATTCACGGCACAAAGACTGCATTTTGTTCCTACCTGATTAGTCTTCGCTATTCAGGGCTAGGCACAATCCTGTGATACACCTCTTAACTTAGCAGGCTATTATTGCAAGCTATTTATAAGTCTTTAGTCTCTTTAAAACAGTAAAAAACAAAAAACAAAACAAAACAAAACAAAAAAAAACCAAAACAAAAAAAAAAAAAAAAAAAAAAACAAAAACAAAAAAAAAAAAAACCAACCCAAACCTAGCAAAGGGAAACAAAGGAAAACAAAAATCAAAACAAGCAAACAAAAAAAACTAAACAAAACCTCAATGAAAACTCCAAGCAAAGAAAATCTTAGTCATCACATGCAAAGAAAATCTTTCAAAAGAAACAACAAAGAAAATTTGTGCCTTGTTTCTAAGATTAACAAAGCATTATTATGAGCAAGAGTCACATATACAACAGGCAGCTAATACCTTTATTTGACAGCTTCCAGAACCATCTGCTTACTCAACAGGATGCTAACACTCTGAATTACAGGGAGATACTCTTCATTGCAATTGCACATTATACATTACATACTGTAATAAAAAAACATTATACAGCATCTGATATTGATGGTCTCCATTCTGACTGGATATCCACAAGTCTTAGTCCATCATCTGTCCACAGATCATCACCCATCTGGCATCTTCTAATATTTTCACCATGCCACCAAGATGTGCATAACACAGTCTGAACTATTAAGTAATCCCAGTGTTTCAAACATCAAAAAGCTTCAAAGAAAGGATGTAGCCTATTGCTAAGTACTTACTCCTGAAAAGCAGATCATCTAAGCTTGAGCACCCTTTAAAAAAGGGCATCACAAGGCATAAGGATCCCCAAGAGCCTCGACAGGCCCCCTGTGCTGCAGGGCCCCTGCTCCACATGTCCCTGGGGAACATTGTGTAGCAAGGAAAATACTCCCAGCTCCTCAACTGGCTGAAATCATTGCACTAGAATTTAAGGGTAGCACACATGTGGCTTCCTTCATTTACACTGGAATATGTCTTTCTTTACCTCAAGTAAATAATTTTCTTAGTCTCATAAAAGCACCAGAATGATTTTGTCTTTATCACAGTTAGAAAACACAACCCAGCTGCCATGGCCACTCTTCTGTCTCCAAGTGTTTGAATAGGCCTCACACACAGTTTCTTTCAGTCAATACATATCTGTATGGCAGGAAAAGACACTTGACTTCCTTATCTGTTTTGTCACCAAAAAACATAAGGGTTCTTGCAAAACTCACTGGGCCTCGATCTAGTTCTGTTTTAGGAAAAAAAACAGGTGGGGAAAGCCAGAGAAGGAGCAAGAACTCAGGTAGCAAAACCTTCCAAAAGCAAATAAAGTCATCTGTGCTGTTACTAGAAAGTGTCTATAGAGCTGCCAACCAATTGTTGGGGCAAGATTATTTTTAATATCAGAACAGCTTCTAAGAGAATGTATATTCCCAAGATCAAATTTGCTGTAACACCATCTGGATTTGGGTCTAGACAGCACCCCTGACATTTTACAGTACTTATCAGCACCAGAGTTAAGTGTTGCTGACAGGAGCTGTTGAAAGCAAACTGGTCAAGAATATTAGACTGGAAACTCTAGGCTCCTGGGGTCTCTTTCAGGCAGGTTCTGTGTCCATCTCCAGCTCATCATGCCATCTGCAATGGCTTTAATCGCTCTCCTGCCACAAACTGACAGCCTTCACTCACTGAGGTAGAAAGGAAAGCAAAGCAAGCAGCCAAATCACACCAACAATTTGCTAAATAAATAAATAAATAGAATTTGTTGCACATACCATATATCCTTATACTTAGCAGCAACACGTGGTGAGAATTTGCAGCTCCCATACACTGCAGATTCTTTAAGTCCTATTTAACACTAAGGGAAAAAATAAAATAAACCAACAAAAAATCCTCAGAATATCCAGATGTTTCTGAAAAGTCCAACATTGTTTCCCATTTCACAGCATATCTTGTTTCATCATCCAGAAGTTTTATAACACATTTTGCATTACTTCTTCAGATCAGCAATTTTTTTCAAGCTTAGTGGGCTCAGAGCTTTTAGCATCTCTACAATTTTTCCAGTTTGGCTTTTTCCAAAGATGGGCCACCATCCAGAAACCCAACTTCGACCTCAGGGCTGCTCTCCCACCCTGCATTTCCACCCCTTATTTCTGATTCTGTCCCAAGACAGCAAGTGAGAGGAAGAAAAAAATAGTGAAGGTTTAAGTTAAATATTCAAAAGGCATTCTGTGGTCTCTTTAAAGTTTAGTTTAATTTTGCAACTTTCCTAAAGGAAGTTCCTTTCAGACTTTTCTTTCAGGACAGCTAATTCACACCAACACCTGTGAGAGAACAAAAGGATTGAGTCTCAGCAATGAATTCAGAGAGCACCAGAGCCACTAAACTAAAGGTGAACTCTCTTGCAACACAGTTTTGCCACCAGCTCCACCACCATGCTCTGGACTATTAATTCCCATGGGGGCATGACTGCAAGTGTCCAACTTCCTGACTGGCATTAGGATCAGCTGTCACACCTGCAGAGCAGATCACAGGAGGAGGAAATTCCCAATAAAACAATCCTGCTCTTTCAAACAGCACCGACCCTTCCATCTTCAGCTCCTCCAGGAGATGTGAAAGAAGCCCAGCCTTCTCTATAACCAGCTGTGTATTTTTTGCCAGTGACATTACATAAGACAGACAACGGAACCCTTCTGGTTTTACCATGTGCCCAACTCCAGCCCATGCCTTCAATGGCCATTCTGTCAGAACAGGGACAAACAAATGCATGGGCAATCTCTAATGATTAGTGCAATCTACTTGTCCATTTCCTACTATTACAGATCAAACAGAAGCCTCAGCCTGGATGCATTACAGTCTCATTAAGCCTTAAAGCCAGAATGGAACAAACCATTGCTCGCAAATTCATTTAGTCTTGAAATTCAAGCCAGTCAGTCAGGACAGGAAGGACAAGAAAATAACAGCCTTTTGTAGTGAGTAAATTACAGACAAATGGGTTTACAGGGCAGATGATCTCAGTTTTTAAATCTAGACTGAACTAAAACAACTCCACTAGAAAAAGAGGTTTCATGTTTTCCTTTTACGGGTGGAACATACATTTGCTGATGTACACAAGCAAACTAAAATGTGTTATTGTAGGGTTAGAATAAATAAGGCCACAGTCTCCCCAAGCCCTCCCCTGCCTACAAACTGAGCAAACAGAAAGATGGCATTTAGGGAAGATTGCAATCTGTGCAAGTGATTGCATTTAATAATTACATAGATCAGTAGGAAACTGCCTAAGAGAACAGGATTTAGAAGGATATCTTGAATAGCCTGTGCCCATTTGGATTTTGTTAGGCAGACTGTATAAAATCTAATATTACATTTATTAGTACAAGAATGTATAGACTGTTTTGCAAGCTTGGAAGGAGAGCTGCTCATCACCCATGACAAACATAAAAATATATCTAATATTTCCAAAAAATTACTGCTTTTTTAATTCAGAAGAGCCAAAGGACGCAAACAGTTAGAATGTGATGCTAGCAAATTAACGCTATTCCACTGCTCTTCTTCCCACTCACTATTGGGAAGTAGGAACATTCAAGCACCCCTGCATAACAGCAGTAACAAATGAGAAGTTAAAATTCCTTCTGAGGCATTGTTTTTAATTAGTAACATACACTGTATTAATATGTTAATATATGATAATATATGATGTTCTAATGCACAATTAAGTACAAACATGGTATTTTGTCTTTAAATAAATAATTCATTTTAAACTTAATTTTGGTTCTATGAATAGAAAAAGAACTTACATATAATATACATATAAAATCTGTTTTGAATTAATATTAGCTGGTAAAGAATATGTACTAAAACTGGCATATGTTGTATTAACTTGACTTTTTTTAACATTTGGAACAATTGACCTTTATAAACATGGACTTATACTGTAAATGGGAATATGACTGAAAAAAATGGGTTTTATAATTTTTCTGGATTTGGGACTGCAGGTGGTAGTTGTGTGCAACTCACCAGCTGTCACAGGGAAGTGCACTGCTCTGAACCTAGAATATCTCAGACTTGTCAGGCAAATGAAGAAAAACAACATTCTGCTCCAGATCAGCTTGAGCAAACCCCTATCCATGGGATCCTTAATGTTTTCAGGGAATCCAACAGCATGAATTCATCTGCTTCTTCTCAGTTTAGGGATTTTTTTCATGTTTTAAAACATATGTATTTGTGAATTCATACTTCTATTCTAAAAATGCAGCTTTACCTCTGCCACTCAATACTTTCAGATGTTACACAGCTTCAGTTGCATTCTTATGGGTTAGTATAGATGCTGCTTTTCCATATTTAAAGTGTTTTGAGAAAAGACAATTTAAACTCATTGTAAGATTTGCTTTGCTGCTAAGTGCTCTATATTGATTGCCCTAAAACCCCTCAGGTTTTTGTTTTGTTGTTTGGTTTATTTCCTTCTGATGCTACACAGGGATCTTGAATCATTTTTCAGTCAGCCATTTGCCTCCTGTGGCACGAACCAAACAATAACTGAAGGGGAACTGCACATGCCCCTGGGGAGTCTGGAAAGCCCTGACATGCTGCATGGTGGAAGAGCCCTCACATGGCCCCTGCATTACCCCAAACCGCTCTGTGCACACCCATGGGAGCCCTCGTGGTTTACAACTTGCAAGTGCTGCCTCCATCAGTGTGACAGCCCCGTACCAGCACATGGTGCCAGGCCTTTTTGGGGTCAGCATGGAGGGTGGCAGCAGGTAAAGCAACCTGAGCATGAGCTGCAGCTGGATTGCAGGCATCTCCCTACAGCCCTGCTGCAAAAGAACCCATCAGAATAGGAAATACCTACACCAGAACCCAACATACCTGCCCCAGCTGTGGGGCACTACAGAGAGGAGGGAACCCCGTTCTAGGAATAGGCAAGATACAGGTCTAGCCATGGGAATTACCTGTTTTTTCATACTGTGAAATCTTATGAAAATCTGAGTATCATCCTGAGACTTCAAATAATTTTTTTTCTTTTAAATGGACTTTCTTTTCAGACAGATAATCACCAAAAAATCCCAGGTTTTTTTTTCCTTTACTTAAACTATTGCAAAAGAAAATTTCTGTTTATTGTGAAAGTAGGAAAAAAACCTCAAAAATACGAGGCCTAAAGGCAAAAAACACCAGAAGAAAAGCAAAAATAATTCAAAATTTATTGACTCAAGCCTGTTTCTGAATTCTGAATGTACAGGATAGACATTGCCTAAAGTCCACTATGACCAAATGTTTAGGTCATATTCTATTCTTTTATGCAAATATAATTAATTTTTAAAATATGTATTTCACTAGTAACTGAGAAGATTTCTTTATTTCTAATGCCCCTTCAATTATTATTCTCCACTCTTGAAATGTGATTCTCAATGTAATTCTCATGTTTACTCTAACAACTGGTCTTTCTAAACAGTCCAGACTTCCAAAAGTTAAGAGAATCCTGTATTACATACAATAAAGCAATTTTTACATGTTTATGATGTTAAGGTTACGTGAGTAAAAGTGGAATCTGAGGTTTCATTGATAACTAATACAATATGCAGTGCTCTGCTTCCAAGAAAATTTGCATTATGACCTGACATTGCTTGGTGCATAGCTGCAGTTCTGGTAAATCATAAGGCAATGGGAAGCACTCACCAAAATTTGCTGTTTAATGAGCATGGAACACTGGTTCCCACTGATGATTAATATCCAAATTTTCATCACATTTGAGTGCATGATTAAATTCACTGATTTGCTCTGATCCTCTAGAGAGAGGAGATCCAAAAGTAAAGTCTAAATCTAAATTTGCTCCATTTCCTTCCTCAAATCCCACCTCTGGGAAATATTACCAAGGAAAGTACAAATAGACTGCAAGCAACCAGAAAAGTCTCTGCAAAGGAAGAACTGCCTGTATTAAGACACATTCTTCAACTGTATCAGGCAACACATATATTTAGCTAACCAAGATGAAATTCAATAATAAAACATAATAGTCAAGTGAAAAATAAACAAACTAGATAGTGGAATTCTGGATTCTCTGTGTCAAAACAGGCATTAGAAGTTCTTAAATGGAATAAAAGAAGTGGAGAATATTGCAAATGCAGACTTGAAATGAAAAATCTTCAAAGAAACGCACATGGACACACACAAAGAAATTGCACAGACCCTGCACATGACTTCTTTAGTTTTAAAGGCAGTTTAGCTAATAGCAAGAGATTTTATATTTTCCAGGGAGGCTTTAAAAGTAATTATTGTCTGTGTGTTCTTTATCCATAACTCTTTAGTGGCAGCCAGCAGAATTTCATTTTCTTCCCTTATTTCAGCAATAAATTTCTTTTAACTCTCTTTTGGCCTGGCACAAAAGCAGTATTCGAGTCTAAGAAACAGACAGCTTGACAAAGGCAAAACCCCAATATTTTTAGAGGTTTTCAAATCTGACAATAGAAGAGTATTTCTCTGGGTTCAAACCCATGTTCTGAACATTCCTCAGTTCTTAAACACTACATTTTTAAGGTCAGGATATCAGGTCACTGACTTTTAGGAGTAAGAAAGGATGCTCATAAATTGCATTTGGAACCCAAGTTAATTCTTCATCTGGATAGATCACTACTCAGAAAAAACAAGCACTAGAGGAACTTCTATTAAAATCATGTTCTAACAAAAAACTTCATAGGCTTTCTGGTTCCTTAATTAATTTTTAAATTGTACATACGTAAAACATCAATGGGTAATTACATTTCTCTGATATCTTTCTTCAATGATCCACTAAATTGGCTATTCACTTCTTAATGTAACAACTTTTTATGGAACAAGAATTTTACACTTCATTCTGTAAAGGACATAAAGCCAGAATATATCAATTTCTGAATACACAGCAAGTTAATCTATGGAGCATAAAAGTTCACCTTCCTAAAGCAAAGCATTTTTCTTTCCATCCAGTACTGTATAGCTAAATAAAGGGTAGGAAATATGTCATTCTTTTTACAACTTGCATACGGAGTTCCTGGGTCACTTTTGACTGCCAGTGACAGATACCTAGGTTACTGCTGGGCTTGGGACAAGAGGTACTGTTGGAAAAATTACCATGGAAAGAAAGAGGCAGAAATAATCTCCTCTGCTGTAGCAGGAAAGAGGAAACGGATGATTCCCTGGGGTTTCTTTCAGTGTGAGAACATCCTGTAGCTTTAAAACATTTACTTGAGAAATCAGTATTACTTTGCAGATTAGACTCACATGAAAGTCAGCAAATGGCAACATGCCAGAGAACTCAGCTGAGGGGTCCTGTCAGTGTGGGGATCTCACCAATACTCAGGAAAAATCTCTAACTATATTAAGAAGCAGAAGACTAACAGCTGGCACCCTCTACCCTGGGATCTCAATTTTACATCCTTAAACTTCTCAGCCCTAGTCACTAAGTAGAAAAGCACAGATACCTCCCTTACACAACATCCAGATAAACCCTTAGAAAACAGAAATTAAAGTAAAACTCATCAGAGCTGGTAGTGGCAGACGTCTTCAAATACATGGACTCAATTGGCTTATAGCATTGGGTTATTTGAGTTGGTGGGCAAATGCTGGAAAGGCAGATGGGCTTATTAATATCTGTGTGTCTCACCTGTGTGCAAAAGCCCACAACTAAAAATGAGAAAACCAAATTATTATTCCTTAATGCTGTCAGTGTTTATTTTCATCCAGGTATTCCTAAGTAACATTACTTTTGAACAAGGTAGAAATATTAAACCATCCAATTTGGCACCAGTGCAACAAGTCTTCTCACAGACTGTGGGTAACATTAAATAATCCAGCAAGATTCAGGAAAGCAATACGAATGTCTTCAAAAATGCTTAGATGTTTTATTTAGACTCACAAAGGCTACAGACACAATTAGCACTAATTGTCAATCACACACTAGATGGTTCAACTGGCAACAGCCATGGAGGCTTCTGCCTCTGCTAGAGATGGACCTTCCCACAGCAGAGCTGTGAGAAACCGCTGCTGTCATCACCTTCACTGAACCTGCTCTGAAGATAAAAGGTGGCCTTTACTTCCCAACACTGTGATTCATATTTCAAAAGCACAAGGTGTTTCTTAAATATTTATCCTTTAGATACCAGAAGATATTTCTGAAACACAGTAATATAGAGCTCCCAGCTATAATCTTAAAATAACAGCAAGGGATATATGTGTAAGAAATTAATAAATTCTGGAGTTCCCTATGAATATACAAATCTGATTTTCACTTCAATATTACTTCCCTTATCACTTCACATAGGCACTTCTACGGCCAAACTAAAACTAGCCTGTCTTCACCTAACATGTTGATGAAGTTTTGCCAATGTCCAAAAACAAACCTCTCCCAAAATCCAGATTCATTCAAAGTCAAATGTTTGGAGCCAAGTTCTAAAATTCCTGTTCAGGGCACTATTGTAAGCAATTAAAGTGGAAGGATGGAAACACCCAATGGTTGTTAGTTATATGAGTACATCTCAGTGGTTTGATCCCTCTCATAAGCACTTTATTACAAAGACAAGAAACAGTACCTAAATAAGTAACTGTTAATACATATGCATATGTGTAAGGTAACTACCCAGCCCCAAAGATGTGTCAGCAATAATCCCTCACTTCAGTTTGCACAGCTGCTGATGGCAAAATTTCCCAATGCAAAGATCACAGGAGGCTGCAGCCCGCAATCTCCAGTAGACACTTCCAGCCAACACTCCTGTGATTCTATGATCCTGTCTCTAGAGCTCACTTACCCCTTCCTGTGAGCCTTAAACTGTGGGTAAACAAGCCTCAGAGACTAGAACACAAACAAACAAACCTGTTTCTACTGCCTACAAAGGGAATTCACATTCATCTGATGTCAAACTTCTGTGCCATGTCATGTCCCCCTAAACCATATACACCGGGCCTTTAGTTCAGCTTCATCCTGGCCCCTGCTGCCTCCACTGTACTCTGGCATATGGACAGAGAAGTCACTCTCTCATCTGGTAGGAGCTCCAGGTCCCCAAGATGCCCAGACTAAAAATGTAATACCAACAGCTTCAAACATGCTTCTTCAGGGACAAGTCTTTCCAAGGAAAGGCAGCAACAAGAAGAGAAACTCGAGAATAGTACACACAGTTATGGTATTGAACAGAGAAAGAAATTCAGAAATTTCACTCCTCTATATACATACACAGTTATCCTCTAGTGACTTCTCATTCTTGGAGCTCAGGATTCATTCTAATCACTCTTCCCAAAGCTGGGAATCCTACCTCTGGCCTGCTCAGCCAAGGTGACATTAGATTCCATACAAGTGGGCAATTCCAGCTGCAATCTTGATTTGGGCTACATCTTCCCTTTCAGAAGGGTTCACAAAAAGCACCCAGTATATCGTACATGAAGTACACTGAATCTCTTTCAGACCACCAGAGCTCTATATCTTAACTTGAAACAAATCCAAGACAAAGAGATAAAAATCTCCAGTGTTATCACCCCTACGGGAAGGGCCTAGAGCGATATGGGTCATTTGTTCAAATAATCTCATCTTGAAGAATGGCTTAAGAGTTCAAAAACCTGAGGGGTATTGCAAGAATGAATTTTACTTTCCAGGGAAGACATCAAACCCAGACATTTCTGTGGGAGACATTGCAGCGTATCCTTTCAGATCCCTTTGAGTATATTTTCCACTCTTTGGATTTGAAATCTTGAAGCAATACAACCAGCTCTCATTTTTAAATTAAGTTTTCTGTAAGCAAGGCTGAAGAAGGAGTATCAGTGAGTGTCTCCGAAGTGGGAACTAGTACAAAACCCCACTAATAGACCCATTGACTTAACATTCACATACTTTACCATTCCTAAAATATTTCCTACCAATACAGGTAGCAACAAATAACAGGTTTTGATGTTTTTAGTCATGGTACATTATCAGGAAATATACAATCAACTTCTCTTTGAAAAGAGACGTTTGACTTTGACTGCTATTACTCTTCAAAGTGCATTTATGTACTATTATACTCTCCTTCCAGCAGTGTCAGAGTATGCACTGCATATTCTAATAGGACAAAATGAAAATGTTGCACAGTTATTCAAACTCTATTTGGGCTGTTTTTATTTTAAGACAGAAATGTTCTAAGTTATGTTTTCTGAGAGAAAATAATAGTCATGACAGCAAAACTGTCTGCTCTCACAGGAAAGAAACTCAAGTGGAGTAACAGGATGCGTATCAGACAACCATCTGTAGAAGACTTCATGAAAAGTCTGATACTAGATTTATATTCTTGCCAGTCACACTTTACATCCTTTACAAACTAGCAAAGATTGGAGAAAGGAACTCTAATGATAAACAACTCTTAAGAAATGAGTAGCTAATTGACTTTACAGCAATTCTTTCCCATATCCTGCTGCTTTTGCAAGATCCACTTATAGGCAATACAATGAAAACTAAGCAACAGTGATTTTAAATTAAAATACTTTGCAAAATTTTCAGGTAATAAGGAAACACTTTCTAGTAATGCAAAACTATTAATGTTGCATGCTGCAATTACATAATGCTAAGGATATTGTCTGCCACTCTAGGAGGACCATAAAGCAAAGCACAAGGCTCATTTTGAATTTATAACTACCAGAATAACTTTTTAATTTGCTTATTACTTAGTTAGCAAGTGTGGCCTCTACCTCAAGTGTTTTCCATAATGCTAAAATACTCATACAGTATTGTTGTGACTTATTTTTTAATTTAGCTCTCTAGTAAAAAACCCAAAAATTAATTCTATTCTGTCTTCAACTCTATGGTTAGTATATGTTGCTTGTATTTGAAACCCACAGGAATCTCAGTGCTTTCAAATCAAGGAATTCAGAAAATATTAAGTCACACCGGTTTTCCCATCAAAAAGTCACTGTGATATCCAGATGCAAAACTATGACTCTAAACAGAGACATGAGAAGATGTTGACAGTAATTGCTCTTGTATCACTTTGGTTTTCTTTCCATTGAAATGTACAGCTCAGAAATTCATGCCTCTCTCAGTCTCTCTTTGTAATGACATGCACACATCCAAAAAACCATATTTAAATAAAGGGATCAATCAATATCAAGGTATATAAAGGTAATAATATCGCCAGGAAATAAGGAAAGATAGAAGGAGTTTTTTGGTTGGTCGGGTGTTTTTTTTGGTTTTTTTGGTTTTTTTTTGCTTTCTCTATACATGAAAACAACAGCACAGAAACAGCATAGAAACATTATGCTGAAGGTCCAGATGTTAAACTTCAGAAACACACACAAATAAAAACTATGTAAATATGTACCTTTTAATGATCAAATTTCAAAGTTACAGATCAGGACTTCATTAAGTTACTATTTAAGCCACCCTGCCAAGAAAACTTGCCAGCTGATAGAGCTCACCTTTACCCTTCTTAAGGTTTCTAGTTTGCTTCAGGAAAGCCTTGAATGTGCACCTCCATTATTGGGACACAAAAGCAATCCCTTTGCCCTGAAGGTTCTCAGTATGCTACTCATTTATGTAGTAAAGTCCAAAATAAAAATATATTTTCTAAATTCCTCCTCCAAGCACAATCCAAATGATGAAGTTTAGCAACAGTAAGAAAGTACTTAAATGACAAACAGTTTAAAAATGAAAACTCCCTTCTGCTCTGTACAGAACAGATTTACTAGAGCTACATAGGTAATAGATTTTTTCAGGTGGAATTAACATTTTAATTAGCAATTAAGTCATTTTACACCCTAAGGATAACAAGGAAATTATCAAACACTTTGTCGGAAACTAAACACAAGGTTTGTAAAATATACAGTTTATATAATTAATTGATTTACACAAGGTTGAATTTTAGAACAAATAATGATGCCTTCTCCAAGTAAAGATGTGCATTTAATCATATTTTCATAAATATACTGATATGCCTTTAACAGTCAAGTTATATTCCACAGTAATATCTTACGCAATTAATCAATGTAATTACATCCCTGCCATGAAAATACAAAAGATTATTTAAATCATCCAAGGGATGGCTGCAATTTTTCATCTCTTGCTGATTAAATTTCATTTTCCAGGAAGGGTTAAAGTGTATTTTACACTACCTTCCTACTTATATTTTCCAGTGTGTTAATTCTTTTTTCTGAAATCAGTTCAGATACCCCTGCTGCCAATCTGTTCAACCAGAAGATGAAGGGGCCACAATAAGCTGTTTCTTTACATAAAGTCTCCCTGCCCATATCCCTACCAAGCCAGCCAGGAATTAGTTGAAGAGGACTGTCCATTTCTTTTGGATATTTCTTCTCAGAAGGAAAAGTCTAGCAACTCACTGAACAAGGAAGGAAGTGACGGCAGCCACATCCTTATTCCATCAAAAAAACTAAAATGATGGTTATCATCACCCACCTAGGAAGAACTCTGAGTATACAACATGCAATCAGCAAATCTTTCACTACTCCAGAAGTGTCCTGAATGGAACGAGTGAGGGGAAGCATGAACAGTGTTTGGAAAAGATCAATTTCATCTGCTCGTGTTTTCCACACCCTGCGGCACAGTCATTCTATCGCATTCCTCCCACCTCCAACCTGCATTACTGTCTCT
Source organism: Lanius collurio (assembly GCA_020086605.1). Lineage (NCBI taxonomy): Eukaryota > Metazoa > Chordata > Aves > Passeriformes > Laniidae > Lanius > Lanius collurio. The sequence continues at coordinate 1,255,641 of JACBWW010000020.1, forward strand.
TGCTTAACAAGGTACCAAGGTGAACTTCACCAACCCCACTTACCCAGAACTGTTTGTGTTGTATTTTTGTTGCCTCTTTTCCCCTAAATGTATCTTAGAGCCAAAACAAGAGAATTGCAGAGAGCAGAACCAACGGACTCCTCCTCCTTTCTCAGAGGGACTCTCATGATCCACATTCATGCCACTTAACATTCACCTTACAGAAATCAATGGACAGAGAAAGGCAACTGCCATGGTCAGGTCACCACCCCTATCTTCCCAATCATCCTCCAGGGCCCTATACTCATCTGCATTAGCTACACACATGTCCTCAGGCAACTACCTATTTAATTTAGGCATTTAAGTTAATAGGAATATCTGGGGCCCACAGTCACTTGATGAATGTAGAAGAGCTCTTCCTTTAAAAAACAGAACCTACAAGAAAAAGGGGGAAATGGAGTTAGTTACAATTCTGCTCATTAAAACTTAAGTATCTGTATTTTCCTTGTTTCCCTTTGTTTCTGGTAGCATTGCTGAATATTTTAGATAGTTTCTGCATGGCAGAAGAAATGGATTCAAGCACTTACTAATAAGTTCCTCAACTCCAAATTACTCATGACTGTAAGAAAAGTAGCAAAAATGGCAATTTAGAATTTATAACCTCCTTAATTTTGTGTACAGTCGTAACAAAAATACACAGACAAACCTAAAAAGCATTTAAGTAACTGTGGTCCACTTGTCAAACACATTAAAGGCACTTCCAGGGAAGGATTATTTCTGTTTAGCTTCAGCTGTCTGTAGTTTGTGGGGCTCTTCTGACACAGGCAAAGAGGAATTCAGGCAGAAATCTGAAACCTGTTACATTTAGGAATACATTTATATGTAGTAACTAGGTGACTGATGACTTCATAGGAAGATCCAAACCTATTTAAAACTTGGGAAAACAGCTGGATGGGTATTTTTACTTCCTGTTTTATTTGCACACCACAGGAAAATAAAAATAAAATAAAATAAAAAAAAAAAAAAAAAAAGTAGAAGAAATGAAAAAAGAGACAAAACCAGACAATTGGTTCCCAAGAGATCCTATACATTTCTTAGTCTCCTAGAGTACCACATATATAAAATCTTGCATACTATTTTAAAAGCTATACAATGTCTTTCTATAGCTTTAAAGAAATGCACTCAAAAAGAAAAAATAAATCTTTGAAACTAAGAAGATGGACAGCAACAGCAGCTTTGGGTGGCTGAGATCCTGCAACTGCTGAAAGCTGATCATATTCATGTAATACCAAGGCAGGATTTCTCCTCCCTCTCCAGGGGATTCCAGCAGTCCCTGGCTGCCAATATACTGTCAGGCACAACGGTGAGTGGTACAAGAAGGAGCAGAAAAACAGTTAAAAATGCCTGCTCCAGCCCTACTTCCCCTCATACCCCCCAAACATACAGAGTTTGATAAAATACAAGGACAATGAATTTCCTCAAAGGCTGGTATAGTTCAGTTCTTCCAGCATTCCCTGACACAGCTTTTCTAGCACCTCCTCCTTCCTTTTCACATTCAGGCTGATGGAGCAGCACACACAGGAAAGGGGTAAACTGCATTCTCCAGTGCAAGACCACTGGAACTTTCTCATATACAATGTCCAATTTTCCACTCCACATTTCTTATTTACATAGAAGCCACAAATTCACAATAATTAGAAAAATAAGGTCACACAGCAAAAACACTGAGAAAATTATTTTTAGATGTTAAAAAGGGTCAAATGGGCCAAAACTAGGAAAGAAAAATTCCACTTTAAATTGCTGCTCTTTCCTAATCATTGGAAATGAAAGCATATTAGTATCCCACCAATCAAACCAATGACAAAAGTGCATCAAGAAATCCAGTTCAATCCTAACTTGTAAAGCTCTTCTACATTCAGTTTTTTGTCAATACATGTAAAGAACAAGACCATGAGAAGGGAAAAAAATCATAATACAGATCTAGAAATCAGAAATTTAAATTAGGAATTTAACATGTGCCTTCCTTAAACATGTTCTCCTCTACATTTTACCAAGTTTGCTGTTTTCTGGTTTTAAATACATTTGCCTCACAGAAATACTGCAAGTATTTAGGTTCACTTGGTTTTAATCTGGAAAGAACCATTAGAGCCTCTAGCCTGATGTGCTGCATAAAATCGACCAGAACATTTTGCTCAAATATAGCTACGTGAGAGGACAGCAACTCATCTGACCAAGGCACATCTTTCTGAAAGCCACCCTGTCTTAAAAGAATCTATCACTTACTCTGATTTGTTTCAGTATACAATTATGCTTCTAATTAAAAATGTGTGCCTGATTTCTAATTTGAATTTGTCTTGCTTCAATTCCAAGACATTGCTTTTATTCGTGCCTTTTTCTTGTCAGAGTTTAGAGCTCTCCAGTACTTGCTGTTTCCTCTGCTTGAGAAGACAGTGGATTTCTTCTAAATGGGCTGCATGTCTGCATACAGAAACACAAATACAGAGTATCACATCCCCATTGCCCCAGATCAACACCTCTACAAAGTCTAAAAATGTGCATGTAGCAGTTGAAATGTGTCCAGGATAACAGGGTTAAGTCCTCTCTTTTTATAAAGACTGGTTTGCTAATAACAAAAGGTAATGATTTTATTTAGCACCTTATCAAAGAAATAGCACTGACATAAATTTTTATCTTTCAAGCAGTCTGAGTTACTCAATGCCCACTTCCTTCTCCCTACTATACTTAGCATATAGCTCCAGGTTTGACTGTGCCAGCAGTAAGCCTCCACTGCAATGATATACCCCTAAATACACACAGTCAAGTTGACATACACAGGCTGACAAACTAATGATGACAAAACCATTAATAGTTTTAGATAGCATGAAGCATTTATTTGCACATTAGTATCTTCTGCAAAGAAAGAGAGGAAGTATGAAATAGCCTCTGAGAAATTTCTCCCACATCTTTTTCTTTTTTATGTTTTCCCCTCCTACTATCCTCTCCTCTTTCTCAGACACAGAATAGACCACATGAAAGAAATACAGGGAAAAGAGGACAAGGCTTCCTCCTTTCCTTTTTTGACAGCTCTGATACAAAGACTTGTTCTTGCAACAGGCTCTTTAGCAAGAAAAGGACCCTGTGTTGTACAGGAAGATCACAGTCAGTCTTACTACTGTAAAAACAAACAAAAGCCCTTATCTTAAAAATAGATGAAATCATATTTGGCAGACCTTGGAAACCTTACGAAATTCCTAGGAAATATGATCCACAATTACTTTCTTAATAAATACAATTCTTGATCATTTCTCTTAGAAATGCTGATCTCCTGTATCTATAATTTTCTGCTTGTATTATAAAAAAAAACTTAAAAAATGGGTGGCAGAGGATGAAGAAAGATATCTTCTCAGGTGAAAGAACATAAAAGATGTCTCTCTGTAAAGGGTGAGGCAGAAGCAAGAGGCACAGACAGCAAAGAAGGGACTCCCAAACGTCACGGCTCAAATCACTGACAGGCAGGATCTACTACAAGCACAAGCAGTAGTGAAAGAAACTACAATCCAGATGACTAAACTGTTTCTAGCCACTAAAATTAACAAGTAATGATGTTCTAGAGGTAATGTCCATGAAGCATTAAACAGCAGTTTTATTTTAAATGACACAAATGATGTCCAATAGATAGAGCTTTAATTGTAAAGCCAGCGGAAAGTGTTGGCTGCCTGATGGAACAGTGTGGGAAGCTGCTGCAGACATGCAAAGTCTGTTGTATTCACATGTATTTTCTCTGTTTTGATTCACCAGAAAAGTCAAAGCTTCTGCATGCTGGTTAGTTTCAACTTGGTTTTATAACAAATATGTATAACTAAAAAAAAAAAAAAAAAAAAAAAAAGGAAAAGGCCAGATGACAAATATACACAAAACACATGGCCAAGAATTTTACAAAGGCTTCCTCACTCTTTAGAGAGAATTTTCCCAGGGAAGCCAGTGGAGTGAGGGAGAGAGGAAGGAATTCTTTTGAGTTAATGACCCTCTTCCCTAAAAAGAAACATAGGTCTGCCTCATTTTTGCCATCTCCAGTGTGTAAACTCACAGTCACAGAAAAAGAATAAAAGAACTGCCCAAAAATATATTGATTGCAAAAACATTGTGTATGTGTGATAGTATTTAGCATTACTTGCTTTGATTTTTAACAGAAAAAATAATGCTTTTTTCCTCTCATCTACTTACTTTCTTACTTACATTTGAAGTCAAAAACATTGATAGCCACATGATGAGACAGCAAATTAAGAAAAGACATATAGAAGAAGAACATTCAAAGGCACAGAAGGACTCAGATTTTGGTACAATGCAACTTTTGGAGAAGGGAGGCAAACATTACTGTTAAGCAAACAAGAGAGAGATTGGTAAAGCTGAAACTACAGATCATTGTAAGCAGACAGATAAAAAATGTCCCATTTAAACAAGCATGAAAAAAGGTAGAAAAGCATACCAAAGGATAAAAGAGGTCAATGTCCTTCTATATGTAAATGTTAGACATTAAAGAAAAAAAGGGGGAATACAGAAAAACAACCAATCTGAATAGCTGGCAAGGGCACTATCCATCAGAAAAATCTGAAAGCTAAATCTAATAAATAAGTTTAGTGTAGGAAGTAACACAGAACCCCCATGGACTGGAAGTTCATCCCACAGAGGGCTGGGAGCACAGCAGGCAGCATTTAGCATATCCCCTCTGGGCTGGCCTGCATGGGAGCAGTGAGATTTTCTTCACAAGCTCAACGAACCCAGGATCAGGAAACAGAAGTAATGGGAGATTTCAATGACCCCATGTAGATTGCTTAAATGTTAAATCAGGGCACAGTGCCAAGAGCAAATTTTCAGAGCCTGCTTCATGAGCAGCTATCCAGGAAACTCTGAGGGGAAGCAACTCTTCATTGGGTCTCAGCAGGGCTGTCAGTGAGTCACTGCAACTGTGAGCAGCACGGACGTAGATTCAACATCTGTGCAGAAGTGAGGAAGCCAAAATATCCACAAGGGGAGTGCGTTCAGCAGGATTCTTGCACAAAAAGGAGGAAGTTTGGTTAAAAAAAAAAAAGAAAAAAAAAAAAAGAAAAAAAACTAAAAGAAGGAATGCAATAGGTAAAATATTGGAAACATCATTTTAAAGGCATGAGATTGAATTTCAGTGCAAGTGCATACTACCTAAAGTGGACCAAAGGAAAAAAAAAGCAAGATTGAAAAGAAACATGACTCAAAGAAAGACATGCAACTTTAACAAGCTGAATTTTGACCTGCTGAAGATAACAGGGGGGAAAACATCCTCGGAAGGATAAGACTATAATGCAATAGTCCAAAATAAAAGCCTATGAAACACAACTTGAAAAAAATTACAGCATAATAATAAATCTTCTGTCAAACTCCCAAAAGATGCAAAGTCTACCACAGCAATCTGTGGAACCAATATATGAGCAAGGTGAGAAAAGAGCATCCAGAGACAAAGCCACAGCAGAGAAAGCAAACCAATGCTTTGGGTCTCTGTTCATCCCAAAGCTGCTTTGAAAGGTTCCACATCAAAGCTCTTCTTCGCTGTCATTGTAATAAGAAATGTCTCATATTAAAGTGTCAGTGTAAGAAATGTTACACAAATCAACGTTACTCATCTGCCCAGACCAGATGGTATTCATTCAAATGTTCTAACAGAACTCAAGGATGAAATCACTAAGCCATTAATTGCAGACACTGTCTTCTCATTTAAAATAATGTTTACATTAGAGAAACAAACATTGAAAATATAGGTTCCTATTTTTTAAAGGTCTCCAAGAGCAATTCACAGAAATAAAGTTTCATGTCAGCAGTAGGCAAAATAGTTAAAATTTTTCCAACTCTGTAATTTGACACACAGAGAAATAAAAGGTAGTGAGTGAGAGTATACATGAGTTTGGGAAAAGAATGCATGACTCATTAATGTCCTCATTTTTTGACAGAATCAGTGAACATAGAGAGAAGACAACTTTGTTAAATTTTACTTTCTAAAAGTCTTTCCAAAAATATCCCCCACAAAACGTGCTCAAAAAGCAATATTACTAGAGGATAGGAGGACAGGTCTTCATGTAGAGGAACAATTATTCTAAAATCAGGAAACATTAAGTTTGATTAATTTTTGCTATAGAGAAAAGTCCTCAAATGAGTCCCACAAGGTTCTTCATCAGTTCTATTTAATGTATCATAATTATAGAAAAGAGGCAGATGGTGACAAAAGTATGCTGATAACACTATGACATTCAAAGGAGTAAAACAATGACAAATATCAAGTAAGGTAGTAAATATGAAAGTTTGTGGATGAACCTCATGATGCTGAGTGAGTGGTCATTAAAATGGCAAAATACATTCACAGTACATAAACCAAAAGGGAAGTTCCAACATTACACACAAAATGAAGGCTTTTGAACAAACCATAAGGAGAGAGATCACTCGAGTGATATTATACAGGGTATTGTGAAGACCTCAGGGTGCCATTCAGCAGTGATTCAAAAAACACACACTCAGAAATTCTTAGAATAGTAACAGAATAAAACAGAAAATGCCACTATAGCACTGTATTAGCCCCTTCACTGTGCCCTTACCTTTAACATGTTCAACACTGTTGTATTTTACCTCAAACAAGGACACAAGGGAAGCACAGGAAATACACCTAAGACAAACAAGGGCAAGCAAAGAAATGAAATTACTCCTCTTCAAAGATCAGAAACTGTAATGTCCACAAAATCTAAAGGTTACAAGATAAAGTGGAAGAGATGTTTCCTCATAACCCATATTTTTGGGGGAAAAAAAAATCTAAAAAATGTGCCAAACACTTTTCAAAATGCCCAAGGATGTAGGGAGAGCATTCATGCAAGATGGAATGTCCCCTCTATCTTCAAGAAAAAAGCAAGAACTGGGGAGCTCTGAGCATCTCTACCTCACCTTTATCCCTGACTGAGAGACAGAGAGCTGTGAGTGCTCATCCATGAGGAAGAAAATACTCAGGGGCCCCTTATTCATATGCATAAATATGTGATGGGGGAGGTTTAAAGAAACTGAGACAGACTTTTTTCTGTGGTGTCCAATGATGGGACAACAGTTAAAGGGTAGTGAAACACAGGAAATGCCATGTAAATATCTAAAAAATTACTTTTGAATGTGAAGAGGGTCAAAAACTGGCACAGTTTGCCCAGAGAGGTTTAGACTATCCATCCTTAAAATTATTAAAAACCCAGCTGAGCATGGTCCTGGGTTGACAGTGCTTTGAGCAAGGACCTTGGACTAGATCATCTTGAGAGGTTCCCTCCACTCTCAATCATTATGTGATTCTGTGAAACTCCACTACAGACTTCTGTCCTTTTCTGTCAGTTCAATTTGCAATGAGCAACTGGCAGAGACAAAGGACTGCCCAGCTCAGTACTCTGTTCTGACCTATGGTCATCCTCATTTTCTGGATGATAATTTTCAGTGAACTGTTTTTATTTAAAATATGTAAAATGTATCATATTAAGCTGGAATAAATTTATGTTCATGAAGAGTACTCAATGTGACTAATATATTCCAAAGGTTAAATGAAAAAAAAAAAAAAAGGAGGAAAGGGAGAGGAAAGGGAGAGGAAAGGGAGAGGAAAGGGAGAGGAAAGGGAGAGGAAAGGGAGAGGAAAAAAAAGAACAGCACACACAACTTTTTTCTTGCATGGAAGAATCAACAGTAGAGCAAACCACAAATTAAAGCATAAACCTAATATTTGCTTTCTTTCACCTCATCTGATTAGAGCCATTAAATTTGCATCATCCTTAGCTGTGCAATTATTACCACAGAAAGCTTAGCCTGTTAAATTCAATTCTCACATTGCAAAAGCTTTCCAGAGAGATACTCCTTTTAATATAACTTCCAGAGGATATAAATGGAGGTTATGTTATTTGAAGAATCTATTTTTACTCCTAATCTTCCTTCTAAAGGAGAAGGTGCTTGGAACTGACTTATAAGAATCCAATGGCTTCTTATCCCAAACCAAAGAATACAGGGTAGAAAATGATGAATGTGTAGCTGAGAACAACTTTAATATTGCTTTGCACTACATCATTCTGACTCTTACCATACTCAATAAGTTTATTGTCACTTTCCCTCACTCCTCATCTGATAGGAAAAAAGGAGGAAAATAAATAATGGCAAGGAAGGGAATATGTAAAAGAAGTTCTTAAGACAATAATCTCCTAAATAGCTTCCTCTGTATGTACAAGGTATTTATAGTAGGGGTTTTCAAAACCATATTCTCCAACTGAGATTTAATCTTGATTTATTTTTCCCCCTCCTATCCATTTATTTTAAATTATAATAATATTAAATCCATCTAAATTTAACAGAGCACTTCAGAACAAAATTCGAATGATTTTTCAAATTATAAAAGCCTACTTACCCAGCACGGATGCTACACAAATTGACCATTAAAATCCACCAAAAACATACAATCTTTGCTGAGAGAAATGCCCCACACCCAAGCTGTCTAACATCATTGCATAACATCCCCATTTAAAGCTAAACAAAATCCTCATTTATACGATTCAGTAACACTATAAATTAGTAAGTCATCCATTCTTCCTCTGAGTACTGACCCTTTTTCCTAATGAATACATGGGTAATTTGAGTATTTCAAATTGTTAAATGCTACCAATCTAAGGCATTGGGTATTTTGTCTCTTTTCCGGAATTGTTCCTCTAAGCAGAACTGGCACAGAAGACATACAAAAGATCAAAAGATTCTCTCATTTAATGATTTCATTCATGCAGCATTTGCTGATAACCTTTCAATCTGAACTACCTTGTTTCCTTTATAATTAATGCTCGCTGGGGAAAACATTCCCATTCACAGTGACAGAATACATGGATGAGAAGCAAACAAAAGAGGAATAATATCCTTGCCTCTGCTCTTAGAAGTAAATGCCAAAGCCTGAGAGTGCACAGGCACCCAAAGGCACACAGCCCCAGTGTGTACACACTACACTATGCTAAGAAACCTGAGTTAATCAGGCTCTGAGCAAACAGCCAGGCACGAGTCTGAATGCTTCCTGCCTCCCTGTTGCACAAAGGTAGGGGTACCTTCTGACTGCACACAGCCTTTAAAAGAATTGGCTAACAATGTTTCATAGTTTCAAAACTTAATGACACTCAGCATTTAAAAAGATAAAACCAAACATTGTGCTGATGGCCAAAGCTTCAGTCTGAATCATCCACATTTCAAGAGAAGAGAGTATTTCACAGCTGCCTTTGGTTCAGTTTCCTGGTCCTTCTGCTGCAGCTGCCTACATGAACATAAATCATCATTGACTTTCTTGGGCCTTCTAACTACTTTAAGAATTTGGCTGTGAGCAGATGGAGATTACCAACTCTTCCAATGCACAGTTGGTGCTATGTTCTGTTAATTTATAAGTGGGATGAAATTTATAAACTAAATTAATGTTGTTTAAAAAGCATTATTTAAGAGTCAGAATGTTATCAAGCTTTTTGTAAAGAACTGTGATAACTTCTTCCATGTACTTATTTTCTTATTTTCCTTACTCTTTGACCAACCTTCCCTCCACCCGACCAGCAGGAAAACAACTGGAGAACAAACTCCAGTTTAGCTCCCTTTCTTTTTTAAAGAAACTCAACAAAAAATAATTTACTGAGAATTCTGGCAAAGGGGTAAGAAATCAGAAAGGTATTTTTGGTCAAACCAGGTAAGATGGGGAATATCAGAAACAGAAAACAAATTAATAGACACATCCATCGCTTCCCTGAAGCCTACTGGCTACAGCAAGGGTTGAGCAGAGCAAACATCAAGCCCTTTTGCAAACTGAACCTTAGATTTAAACAGCCCTTTACTTCCCTTTGATAAGCTGAATGTTTGAAGGCTGTGCATCCCTCACAGCATGCCATTTTCTCCAGCTTCCAAATGCCCCCATGACTCTATCCCCCTTTTCTATATGCATCTGAATGTACGGACAAGAGTCCCTGACGTACTTGTCATTTATGGAAATATTTAGCTAATTTATTTATTTGAACAAAGACAGCGACCAATTTAATGCACCTGCTAACAGCTTTGGTGAATCTTACAATACTCTGGGTGAGTCACAAGCTGATTTGAAAATAAAATGAGAGCACCAGAAGCCACATCTCATGTGCACCCTACCACTGACCCAATTCTGAGTGGCGGCCCCACACAGCTGGAGGCAACCAGTTTTCTTAACCTATATTTTGATATTCACATCTTTCAGCAGAGGTGGGACTGATCCATTAGATTGTTTTCAATACAGAGCTAAGTCAGGTGTTGTGAACAAGCTGTGAAAGAAACTATTGCCTTTCTGCAGCCAGTCTCACTGCCATTCAGCTGTCCAGGTAGGACTGAGTTAAGCACGGTTAACTTAAGGGGGGAGAAGGACTCAGCTCAACACTGAGACTTTTGCCATTTGCTATCAAATGCAGAATGAAACCAGGAGCCAAGAATCTACTCAAAACACTCGGCCTCCAGTGTGCCTCCTTGAAACCTTCTGCCCATTACACTAAGTGACTAAATGAGTAATAAGAGTTAAGGCAAAGATCTTTGCATGTGTCTTGGCAGTGTATTCCCTATTACTGCTCTATGCCCAGAAATTAATTTTTATGCCTTTTTGTGCTTTTAAACTGTGTCTGGGAGTGGGGAGAGAGAGAGAGAGAGCCAAGTAGACTTTTCAAAACAGTTTTGTTTCCAAGGACAGACAGAGATAACACACTGTCGCTCTCTGCATTCTTTTTCTGCTGCTGCTGCTGTGGGGAGAGCAGAGTGGAGGAAGGACCCTGCTTGCTTGTTCAGCCACTTTTTTTTTCCAGCTGCCTTTTCTCCAGAGAGAAACAGAGGGTTGAACTTCATTTCTCTGGAATTTCGGATCTTTCCCTTTCTCTGCTGGACTGTTCCAACATCAGAACACATCAGGACTGTTTTCCACCGAGGCCCTGGCCCCTGGAGGAGTTCCCACCCTATCCCAGCTCCAAGGAGGAGGGAGATTTTGGGAGGACTCTAATATTTTCCCAGGTTTTTCTCCACAGCAAGAGGTTTTATTATTTAGTATTACTATCCTTTTCTTATGGGTTTGTTAAATAAATAGTTTTTATCTCTTTCACTTTCCTTTGAGAAAAAAGGAGTTTTTTTCCCCCAACCTAGTGGGGGAGGGGTGGTTTGTAACCTGCCTTCTCTCACAGGATATATTTTCTAAATACGGCCAAACCAGCACAGCATGTGACAGAGCAAAGAATAGATCAGGGAGATGAGAATAAGTGGATGAGTAGATTAATTTTTTACACACCATTTGTCTCCATTTTATTGTCCAAACCAACACAATCATTGTCAGATGCACAGAGGAAGCCCAAGGCCTTTAAAGTCCACAGTTTTTACTCAGATTAACCTAAACTATACATATTTAATATTGCCTTCCTCCCACTCCAAGGAAAATCACCCACTTTCTGCCTAGCTGAAAATTCTTTATGATGCAAAAGACCAAAACTGCTGAACAAATTGTCAAGATGAGAAAATCCATGCTGTTGAGCTTGAGTTTTACCCGTTTTCTGTGGCAGGACTTCATCTGTGGAACACATACTCCAGTGATCTAACAAAGGCCTCCTCAGAGGCCACCAAGAAGGACAAAGGAATGGGAACAGGTAATTACGACTTCCATAAGAAATTGCATAAGAAGTGCACTGCACAAATGTTCAGTCTAAAGAATCCACAATTGGTACCAACTTCAGTTGAAATCTATCGTAAATTTTAGGACCTGACTCGTAACCCATACAAATCATTAGAGCCCCAAGTGCTTCCAAAGGTGCTGGAGTACTTTAGGCCAATTCAGCCACTTTATTCTCATGTCTCCCATGCATTTGTGCCCTAAAACACAGTTTGTTTCCCAGGAGAGAAGATGCAGGGCCACCCAGGTTAGCTTGGCCCCAAGGGTAAGACCACAAAGTTCACTTCTTCTGGAGTGGCTGTTTCCTGGTAATCAACCTGGGACTTGCTGAAGGGGAAATCTTGCTCCCTGTGAGTGCAGCAGCACCAACAGCTGCTACTTCTCATGGGAATTTCACAGACAGAGTGCAGAGGAAAATTATACAGTGAATATGTAGCACTCTTTAGAGTTCCAAAATGAAAACTGGAACAAACCTTGTGTGGTCTAGGCTCTGCCTCAGTGTCATCCCAACATCTTCTTTGTAATGTATAACACAGTAATTCACTTTGCTTCACTACCCGCAAGAGAACAGACTAGAGCCTTTTCATAAACACCATTTCCCATCAGCCAGCCAAATGAAACCTATAGATTCAAAAAAAGAATCATAACACATAAATGTTTTTGCCCTTTGTTCTTTTATTTCTCTCCTAACAAAACCCTATGGCAAAACAAAATATTCAAGGGAACAACTTTCAACAGAACAAGTGCAACCTGACCCCCTTTTATTTCCGATCTCTTGTTCTGAATTTTCTCATGACAAAGACTCTTTCACTGTTTTGCTGCATGATTTGAAGTAAATCTGTCAGCTTCTCAAAGGTTCTGGGGTGGCTACTGTATATTTGGACTTTCAAAGTTAATGTTGAATTTCACTCCATTTCATTTGAATTATTTCCAGTTAACTTGTATTCATCACATAATCCACAAAAGAATCCAGCTTTGACAGGAAGATGCCAAGAGACAAGAGATCCACCAAACTGCACCTCTTAATTCTTTCTCAGTTTATAACCACTTTTTAAAGCAATCGGCAGATTCCACTCCAGAGATTTCAGGTGTCTGGTGTCAGGTTTTCAGGTGTCAAGGTGACCCTTGAAACCCTGTCAATTAATAATATACATATACAAAAGTATAGGTCAAGCTAAAGATGATTCAAAATTGTCCAAAACCCAAATCCAGTAGCAATAAAAACTGCTGTATGAAGTCCATTCTTTGAATAAGGCTTTAGCCTTACCCACATCCCAGGACTAGTTTGTGAATTCTGGCCCTCAAAAAATTCTGCTTTGCACATTACAATATTCTCACTTAAAAGAGCACCCTTCTAAGTGAAGGATCATTAAAACAAAAATTCTATCTTCTTTCCTGAAAAAATTAATCTTCCTAATGTTTGTGGTCACACTAATGTTTACCTGTGGTAGACAAATCTTCAAAAGAAAAAAAAACAATACTTTCATATGCCATTCAGTCTGACTAATGCTTTATTTAGAAGAGCCAATGTTACAACCAGTTACAGCACATGCTGCCTAATTACCTGGGAGTTGCTCTATAACAAAATACAATTCTATTACTAGAAATAATAGGCTTGGCTTTGGTTTGTGGATTACAGCAGCTACAGCCAAGAGATGTCATAAATAATGTACCAGCAACTAAATCAAAACCTAACAAGAATTCATACTGCATAACAAAAGTGAGGACAAAAAGTTAATGCTGGCATCACCACTGTTCTTACACTGAGCAGTTCAGTGAAAACAAGACCAATGTTATCTTTCTGTACAGGTAATGAAGTGACTTGGGTGTCTAAGCAATTTCTAAAGAACTGAATTTCCCCTGTTAATGATTTCAGTATTTCACACTTATTTTTGCACTCAGATAAATAAGGTAACTATTCTAAACAATTCAGCATATAACAGTCTATTTCATACTGGGAGAGCACCAGGGAGGAACCTCCAGAAATCAGATAATCCCAGTTCGGCAAGTTGAATTTAAAAAAAGAGAAAAAATCTGTGTCACTTCACAGAGGAAAGAGATCAGCAGTGTGAAGCCAGTGCAGTGGAGGGTCACCAAGATGCTGGGAACTGAAACACACGATGTACAAGGGATGGCTGAGAGAGCTGGGTTAGGTCATTCTAGGAAATGAAGATAATTGAAAATCTCATTTCACTCTTTCAGCATCTAAAGGGAAGTTTTAAACAAAACAGGGTCAGGGTAGGCAGTGACAAGACAATAGATGGCAAGCACAAGCTGCAAGATGCCAGCTGATGTAACCCCCCTCAATGACAGCTGCAAAGCATTGCCCAGCAAAGCTGTGAGATCTCCAACCTGGAAGTTTTTCAGAACCAGGTAGGATGAGGCCATGAGTGACCTGCTTAACTTCTGCAGAAACTCCTGCTTTGAGCATGGGTTGTAGTTGATGTCCATTGTGCTCTCATGCAACCAAAATCATTCTCTGCATGGATGCAATATAGTAGAAAAACTGCCAGTAAACCAGTGATACAAGTGACCAACTGGGTGTAAGAGAACTTGTCCTATTCCCAGACCTAAAAAACATGCTAAAGAAAAAATAAATAATAATGTTCATTATAACAATAGCATTGTATATCTATTCCCAACCTGAAATAAAAAAAAAAAAATAAAAAAAATTCAAGCATTTGGATGTACCAAGACTTCCAGTTAGCATGGAAATCAAATATAATTTGTTACTTAATTTTTCACTCATATTTACTTATTGATGTACTTTAGAAATGTTTACAAGTCTTTTTAGAAGCTAAGTCCTATTATAACTTTGAAGACCTTGGAACTCCAACTCTGCTTTTCACATACCAGGGCACATTAAGAGATCTCTAACTGTGACCTGTTAAGATAATGCTAGGATAGGTCATAGTGTTTTATGAAGCCTATTTGTAACATACTTTTCTGGTCTTTAAGTAATTAACTTTCTTTCCTTTTAAAATTTTATTTAAAGATGACTCTTAGATGCTTCTCACTCTGGAATACTGACACTGGTATATCCACCTGAGGTCACATGGCAAGATGAGGCATGGGAGTTTTCACTGTAGGCTTTCACACTTTGCCAGAATGTGCTGCAATTTCATAGTGCAGAGGTTTAACCTTCTGCTGTTGCATCCTCCCCATTAGTACTGAGTACTCTGAACTGTGCTGAAAACTGCACCAAAATAGCATCAAGAGCTTAAGTATTATGCACCTGAAATCATCATACATACAAAACTCCATCACATGTATATTTTGCTTCCAAATATTTTTAAATCGGGATAAAAAATAAAATACTAATATTTTTCTAATTTTACATGTCAGGCTGAATGAAGAAAAAGCAAATTAAAAATTACTGAAACCTGAGAGACCAGTATTTAGCCTAGAAACTGCATAGGGGTAGGGTAAAGGGAGAGAAACCTCAAACTGTAGTCAGAGTACTTTGGAACAGCATAGCTTGATTTTTACATTGAATTTACATTCCATCCCAAAGAGAAGTTGCCAAATTAAGGACTGGACAGCACATGGTAAGAATTAAGATGAAACAATGATAAATTCTTGTAAGAGGATAAAATTTAAGATAATTTTACACTGGAATCTTCAGAACAGCCAACAATCCTAAGGAAAGATCAGCCTTACAGAAAACTATTCTAAATCATACAGAAAGCAGAACCATACATCCCCTTCCTGCCAGAAAGGAAAGCTTGGAAACCAGGCTATCAAAAGGTTGAATGACGTAGATGCTTTTGAACTCAATTGTTAAGATTTTGATATTAAGAAAGCACATTTTACCACGTTTCTCTTTACTTGTTTCCCTGGCTTTTGCCCAGGGGTGGTTGTATTTCACTGATACTGTAATGTCTTTTTATCAAGGGGCGTAATTTGATCTTCATGCCCAGTCTTCAAGAATTATATCCATTTGGTAAAGAAAGTACATACCAGATAAAAAAAAAAAAAAAAACACAAATTAACTGACACAGATGCTTTTCAACAAATTTGCAATAACAAGTACTGCCCCACTCTTGTTCAAAATGACAATTTCAGACCCTATGATAAAAAGTTGGGATAAAATTCACAGGTCACTAAAATATCTACAGTCTGTCAAAGCAACTCTGAGAAGAAAGTTCTGCCATCAGAAGGACATCAGCTCTGGAACAGCTTCAAAAATCAGATTTGGAGCTGATGTGTTAAGCCAAAATACAAAACTTAACACCTCATCTAAAAAGCAGTTTCTCCAGTCTAGACTGAAGCAGTCAGGCCTGCAGAAGACAAACCAGTCCTATGAAAGAGAGAGGTTAACAGCTAGCAAAAAAGGGCCACTAGGAGAGAAAATCAGTGAGAAAGTAAAATATCCTTTTTGAAAGTTAGATCAAGAATAGGTATTTGTTGAAACAAAATAACTTGCTATCCCTGTACTATATGCAATAGAAGGAAAATACACCAAAGGAGAAATAGATGGAGCAGAAGCTGGAAGGGACAAATTCAACTTTCACAAAAACCCCCCAAAATAGTTTTTGAAAAATTATCTGGAAGAGAGATTCAGTTGACTAACTGACAAATTATCAGCCATCTTTTCAATGAGAGGCTGCAGGGAGAGGGAAGAAAAGCCCTCAACTAACATTCTGTATTTTAGAAGGACAAAAAAAAAAAAAAAATCAAGACATTTAAATCTTATATTAAAATGCATTTCATTTTTTGTCAACTGCCCACACTCCCAAATTCTTCAGCACATAAGACTATTTACATATTAAAAACTGGCCTGTATGGAGTTTTTAATTGTCCCAGTTCTTAGCAAATTAAAGCAGAGAAAGTGGCCTAACGATACGATGATCTTAATAAATAAGTTATGTGGGAAATATTGCCTTTGTTATTTTCACACTGAAAAATATATTCCATACTGCAGGGATAATGAGGGTATAAAACATTAACACTACATTTTTCTATACCATTCTGCATAATTAACCATGCAGCTGTTCATTCATTCAGTCCCAATAACCAAATTAATTTGCACTCAGTTCACAGTGGATGCTTTGGAGCAAACTGCACGTACTGCAGAAGCAAGTGAAGCTGCTCACATTCCACACACCACATCAGTGCACAAGGTGCTTAATTCTAAGAGATGCAACAGGGGGGTTGCAAAATGGCATTTTTATAACATCAGCAACAAAAAGGCACTGCGCCATCAGCTGCCTTGTAGGGAAAACATGGGTATTTTCAGGTGAGTCTCATGATATGTCTGTGCTCTCTGATGGACTCCTTCTCAGGTTCAAGCCTGAGAAAAACTTTGGGGACAAAAACATTACACATCCATAAACTTTACAGCTTCCTCCTATTATTTGTATTAATGCAGTATTACAGTCACAATCACTTCTCCAGGTTCCAAAGAAATAATCAGGTCAAAGACCAAGTGAGGAAAGCACAGTAATGGCAGGTTCTCAGAAAAGGCCCCATAGTAGGCTGAAGGTGGAACCAGCAGCATCACTAGCTGCTGAGAGGAATGTCACATGTACCTCGTCACAAGCTCCCCAAAGCCATGACTTCACCCTTTTCAGATTTTAAAAAATATCCTATCCCAGCTTTTATATCTCATTCATCATCATGAAAATGTGATGAGCAATGAAATTAGCTGCTTTGCTTATGGTTTCTTATTTATTCCACTTCACAGAGTGGCAAAGGAAACATTGCTATATATATTTATGGTGTCAGTCCATCTGCCCCAGGGTATGGGCCCTGCAGCTCCTGCTGTGCCAGCCTGCTGACAGTGGGAGTTAATGGATGACAATGCAGCAAAGTACCTCCAATTACCAAAAAACCTGATGGCTCAACTGTTTTCATATGAATTTAGTACAGAGGTATCATGCCACAATAAAAGCTCCAAGATTGCTGTTCTCAGTTTGCTCATATAGAAGTGGATCATAGGCAAAATTTCCCTCTTTTGTGCAGAGTACGGAGGGCAAAAGCAAATCACAAGTCCCATGGATGACTAATGCATAGAAAGACAGCATTTCCTGTTTCTCACCTTAACTTGTCTGCTGAGGATGGCAAGAAAGAGGATCATTTCTTCTAGGGAGGCTTATTCAATAAGACACCATGACAAACCTAAGGAAAAAGCAGTGAAGCAACTTCCCTAAACATCCTACTGCTACCAGCCTGCATGGGTTTTGGGAAGGAAAGATCAATTCTGTTACCATCACTCCTGGCCAAACAGAGTCTACTTGAAACAAGAACCTGTGGTATAATTCCCACTAAGTCTGCAGCACTAGCTAAAGCAATCAGAAATTCTATTATTTAGGTTCAAGTTACTCAAACAATAGAAAAAGATTCTTAAGCTATTTAAAATAAATGGTTATTCTTTCTCAATAAATTGGCTCACTCATAATGAGTTACATCTTGCAATGACTTAATTCATTTTCCAGATGGAGGATTAAGGGGAAAAAAATAACCTGTAAACCAGCAAAATGCCCAAGCTCCAAGATGTATTTACCATGTTCAGCAGCCATTTTGCAATCAGCTTTAATAAACACAAATGTACAGCAAGAGCCTTTTCCTAACTACGTAAATCACAACTTCCTAACTAGATCTTAATCTGCATGTCATGTGTTCTTTATGTGATCACAAACTAGTGTAGAAACATGTTAACATTCAAAATCATCATCACTTTTCCAAGCTGTTGAAGACATGGAAAAGAAGTTATGACAGCACTCTCATCTATGACCAACAGATAGTAATTTGGATAGACTTATTTGGTAGCTTTTACTTGCTTATAGAATTTTTTTTTTTTCAGGTTAGACCTTCATACATACTAAGGCATCAAAATAATTTTTAAATGTTTTTAGGGCAACACAGACCTAAAAGTACCTGCTTGAGCTAAATCTCATCCACTGGAGAGCCTTTTAAAAGACATCTCTTTCAGAGGAGTCTACAGGTCGCAACTCAGAGAATAGTCCCAAGTATCCACAGCCAAATTTCATTCCTCTGTTGAACAGCCAAAAGCTACAGCCAAAACACGTGGCAGGATGAGTGCAACAGCAAGGTAACAGCAAGGTTACTGCCAAGCCAGTGTGCTGGGCCCTGGTGTCAGAGTCGATGGGAGGGTGTGTGTCCATTTGAGCACACGCTGAAACATCAGCACCCTCTGTGCTCCTGAATCAATTCCGCTGCCCATTGCAAACATCAATAATCACCTCTTCAATACCTTGCACATTCCAAGGTTTGACAAGACATGTTTATTTAATTTATCTTCTACATATTTTTTCTACCTGAAACCTATAATAAAACATTGTTGACAAGCTGCAACCCACTACATCCACATTTTAACTACTGTTTTACAGCTCATTTTAAAGGTCTAAAATAAATTTAAAGACTTTCCTGCACAATTCATCTCATAATGGTGCACTTGTGAGTTTTAGCAAGACAAAGTCTTTGCAGTACTATTAGAATATGAAACTATGATCAAAAAGAGCATAAAAAAAAAATCTATTGTTCAGTAAAAGAAATAAAATTCTAATTGTAGGACTGTTTTTTCAACACCTTAGCCCAAAACCTTTACTCAATAGAACAGGTGTAAATAAGGATATAATAGGAGCACAAAAGAGCTGCACATTATAATTGAGGACAGTCTATTTTGATTGCAGAACTTGCATTACTTGGGATGATGCATTAGCTAGAGAAAGCACAGCTAGACATTAGATCCCAAGCTGAGTTCCCTGGGCTAATAATTAGAAAGCCATTTCTTCTTCTTTTTTAACTTGGAAAGAAAAAATTTGATATGAAAATCACAGACTCAATAACTCCCTCCCTTGGGATCATTTCTACAAAGTCACTTTTCAAAGCAGAGCCACAATGTAAGGCCATCTGGAAGTGCACACTGTTGCAGAATTTAGTTGCTCATTTATTAAGCAGTACTTCAAAAATTTCACTGGGGCACTGAACTGCACATTGAGGGTTTTTGTTTTCCTTTTTAAAATAGTTTCAGGAAACAGGAAAAACGAGTTTCACCTAAAAGTCCAAAGATTTTGAAAACAAATGTCCGTATTCATTTTCACACATTCTGTGAGCCACCTGGAAATTTTACTTTCTTGAGTCATATGTTGTTCACTGTATCCACCTTAAAAGAATCTCCAGCTCTTTGTGGTCTGGATTTTAGCCTTAGTGTAGATCTGCACTCTGTAAATGTCCAAAGTCCCCCGCAGTCACTGTGCCCTGATCGCTCCTGATGGCCAGTGGGCTTGCACCAGTGAGTCTTGTCCTTGAACAGGTAGCTTGCTGTGGGTGGAGATAGAGCTGGACCACCAAAGACTGGATATTCCTGACTCCCTGAGATTTGGCAGGCGTGATGCTGTCTGTGAGGCTCTCCTGACTGCCCTCATGCCCAGCCACTGATCTGGCCTTACAGCCTCCTACAGCATTCTGACTTTGCTCCCCCCTCAGGCTGCATTTGGAGTAAGCACTCCCAGAAAGTTCAGCCGGGATATCCAAAAATATTTAAGGAGGTGGGGATGTCTGTATCTTCCTTTAGCATTTCTTTACTGATAACATGGAGCAAAACAACCCAACATCTCTGAACATAGGCCTACCTAGCATGCATTCAGCAGGCAATGCTAAAAGGATCCAAACACTGCAGTTAACATCAAGTTATGCCATTTGTTTTGCTGTGGTGAAGCAATAACAACATGGTGATGCCATTGGGAACAATGGCAATTACACAGCAAGCCACTTTAGCACTACTGTATCATTACAGCTTGATAATATGCAATCAAAACTTTATTAGCAATCAGCAGCAGCATCTATTATTCATTGCTTAGATCAAGCTAAGAAAGGGAAGGCTGCATGCCTACCAGTCACAGGACTGAGTGCCAGTCTAAGCACACGGTTGGAAGGTAATTCCATGGCCATACAGTCCTGAGTCACCACTGCATAACCTTCAGAAGTACCACCATCTCAGCTGTCACATGTATAAAATTGAATAATAATAATAATCTACATTTCCAATAGACATTATTAGGAATAATTAACTCAGATAAGTTAGATAAATTTCTTAGTGGTTACTAATTCAAAGTTAAACTATTTGATTGTGAAATTCAAATACTTACATCTAAAGTTGCAGGCATTCAACATATGCAAGTAGGTACCTGATGTTGTAAAATATGTGCACCAATATATTTGTGCACAAACGGATCCAAAAAGCATATGAAAACATACTCAGCCTAAATGGTCAGTGGGATGGAGCTCCTTCCTACTGTAAATGTGCTGGATAAACATGTGTGTGGACCCTGACAGGAACAGCTCTAGTATCTAAAGTATCTTCTGTGTATGCACAATTTGTGATGATAATTTTACTACTTGAATTCTCAGTTTTTTCACTGTGCTAATGAGCTCTAACATGACAACCAACCTGTACCACAGTTTAGAAACACTAAAAGTAGACCTGGAAACAATCTTCTGTTCCTTCTCCAAAAGTTATGCTTATATTCAAGAGACAACCAATGTCATCTCTAGTCATTTCCCTACCTTATTTTGAGTCAAATAATTTTACAATTTACACCTTGACAACTACTTAATAAGCAACTTAAGAAAGTTAGCTGGCTAAAAAAGCCCAGTCTGGTATTTTTAAACTGAATTTAACTTGTATGTTTTCACAAGATTTTGTCTTCACCTCTTCAGTGTAACCAGACATGGCTGTTACCAGTAAAAAACTTGTTACAACTTTCATTACACAGCACTATTTTCCCTGTTTACTCCACAATGAAAAATTGCAAGGTAATTCAAATTCAGGCCTCTCAAGCCTGTCCCCTGACCTGCATGGGCAGACAAAAGTTGCCTACACAAACTGACAATGCTCTGCAGAGGCACAAAATTTTATCACCAAGATCCACTCACAAATCTTCGCCCACCGACCAGGCATGTACCTCTGACTGGTATTTTACACCACCATTTGCATTACTCTTAGAAGTCTGACTGCAGCTAGGAACTAGGAACAAAAATGTATCCCTAGATCATCCTTTCTCATTCTTTGCTCTGCTAAACAAGGAGAAAAAAATTCTTCTGAGTGATGGGAGAAGAGGAAAGAGAAGATGTGGGAATATGTTTTAAAAGATGAAAGATGCAGCATCAAGGAACAAAATAACTGATTAAACACCAAGGTAGGTTAATATTTACTGACCAGAAAGAGAAATTGGGATATTTACATTAAAAAGCTACCCTGGTCAGAATTGATTACTAGATTACTTTCACTTAGTGACTAAGTCACTTAGCAACGTAGAGCATATCATGTCTGGTATTACCTAGCCAGGCAAGATAGGAAAAAAAACATTGGATCAATTCAGGAAATAACTGGAGAGGGTCTTTCCCACTGGGGCATAGAAACAGACTAATGGCATGTCTCTGCTGACAAAAAAAAAAAATAAAAAAATCCTGTATCCTCTTTCACACCTGTTTTATTGCATATTTGTATGATACAAAAGAGAAGACTGCAAAAGAGAATCAAACAAAAAAGTTCAAAAGTGTATATGCATTCTGGGCAGGCTGCCTATGTGAATACAACACCCTAGTTCCATCAGCAAACGTGGGTGAAAACTGGAGAAGCTCCAATCATTTAACCCAGGGAAAAACACAGAAGTCCCCTGAACACAAAGGCAGCTTCGCTCAGTTATTTAGTACAAATAGTGAACTACATCTCAACAGAGAGGGGCACTATTTGGTACTTTTGTAGTAGTTGGGCTGCACTGCACTTTTCCAGACTCAAGCACTTTGTAACTCTTCCAGGCTGACAACTGTATATGTCTCTTGTACATCACAGTGGGCAGAGGTGGAGGAAGGAGGTGAGCCCAGAACATACCCAGGCATAGATCAGCTAGGGGGCAACCCCTGTCCCAAGGGCTAATCTTATTCACTTGCTTCCTTTCAGCTTTTCCATCCTGGGTTTGGAAACCATAGAATCATAGAATGGTTTGGGTTGGAAGGGACCTTAAAGACCATCTAGTTCCAACTCTACTGCCATGGGCAGGGAACCTTCCACTGGACCAGGTAACTCAGAACCCATCCAGCCTGTCTGGTCAACAAGCCCCTGCCTTCGTCCCCACCTCCAGCTCAGCAGGTTCTGGGTATCATCAGATCAAAGAGTGAGCTCCCAGGGGCTCTCTTGACAAAGTGGGCAGCCCAGGGCACCCTGATGTCCAAACCCTGGCTGGGCTGTGCCCCGTGAAATTGCAGGATATACCCAAGGAGAGCTCCCTGAGGCCAAATCTGTGCCACACTAAAGTGTCCCATGGAGCCATGGGCACCTGGCACATCCCCAAAACCTGATGCCACTGAGAGCCCTGAGGACATCTATGCCCAGCCCTTGGGGCGATACCGTGACCTGTGCCAGTACCAAAGCATCTGGTACATCTGTTACTTGTAAGTAAAAGGCACGATTGCCAGATGATGCATGCTAGTATTGATTTTATTTGAATGCAGTTCACACCAGTTCTTTACACCAGCTGTCAGCAAGGTCTGAATGACCTTGTTTTAAGTGTTTATGTTCTCAAAAAAAAGAAACATTATCTGAAGCCTGGTTTATGTTAATTTTAAAAGAGCAAAGAGTTTATTTTGAAGAGTCCAACTGAAAATGT
Organism: Lanius collurio; assembly: GCA_020086605.1. Taxonomy (NCBI): domain Eukaryota; kingdom Metazoa; phylum Chordata; class Aves; order Passeriformes; family Laniidae; genus Lanius; species Lanius collurio. Next base: position 1,278,963 of record JACBWW010000020.1, read on the forward strand.
TTAAAAGACTATGATAGATACCCTGAAGTATGGATTGCAAAACTTGAAATGTATTGCACATGTTGTATGGGTCACTGGCAAATAGTAGGAAAGCAGTGTGTGCTTACGCAGTTGGGAGTATCCAAACTGTCATTTGGTTGTCCTATTTGCACAAGATGTTGGACAAAAATTAAAACAGAAACAAATGTGCAATTAATTTTGCATCTTGTAAGTTGAAAGCATAGTTACAAATGGAATGCCATAGCCCTAAAAAGGCCAGTCTTGAACCGATGCTAAGCAGTCTCCATTTGATCTTACTCTGTTTCCCAAATACGGTGTTTTTAAGACTAGAAGTTTCTTTTTTACTCGAAAATACCCTTATTCTTCATGGGCAACTGGCCCTGGGCAGACTGATCACTACTCAGACAACAGGGTATTGCAGAAGCACTGTCACTGAGAAACCCCACAAGGTTAAAGCAATGCCCCCTCTTTCAAAGTAAGTAACAAGGCTGTTTTGCAGCATGTCCTGGACACAGACTTTTCCCACTCCCTATTTCCTTATCCAGTCCTTTTCTTGGATTGTCTGTGTAAATGTCCTTACATACGAGCTCTCGGGACAGCATGAAGTTTACAAGTAGTACCAAACCCACAAGGTTTTAGATAAACTCTTTGTTTCTAGAAGCTTATGAGATACATTTGAATTTGACATATGACTGCTTAAATTTCCTGTAATTTATTTCTACTGCTAGAGATAATCAGCAAAACTAGCAGAGCAAATAATGGCACAGTATCATATTATATCGATAACAGTGAAATACTTTTGCTTTTCAAATGTACACGATGACTCGAGAAAGAATTTGTTGTGGAAAATTTATACAGAGACACACACACACACAAAAAAAAAAATATTAGAGTACAACAAGTTCCCTTAGCAAAACACAAGTAAGACCTGAAAAAATAACCAGTGTGACTAGTATAACATAGACTTACCCTAGCCCTGCTTTTGTGTTGATGTACACCTGAGCATGCAATCTGTGCTCACACAGACAATAAGCATATTGGTATCTTAATTCACAAATATTATGAGAATAAGAATCAGTTTAGAAATTTATTTGGATTACTATTTATTCCCAGTTGTCACACAACACAATATAACCTACACTGCTGGTATATTTAATCCAGATAATCATAACTTCTTCCAAAGCAGGATTATTTACTAACCTCAGTACACTACTCAAGCAACAAGAACTCCCAAAAGACATCCCAACACAGTAAGACTTTCAAACTTTTAAAGTAAATTTGATGCAAAATTTCTAGGAAAAGGAAAAGCATGGCAACTTGCAAAGTGGCATCAAGGAGGTACCTTATATTCTCTATCATTCTTTGTCTCTACTGTTAACACTCATTACAAACTCTTAATTAAACGACAGGAACTGCATTCATGAAAGAGAAAGAGTAAGAGCTGATGACAATCTGGATAATCTTACTACAATAGCATCAGTCAGCTACCAACTCAACTCAGCAGCAGTCTGGAAAGGGAAGTGATGGATCTATTCCAGGAACAGCAGGGGGAAGGTTATAGAAAAAGCAGAGAACTTACCTCCACAAAGAGCTCTCCAGAACCTTCCCCATGTCAGTATGATAATATTTGGTAAGGATCAGGATCACCTAAAAGAAAATGAAAATAGATAGATATAAACATGTAAACTGATATAACAAATAGAAACAGATCATGGGCAGCATTATTTTGGGAAATACAAAAGTGAGGCTTCTGAAAATCTGAACAACATTTCACCTCATTTTTAACTCTTAATAGTTTTGCTTTTTAGCCTGGCTTTTTCATTTCTATTTCTGGGAAGAGCAATTTCTGCACTTGAAGTTTTCTGCAAACCTGGTGACTGTGAAAGATTGCCCATTTCACATACGCAGTGGAGGTGGAATTGTCACATAAATACCATCACCACATGACATCCCCTAAGCAATCTTGATGACTTTCTGATTAGGAAAAACCAATCTGGTTGCTAGTTTAAATTTAGGAGGCCACTCTACAGACACAATTATTTTTTTAAACCTAAGTGTTAAACAGTAGTGATTAACTTTGATTATTCAGATAAAAAAAAAAATCAGGAAAAAAATGAGCTCTGATCGTCCTTACAAGATCAGCAATGCAACTTCCATGGCTATCACTTCTCATTTCTTGAGGTATCACTCTTTCCCCTTCATGAGCCAGCTCGGTGCTCAGTAAATTACTCATCTACATCACCAACAGCCAAGAAAATACACAAGCAAATTTCATCCACAAAACATCTTCACCCTATGAAAAGGGTCAGCAAGAAACGCTTTCCATCTGCTCAACATATGACAAATTCACTGGTCAAATAATGTAAAGCACTAGTCCACAACCACTGTATCAAGCTGAATTGCATGGTTTATGTTTAGATCTTTTACACCTTTCTTTCATTTGCTTCCAGTCCATATTAGTGACTCAGAGCCACATGCCCATGGCAACCCCACAGAGGTGGAACAGGCTGGTTCCCTGCACAGCTGGAGGCTTTCTTTAATGTGAGGTGAACACCAGTCTCCAACAGCTTGGAGCAAGATCTTATTTAATTGGCACTGCCCTGCTCCTGACCACCAGATGAAATCGCCAGCAAACAGCAAGTGTAGGTATTCACTTTAATTATTCAGATAATTAATATGTCAATGATACATTTATCCTGTACTCCTTGTATGCTGGAGCTTGTGAGAGACCAGAATTCCAGACCCTGGATGTTATTACATGGTACTTTGGAAATAATGCAGTGTTTTACAGAACTGAAGTATAATACCAGTCTCACTCAGCATTAGCCAAACCGAATAAATTTGCAACACATATTCCTGGATGCACATTGATATAAGCAAAAGTGGAAACAATACATAATTCACAAGTATTATTACCCCCTCCTATTCTCAAAAGAGTTGCAATCTACCAGATGACTTTTTTAGAATTTGATTATTTATAAAAACAAAGGTTTGTCTTAAAAGAAAGCAAAAAAAGAAAAAAAATTATTAGGTTACTACAAGACTTACAAAGCAAAGAGAAAGAACCATTTCCCAGAGGAGAGTGTATCTATGGATGAGATTCCTGGCTACAGCCCAAGCACGTTCCACCAGGTCAGCTATTTATTGTACTGTCAGTATCTTAACTATAGCTTTTCCTAGTGCTTGCAATTAAGGAGAAAAAGAAAGAAACTTCACTACTGGGAGCACCTATTGGCTCCAATTATTAAGGAAAAAGCTTCAGACTGTGCTTTTCCAAACAAGTGTAATTCCTCTCAAATCACAAAAACAAATCAGGAATTACTTTTTTTTTTTTAAGAGCTACAAAAACACGTATTTGGTACATGAAAATAAAAGAAAAAATATCTAAAAATACAAGATATTATACCTTATTTCCTCCCACTTATGCAGAAATGGAGACTGAATCCTGAACTTAGTGAGACAACTTTTTTCATCTCTGTGCATTTACAATTACAACTTTGCAAACTCAGGTAATTTTTGGAAACTGTGCTGGAGCCATCCTGCCACAGGCTAAGCCTGCTGTTCCATTCCTGAATGGAACTGACGAAAATCACACGGAGAAAATCCAGCTGGGTCACCCTCAGTTCACCTGCTTTGAGCATAACCTGTATGGATGCATCAACAAAGAACCTTCCAGATAAGCCATTTCTGTAACTCAGCACCTGTTTGGAAGTATTACAGACTTTGGGGCTCACAGCACCACTGGCTAGCTGCAGCTCATCTGGGGATGCACACACCAAACCAGAAAGCCACTGCTGTTCCACACACTTCAACTGAATGGCTTTCAGGTAACTGTTAACTGCAGCCATAAGCAGTAAAATGTCTTCTTGACACTGAAGGATTGGTGATTTAAACTGAGGCAGAGGTCTGAAAAATAGATGTCAGTACTTTCCAATCTGACTGGTAAATTCATGTAAAAATTAAAATACCTTATTTTGCACTCTGGAAGTGGAGAGAATGACCTTGTAGGAAAAACAAAGCCATAATGAGCCATCTTTGAATTCTCAAACACTGTTAGCACAGACACAACTAAAGAAGTATGAAGCTGCTGAGGGGCTGACCATCATTTCAACTATGCCACTGGATTTCATCCCAGTATCTGAAAAATGGAGGTCAGCTATCTAACAGATTTTACAGCATCATCCTCTGGATTGTGGGCATCTTTTCAGGCAATGCTGCTAACCATAATGGTACTTTTTCTAAATTAATAGATAGATCCAAAGAACAGAAGGAATTATTTCACAATGAAAGCAGAAATGTCTTCAGGATCTCTGGATTCTACCCATCATTTTTAAGAGCAGAAGCCTGTTCCACTGATTTAATTTTAATGAGACTCTAATTACAAGCATTTTACAGGCTGGATTGAAGCCACTGGTTCATACACATGGTTCCCCTAGTGAAAGTGCTTGGGTGGCCTGTGGCTGGAGAGAGGCACAGCAGCAACTGAGCAATGGATCAAGGATATGATTCTTAACCAGCTCATACTACCATCAGTCATGGACAGCCAAAATAAACTTAACTTTTTTCTGTTATTATTTTACAGCTAAAATAAATTTAGGCAATGATAGAGAATTAGATTTACCAGATTTTTTACTTAAAGGTGGATTTATAGGATTATATAGAAATCTCCAGTCCATCCATCCAGACTTCCAGAGACTTGTGAAATCAGGTAAAATAATTTTTATCTTAAATTCACCGACAGTTCTTCGAGTTCCTTCCCAAAATATGACAATGGAGGTGACAACAGCAATTACTGTTATGTGCTAGGGATCTATGAACATCTGATGATGCTTCTGGACAAAAATAGTGAAAGAGAAAAAAAAGTGAAAACTTTCAGCTTTTATTACAAAATTGATACTCTATTACCTGTTTCTTTACTAAAGCCTTTGGTAAATGCTTCCCTGTAAAGCCAATGTGTCTCCCTATGTGCCACAGTATGGAAGATAAATACCTTAGGATTCTAAATATCAAATGTAATGTACATTAGAAGTTTTCCATGGAAGAAATAATTAGCTCCAGTCAAATTTCTCTACCTCATCCTCTTCCCCTCCCTGTTTGGGGTTTTTTTGGAAGGGGGGGAGGCACAAACAGAATTTTGATTTTCCCATGTCATTCCCCTGCTTCCATAACTTAGTTCCTGCCTGTATGAATTTTCATTGTTACAGTAGTCACAGTTCAAAACTGTTCTCCAAAGGAGTTGAAGCAGTTTCAATCCAAAATCCTTTCTGGATATAGATGTGTCTTGAGGGGTGCACTGGGTTTTCAGTGAATGACAGACCAGGAAAACAAATGGAAAATTCCACAGATATTATTACCCATGAATAATGAAAGTTCAAATGATCTGTGTTTATCCCCTCTCCTTTTCTGTTGCTCTCCTCTGAAAATGTTTTGCAACAAGGCTGGACTGAAAAAAACACAACTTCACTTTACAAGACACAATGTGCTTTTAATCATTTCCTATTAAAATTTTGGCTTTTAGAAGCCCATTTAATCCTCTCATTTCTTCACCATGTGAGCTAAGAGGGCTGAGAAAGGAAAAAAGGAATGAATTCTAGATCAATCACTTTTCCTGGTGTTTATATTTTATCTTTCTGTGGAGTATTTGCTAAGATCCTTCTCTTTTTAATAAACATCGACTTTTGGAAAACTATTTTATTTTTTCCCCACATTCACTCCATGATTCTTTTTTTGATGGACCATTCTTAATAAAGATCTCTCTTTTTCTATCTACATGCAGATTCTTACAGGTAAAGTTTTATTTGACACCTGTGATTTGTGATTTTAAGTTGGGGGGGGGGGTTGCATCTATTCAGAAGTTTAGTAGCAAAAGTCTCATACTTTTCAGTTTTTGTTTTTTCTCAACTTTTTAGAAAGTAAGAGCATGCTGTAAATACTTCTGGGCAGCCAGGGCTACCAGGAAAATAAACTCCTCAGACAGATTCCAATTTCTGCAAACTTTTTAGTATCTGGTTAATTTAATTCATGTGAATGAACCCACTGAAATCCAAAGAAGTGTTTATGAGAGTCACTTGAACCAGCACTTAATACTTGGTATGACTGGAACGTCAGCTGCTGTTTTGCTCAAGAACACAGCCTCACTCACCTTTTCAGCTATTTAACTCTTCCACTGTACACCACAACTATTCTGGGGATATGTAGATGTTCTAGGCACAGCCTATTAATTTGTCACCACCACCCCTTGTAACTCCAATCCTTTTTTGACAACTAATAATCAAAAAACTCCCTAATAAATTATAAGCAACCACTTACTGCTCCAATCACTCAAGCTATTTCCACTTTTGCAGCAGCAGGCTCTTCAATCATCATGCTAAGGGCCATGTTAATTTTCATATTTCTTATTTAAAACAAAGACTCTTATGAGAAAAATAAAATTCAGGAGATTATTAATATGAAGGTACATTACCACAAGGCTATTATATGGATAAACTACCATACTACTATTAATAACTACATCATTATTTGATTATGCTGGGAAAACTAAACAGAAAAAGAGCATTTAGTTTTACTCTGATGCAGCATTATGATGAAAGGTGAAAACGCAAACATTTAAACCATTATTTAAGCTATTAAGAATTCACAGTAAAAGCCTCTTCTCTGGTAATAAAGTTCACAAAAGCAATACATGATTTAATATAAAATACTTAAAGAATTAGATTTCCATTTCTTCCAACTGAATTGTATTGGGAGACAAGAGGACTTACTGTATATGAAGTCACTGACTATACCAGTGCACTTATCTTCAATATTAGTAATAATTCTGTACAGTGAATTAATTCAAAACTCAAAGTAAGACACAATAATGGCACAATTCCTGTTCTCTAAGTGGTATTTCCATCCACAAGAGGTGAATAAGTACATAGTCTTGAAAGCAGAGGTTGTGATTGCTCCCAGATTCAAACCCATTTTAAACTTAGTACTTCACACATTGACCCTGAAAACATTAATACAGACGAGTAACTTTAGGATATCAAATATATTTAATCCACTATCTAGCACAGAACACGATTATATTCTGTTAGCTCTGTACAAACACAGAACAAAACAACTTACTGCCTTCAGAGCCTACAGTTCAAGTTCACAACACAAGAAGTCTTCAACACCATCACCAACTCATGCCAGATTTTCAAGGCAAGGTCTTAAGAAAATTATGTTTATGTGATGACACTCCATATATATGACACTGTATATATATGGTTTTGGCTCCTCATCCCTACTTTATAATTCTAAATTCACTGACTGATTTCAATCATATTTAACAGAGAAGTAGATAGCCATATGGCTGAAGGAGCCATATCAGTTTATGCCACAAGTCCATGGCACAGACCCATCTATAACAGCAATAAACACAGAAATACAAAAATTTTAAGAATGGGGAAGGCCTATAAGTAAAGATGCCTCCAAAATATATTTTTCTATCTTCAGTAATTTGCAACTCAGGCAGCTGGGCTACTACTGCAATTTTTAGCAGATGGCTACCTGGATAAGCACAGGCTTCTACGTGGTACTGCTTGACCCAGCCACTCAAGAACAGAGACTATTGGTATGTAATGTTAATGGTCAGCCCCCAAAAATCACAGCTGACCAGTAGAACTGGTCAGCCAATCAGGACTGCTGCTACTTGAACATATTCATGTTGCTGCTCTTTTCTAGAGCCATTAGATGCAGGTCCAAGATTTCTGGGCATGCTGCAGACGCAGAGGGAGCTCAAGCAAACAGGAACTCAGTTTGAAGGCTACAAAATTACTAGATTCAAAGTGGCAGTTTTGGAAATTGTCTAACATTTTAACACTTGTTCAATTAAAGTTCACATTCTTTTTCAAACAGCCCAAAACAATCTCACTTCTGACACAAAAATCTCCAGTTTTCTGTCATTGCCTTTTACTACACAACCAGAGCAGTTTTTAGGTTAAATATTTAACATAGCATTTGATAAGTTCTTAAAACCACATTTGGCATGTTTATGCCAAGAGAATAAATTTCTAAATCATGAAGCAAGAATATTTTTTCCTTAGTCTCTCTAGTTTCCTAATTGTACTTTTTTTTTTTTAAATACAGACTAGCTTTACTTATCTTCCCTAGTAATGTATTCTAAATTGAATTAACAATCCTTCCTGCAGAACCAAACTTATTATGTGAATATTCTTTTTCATTCCCATGAAAATTCAAGAGGAAGCAGAGCTAACATCGAAAGATGGCATATGTAAAACATCTTTAGTCTCCTCCAAATACTTCAGGAATCCAATATTATGGAAAAGCTGTTTACCTCAGTAATCACTATTATATAGCTATTCACTACCAGAAAAGAAAATTCAGATTTTAAGTGCATTTTGTGAAATATTCCTGGTCTCTTATGTAGCGTTACCACCCAAGAGTAAAATATAAAAATTGAAAATGAGCTTCTAATCTGCATCACTAAATCCTTTCTCAAGGCCAGAGCTTTTTTTAAAAAAGGAAAAACATTTACATATAAAAATAACTATGCTTCTATGCTTTTTATTTAAAAAATGAAATTAATTATGCAAGACATATGGAAATAGCTATAGAGGAGGATACCTCAAGCTGGGCAGAGCATTCCTTTGACGTAGGACTGTTGGCAGACATGTTCACATCGGTTACTCTCCCCCACAGCAGCTCTGTCTTCACCAGAACCACAGGATTAAATATCATTGTACCAAATAACATCATATTTACCAGAGGTTTCATCAACCTACAGTGACCTCAAAAGAACATTTAATTAACTCTGAAATGGCTATTGGTGTTCAAATGAGACCTAATTGCCTATCTTTATAAAGACTGTACATGGAAGCAAGGACTTCAATGCTTCATCAAGACCAGTTAAAGAGCCACACTGTTTACTATCCTTCTTTATCATGAATTAGCACTGAAATTTATAGTACCTGAATACTGTAGGTGCCTGAACTTGTTCTCTATGAATGAGAAACTGAAACATGGGAACATGGTCTACAGATTGGCACATGGGCACACTCCTACCTGAAAGGAGTTCTACCAGGACAAATGTACTAAAGACCAAGGCAGTTCTATTACAGTGACAGAGTAATTCTGATTAATATTTCAGTCAGAAGACCAGAGACAAAACAGAGGCAGATGCAAAACTTGTCTCACATCTTTTGCAATATGGAGCATGTGTTGCACTAATCAGCATTTATGTGGTCAGGGATACTTTAACTTTGCGTATTCCAAAGTCAAAAGCAGGCCTGGACAATGACACAAAAAGAGAGTGGAGGGGATTACAAAAAAAAAAAAAAAAAAAAAAAAAAAAAAAAAAATCAGGTTGCCTAGTGAAACAGGAATAACCCAAAAGAGGTCTGGGGCTGATACTCCAGGTGCTGTCTAACAAAAGTCCTTTAGTCCCCCAGCTCGATCCCCCTCCCAGTGAGGGGTGCCTGGGTACCTCTCCAAACAAGGACCATTCTCTCTGCAGTCTCACACAGGGACAGACAAGGCTCACCACCACTTCTCCTGGGTAGGAGTTGGTCTCTCTATGACTACCTTTCATTTTAACTGTTTCATCTCTACTCATCTTGCTAAAATAATTAATTTCAGAAGTACCAACACACTGCCCCTAGTGTGATGTGAGAGGGAACCATTCCCACTCAAAACTAAGCCTGCCTGCTCCCTGTGGCTCCATTCAGAATAAATTTGGAACACCTCAAATGACATTAGCAGAATTCAGCTACTGTAAAATACTGGGAATGAACCCCTTTGAGAAGAAGGATGAAAGCACATTTATCTTCAGCATTATTCCTGAAGCAGCAGACCTTCATATCCATGCCAATGGAAAAAGCGTAAAGGAGCTGAGGGAACATCCAAGTGGGTTAGGAGACTATTAGAAAGGGCTTGGGAGCAGTTGGGAAAATTGGTCAGGGGCCAAATACGTCAAAGAAAACATTGGAAGTGACTGAGGGAGCGCTGGAAAGTTCTCCACATTCAGTCTGAAGCCAAACCAGGAGATTTCCAATCTGTGAGCACTGAGTTTTTGCCAGGTTTTTGTGTTTCCTCACCCAGCCTCTGCCCTAGGTGTCCATTACTTTAAGAGCCATGAGGACATAAAAAAAGCTAAGTGGAATCATATAGCTATATCTGTGAAAAGGAACAGCTATTTCACCAGGCAATGCCACTTCATTTTGGATCCCCCTTGTCATACAGACACTACGTTTTAGTTCAACTAGTATGAAGCATAATAACATAATCAGTCATCTTAGAGCCAGGTTTCAAATTAGCCTTGCATTCCAATCTTAAACCTCTAATACATTTTAAATGACCCTCAGATTAAGTAGATACAAGCAGGAAAAGATTGTAGGCCCTGATACATGAGATCTATATTCCTTTATTTTACTCCAGTAAAGACTTCAGTATTCAACAGTTTCTTTGGCAACAGGTTTTGCATGTCAACATTTAATCAGATGAAGTTAGAGCTGCAAAGCAGTTTCAGTAGCAAACTCTTAATGTGAAATTCTCCCCCTTAAAGATTGATGTTTTTCATGGTTAGTCTCTCCCCTGTGATCACAGATTGTTTTAGAAATATGCTAAGTACTTCTTCATGTTATGAGCACTACTCATTTCTGTCTTCATGGATTTAAGGATAGGTACAACAGTTAAGCAGCACAAGAAGTGGAAGAAAACTACTTTTAATTCATGCCTAGAACTCTTCTGAACAGTTATCTCTATGCTTACACCTTCTCAGGGCTCTTTTCTGTAGACATGCAGTAATTTCAGTCTTCTTGCACCCCCTTACTATAACGTCTATTTTACAGTTGAAAAATGGAGGCAGAGATGCATCACTGTGGTTTATCCCAACTTTATGATAGGAAAAGAGAGAGATACCTCTAGAAATCAGTTTTGCCCATCAAGATATGAACAGTCCTTTGGAAGTACTTTGTTTCCTAGTGATTTATCATACTAAGGACCTACACTTCCAGCTTGACCCTCTCAGAAAGACTGGATGAATCCCTATCTAAATGAGCTGCAGAAGTCCAAACAGAGCAGTTAACAACATAAAAAGCGAGAACAAGCTGAGAAGCAGGAACAACAGACACGTCTAAATTCCATATGCCAACACCAAGGATTTTCTTTTCCAATCCATGATGCTCCCAGACCCAAATCCCACATCCTCCCAAGACCTTTCAGGGTCCCAAGATCCTTTCCCTATCACTGTTACCCACAACACAGCAATACTGTGGAGCCAGGAGGTCTGCAGTAATGTGCTTCTGTACCACCAGTGTCCTGACATGTTACAGAAACTCTGCCAAAAAGGCAACTTCTTCAGTAGGGGAAAAATCCATTTTTTCCCTTACCTCCCTTTCCACCAAGGAATAAATGAAAAAGCAAGGAAAGAGTGGAAGAAAATTGTACAATGATATATATCATCTCAGAAGGTCGAGCTGACTAAATTTTGTCACAACTAAGAAACGTCACATTTCATTCCTTCAAAATGGTATGACTATGATATGCTTCATACCAAGGTACTTTGCAACAGAACTTTATACTATCAGATACTTAAAGCTTCTATACAGTGTACATGACATTTACTGTTGTCCTCCATTATACTGAGCATCTCTCTGAAACTGCTATTTATTTTCCAAACTGTTTCCTAATGAGTTTGTTCTATATTTGAATTGTAAATGCCTCTCTCTATTTATATTTTATTTCTGAAACTTAGAGAATAGTCTTCTCTGTTTACCAGTCAACAGTCTATTTCTTATGGAAATTAACTTATCCCAAAACAAAGAAAACAATCTGAATTTTTTAATTCTTGCAAATTGTTTTTCTCAAGTTAGGGGTTTAACTGATTCCATGAGAGCAAGACAGTGATAAGCAGAGCATGGAAGCCACAGCCCAAACCCAATGGCAGCTTTTCAGCTCTATGTTGTCTAGCAAACCAATGCTTTCATTGCTTGCTCTTCAACCCTTCCATACCCATTTATTCACTTGGAGTCTGATCCAAAGTCTAAATCAGTGGGAATCTGGATCAAGCCCATTCTAAACACAGCAAAAGTAAATCAGATATCAAAATTTGTTACATGAAGAGAAGGATCCAATTTTGGTTAAATCAGTATTTGCAAGTCTCACAAGTTCTACACAGGAAAAAACAATCATGTACTTTCCACAAAATGCATGTAATTGTACAGATTTATAACTTTAAATGTCAAGTTATAATGGACATGAGACTACTGAGAGAGAATAGCTAGAATTAACCTTAACCATGCAAGCTTTTTCATTGTACAGCATGAACTTAACACTGCTGAAGGTATCTCTAAATAGACATTTCTTGAAGTAAAGTTCATTCACAACGTACAAGAGAAAGTAAGCAGAAGTAACTACTGGAAATTACCTCAGACCTATTATGTCAAACACTGATCAACTACATACATTTCGGTTTTTTAAATATTGTATTTTTGCAAGAATTTTACAAGATTAGAGGCCATGGGAAAAATGCATCACCCATATGTTTAAAACAACATTCAATTCCTTTAATTTCCCCACTTTGGAACAAGAAATATCTTTTCATCAGCACAAAAATAATATTCCAACCTTTCCCAAGCCCATCATCTTCTTCAATGGGGCAGCCGGCCTTTATTTTTCAAAAGCAAGTAGAAGGAAAAAGAAGCTTTCATTGCAGCCCAATAAATAGCTGTAAAAGATTATTTTTTAGACACAGTAAAATGAATAAAACATCCATTCAAGACTATTCAGCTACCTCTTGAAGACAGAAGCATGTCAAAACTGGCCAAGTTTTAGGAAATAAAACAACAAACCCAAACTTCTATCCTCCCTGCCAATTCTTCAATGAACTATCTTTTTCCCAATAGAAGACCAGTGACATTTCTTCAGGAAACATACTGTTAAAAAATAAGGAAACTAAACTTTATTTCAACTAAAGTCAGTTGTATGAATGGTAACCCAATGAAAATGTTTGTGTGTGATACAGGAAAAATACAGAGCAAAATGGCTCAGGCTTTCTTTCTGAGACTTAAAATGAGCAAGGATAACACATCACTACATTAGTTAATCAATACAGCATCCTTATTACTGCTATGTAAAGAAAGAAATTATAAATGCTGAAGTTCAGTGCTGGAGATTTTAACTCAGTCCAGGGATTTCCTACCTGTGTTCCCAAACTGCCCAGCTCAGAGCACTACCCACAGAAACCTAAGCAATTTCAGGGGCATTGATTCCCTATCAGCAGGGAAAGGAATCAAGTCCCCTCCATATTCCCTGGTCCAGAGAAGGTGAAAGCATTCTTAATCTCTGTGAGAACAAATTGACAGCGAATACCTGAAATAGTATTTTTTGTTGCTTCTCTACCCCTTCCAAAATCACAACACAAGCAGCCTGAAATGCATTTCTCAGGAAGGAGACATAACACATACAGCTCTTAATCAGTTATGCTTATTAACTAAGGTACCAACAGATGACAAACAATTTTTGAACAAAAGAAAGAAAAGATCCGTAGTATGGATATAAAGGTCAGGGAGCTACAGTTAAGAAGCAGAAATTATCTGATACCTGGAAATAATGCAAGTTCTCCATGAATAAAATAAAAAGGCAGTAAATGTGCTACCAGAGAAATGCATCAGCCAGGAAGGGGAAAACAGATACTCAAACATATCAGTTCAGTTTCTTGGTTTCTATCTTAACTAGAGCAGTGTCTATTTTCTCAGTGGGTTAAGCTATTTGGAGATCTGTCAGTCCCTAAGAAATTTTTACTCCTCAATGCCTTAAAAAAAAAAAAAAGCTTAGAGAAAGATTCAGAGTCTCAAAGACAGCTCAGGCAAGTCTTTGTTTTGGTTTTAGTATCCTGGTATGTAGGGATGTCCCTCCTTCCCTTCCTTTTTTAATTTTTTTATTTCCTCAGAGCAAAGAATACTAACAGTCTGTGGCTGTACATGAGTAGCTCATACAAAGCCACACTCAGAGATCTGCAAACTGAGGTCCCAACTCATCAGGCCCAGAAACAGCATGATGATAATAACAAGTGTAATCTGAATTTTGTAAAAGGGATGTGCCCAAAACCAAGACTAGTTGCTAATTCTTTCTTTTCCTTAAAAAAAGAAAAAGCAACTTGCATACTCCTCCCCCCCCACCAAATCAATGCATTATAGACACATTTTTCTGGATCCGTCTTTAATTATTAATTACCATTCAGCTGTGCAGTGACTCTCATGGTTATTTCACACTGATAGACCATAGGGTCCATCCCACTCCAACTAGAAGAGAGGTAGGAGGATGCACAAAAGTAGAAGATGTGGGAGGAAAGGTGGGAATCAGCAAGCTTCCATGACAGTTTGTTCATTTTAGTTTCAAAGATTATGAAAATTTTATTTTCAACACCAAAGGAAAATTATGGAAATAAAAAATTTTAAAAACTGCCTGGAGCCAAATGTTTCCTACTCAGAATGCTTTGAAGTGAGCTACAAATCTATGGAAATAGATATTTCTTAAAGAAATTGCAACTACAACCTTAATTCCAGTAGTTCTGGATACAGTGAAATGTAACAGTCCTCATAGCAGATAATGATCACAAAGCCAAATGTTTTCTGGCTAAATTCATAATGAATCCAAGACAATAAAGGCTACGAAGTAGTGTTTACTAGGATGGTGGACAAGGTCATTATTTCCTGAACTAAAGAAGTATTTTTGCTTCCTGGCAGTGGTTGCTTTTTAGTGTAAAGTGAATGATTTCTGTACTTAGGCATTTCAGACAGCTTGTAAGGCATTTTGTAGTCTAGCTTTTAGATTCTCTAAACTGCAAGTTTAGCTCCTAAGACATACCTGTAGTCTAACTCACTCTAATACTGTTTGTATTTTGTGTAAGATCCTGTAATTTTTCCTGAAGGTTTATGTGTCAGAAACATTCTGATTTATTCTGATTGATTCATTTGATATTTTTCTCTTATATTGGCATGGGAAGACAGGGACAAAACTTCCACAGACTGCCATGACACAGGCATAAGGAGATGATGGTCTCTCAATAAAGCAATGAGGCAGGAACAATTCTGAAGAGTGGAAATGGCCCTCATAAAGCACAAAACATAGTCACATTCCCTAAAAAGGCTCCCTTTAAAAGAAGTGGTAAGCCAAAGATGTAAATCTTTGTGTGCATTTCCTCAGGCACTGTCTCGTCCCAGGCTGTGGCTGCCCTCAGCTCCCTGAAGGAACGCGAGTCTGTCGAGGGGTGCGATTTGCAGCCATTATAAACACAAATGGCCCTCCAGTAAAAGAAGTAAACTGAAGGCATCTCAGATGCTAAATTCAAAGCTAGAAAGGATCACCTCTGTCCACTTTCCTCTCCTCTACACTCCCAGACCCAAATCCATGTAACTCAGAAACATACTTAAAGCACATTGCTCAAAACACAGCTATCTACACTTCAAAAAAAATATACTGCTCCTACCTGTTCCTATAGCAAAGACTTCCAGTATTCATTTATGCAGCCAAGCAAGTAATGATGATTTAATTCTTGAGGAAATTCACCTACCTTCAATCTTTAGCTATGGGATCTTGTCACCTGCTTTTATTGAAGATTAAAAGACCTCTGCTGACAAATACATTCTCTGTAAATAAGTACTTATACATAGTAATTACATTGGGTTTGACCTTTTCGCTTTGATAAGATTAATGAATGGTCTCCCTACAATTCACCTGATAAAGCTGATTTTTCAGCATCTGGATCATTTTTTTGGGTCCTCTCCCTACCCCTCACCCCTTTTCTTCAGAATATATTCTCCAGAATTTAGGATATTTCTGAGGTGAGGATACCAGATTTGAGCAGCAGCAGCTACCAAAGGCAAAGCCAAGTTAATTTTACAACTTGTTCTCGATATACCCTTTATGGGCAGCCCACAAACAGCTTACAGGAACCGCACCACAGGTTTCCAGGAATAGCGATTTTGGGATAAGCCAGCATAGCACTGCTATTGGAAAACCAAGTTAAACATTTTGTTCTTCTTCCCCTAAAATCGAAAGATCACTTGGCAAGTATGCCTAATAAAATCAGGCCATGCAGAGGAGGGACTAAATGAATGCATATACATATAAAAATAATCAGCATTTTTTCAACCACTCCACCAGGTTCTCCCCAAGAATTCCAGAACTTTCTAAGCATTATTCATTATTCATCTCTCAGACTCCAAAGAGCTGTTTTTAATCTGTCCCCTCTTGTTTAGCCTTAGGCTTTGTAGACCTACACCTACACCTCCAGCAATAATTATTCCAACTAGTCTCTGCTTTGCTGGGCTAATTGCCAGCAGAATTCAACTGATTTTCTGCAGAAATACAAGCAAGTTTGTAAAGAAAATGTCTGCAGCTGGAGACAAGAAGAAAAAAAAAAAAAAGAGAGCAAGGTTCAGTACACAAATAGATATATAGGAGAACACCAGCATCAAGAACAAACCTATTGAGCTCTTTCCCATACCAATTCAGTGGACTCATTGAGGAAGCTACCCCACAAAAACCTTACATTGACTTTAGGGTTGCTAATTCCCAAAGCAACCTTCCATTCTGAAAGCCTTAGTTCTTTTTATGTACAGGTCTCCATCTGTCTGTATAAAAGTGAATTTTTGAATTTTCATCTAATCAACAATTTCAGACTACGCTTGCAACAACCTTCATTATTTTAGCAATTTTTGTGCTATCTACAAACTTATCAGCAAATTCATGTCAGTAACCATATTGGTGATTGAAAATATGGAAGTACTGACTAGCACTGGATTCAGAATTAATGCCTAGAAACTAAGTTAATGAGTTTTCACAAAATCATTAAGTATGACCCCACTGCTTTCCCAAGGGAGATTTTTCCTTTTTCCTGGCACTTGCTCCAGACGGGCTATTCCAGCTTGTGGAAAACATGCTCTGACTTCTGTAGCTGACAGACCTGCCTTGGATCGTAAACACCCAATATCCTTTTTTCAACACTAAGCCATCATTTGAATTCACAGCTTTTAAGGAAACACCATGTGTTTCAACTGTCATATTTACCCAACACTAAAAAGCCTACCAGGAAAAATAAATTTTATTCTCATAACACAGTGGGTTACATTCCTAATTGCAGAACTGGAAACAGTTAAAAACGGAAACTGTTCACTGCATTACATCATGCTAAGCACTGAAGTGGCTCCAGTGTTTCAGCAAGCAATGTACCAAAAGATACTCTCACTCATCTCTCCACAACTTGCTTCTTGTCACCTCTCCAGGAAAATGAAGCCTTAGAACTTTTACTCAACATCACCACTAAAACCGAGCACTCCCTTTTTTCAAACTGGGTTTCTTCCCTCTCTGTTTTGGTTGGGCTTTCCCCTCAGAAATGGAATACAATGTGCAAAGACAAAAATCTATGTAACTCACACTTCCTGGTTGCATTCAGCTTCTCATGACAGATTTGCCATATAAACTATGTGCCCTTACATCCAGGTAGGTGTGGGGATCCTCCCACTGATATTTATCATTCAGCAATTCCCTCCAACAGTGACATACACCATCTAGAATACTGTGTACATCTTTGGGATCCTGCTGCAACAAAGACTGACAGCCTGAAGGGACTCCAGTAGGATCATGGTTAGTGAGATAAGTATGTGCCAGATAAGGAAAAGTAAGGTGACTCCATTTGTCCAGTGTAAAGAAGACAGAGGCAGCACCTTCCGCTACTTAAAGAGAGAGACAAACTCTTCCCAGGGACTGCAGACAACAGAAATAAAAGCACAAGCTAGAGAGTAAATTCCAGTGAGATATAAAAAGAAAAGTAACTTCACCCTGAGAGTAGTTAGGTACTAGGACAGGTCCTAGAACCTAGGTTCCCCAGTGAGGTTGAGGAATCTCTAACCTCGGTGTTCTCAAATTATGCCTGAACCAGACAGACCCTTAACAGCTTCATCTCACTTTTCATATGAGCCCTACTTTGAAAAGGGAGGTGGGCCAGATGACCTCCAGATGTTTCTTCCAACCTCAATTACTCTGCAATTTCATGTCACATGGATGTTTTAAATTAATCTCATATGCCTTAATATCATATGTGAATATCGTATTTTAAAACAAAAGATCAGTTGATCAAATTTCTAAGTCCAAAATTTTATAGGAAACCAAGTATATTTTAATATCATAAACATTTTCACTACTTTATAATCAAAACAATTTTCTCTATCCTTTTATTAATACCTTCATAAAAAAAAATCTGAATAATTTATAATTTCCCAACTCTCTCCCTGCTGTTATCACTACGATATGCACACAGTAAAAAGTACTGGTTTTCTTCGATAAAGCAAGCTCAGACATAGCATTGCTACTTAGACTTTACAATCTCTGTTTCAAGACATAATTTGTGGTCAGAGTGCAGAGTACAGTACTGGGCTTCAGCTCTTCTTTACCTTTGCTGTTTTCCTGTCCTTTCTCATTATCACATTACAGCAACAGAAACACCATAGTTTCAATAGCCTAAAGCCATTGAATAACACTAAGTACAAATATACTCACTTCCTAATAAGTGTAATTAGTAACAGTCTCTTCCTCCACAAAAATTATTTTCTCCAGTATGCCAATAGCTGGACACCCTTGAGGCTGGATCAGAGGATCCCACCGGGGTCCCTTCCAACCTCACCCCTTCTGAGATTCTGTGATTTGGTGCCAATCATTGGACAAGTTGGTGGCAGAGCTGGGACCAGAGCCAAGGACAGCCCCTTTACCACTAGACCACACAGCCTTCACACATCTTAAAGTTTTTTCCAGTGAGATACTATAACTCATTTGTATATATGGCTGAATAAATTAATAAATAGCAAAAATAAGCTCTAATATTTTGTGATAATAAACTATGAATTATGGGGTATTTATTATACACTAGCAAGTATATTTTAAATTGCAATGCTCAGAGTTGAGCCAATAATTTCCCCAGAGAAGGAACCAGAAAAACTCTCACTACTTTTCCAAAACACTGTTATATACACGCTTTGCAAAGGGAGGGCACTATATACCAGTGATACACAAAAGATATTCCAATACACATTCTATAAAATGTTTCAAAATATTCTTGGTGAAACACTGCACTGAAATATAACACCACATCATATGCTGTCATTTTGGAGGTAAAAGTATATGCTGTTGCAGTATGCCTTTCACTCAAATTCACAGAACTGAAAAGCAAGGGGAGAAAGGTAGTGGCAGGATGGTTCATTTTGACAAAGTACCCTGTAGCAACCACATCAATTAGGTTTGCATAGATCTCCAAGAGTGAGGCAGTTAATGAAACACCGATCATTTTCCCCAACTCTAACTTAGACATGTTAATTAAAAATTAGAAGAAATCATCATCATATAAAATGAGTTCACTGAGAAAGAGTATAAAAATACCTACCAGGCAGTGCTCTGTACACAAGACTTCTTTTCAACACTAATTAAAATGGATATTTCTGCACATGCAAGTCTACCCAATGAAATGCAAATAATAGTGTGAGTTTAACATTTAATGATTTCTCGGTAAAGGAAAAGACTTTCATTTGGGAATGCTATAATTTACTCTGAGTAAGATCCACTTAATCATCATGTTTACTGCCTTCTTCTTCTGTTCACATTTCCTTTTTCTAGCCAGTCATGCAATTGGCAATTTAAGATTTAAATTGTGACCACTTAAGACTTTATCTATTGCATTTCCCAACCCCCATTTTTACTTTCCTCCTTGTAACACAAACTAGCTAGCTAAAAATCTTCCCTAGCTGATAAAATGAGCTATTTACACCAGCAAATGAAACGCTGAAGTGCACAGCTTCACCCTGCAGCAGAGGAATCACCCCTGGCAGCAGGACAAGTTCAGTTCAGCTGCACAAGTGAAAAGAAGTGGGGTTACAGAGAGCTTTGCAGAGGGAGGGGTGAAGCCAAGCCAAACTCAAATACAGAGAAGAGGGAAACTAATCTGGAGGCTCACATCCTGAACACTGACAATTCACATCAAGTTCCTCCGATGGTGAATTTTCAGCCTCAAGGAAGTCTCCTTAACTCCCCATGATCAGAGAATAATAGAATAATTCTTTGTTTTCCTCACACAGTCCTTGATTTGCTAAAACTTGACAGTCTCCAAGACAAACACTTTCTCTCATATGAGTAAAACATTCAGTGGGATGAAACTCTGATGTTGACTGAGATCTTAGGGAGATACACAGTGGTTAGCAAAATTAAAAAAAAAAACAAAATATCAAGTACTCTGTAGCTAGCCAAATCTAGGATTAAAACTACTACATTTTGTCAACTCTTTCTCCTGCTTGTCTCTTCCCAGCTAGCCCTGGTCCCCAGTCCAAGGAAATCACTTACTACCCGAATCAGCTTCTCATGGCTGTGCATTCACAAGCAAAGCTGCTAACTTAGAGGAACCTATTTTTAGCTGGGGTGCCTGGTTTCCCAGAGCGACCAGGGCTGTAGCTGCAAAGCATGTCTTTCACATCTCCTCCTGCAGTGAGGTGCAGCAGCCAGAACGGGCAGCGGGGCTGCTCTGAGTGAGCAGGATCTGCCCTGAGCACTCACTTGCCTCTAAGACAACATTTAACTCTTTTGAACACATTTGTTTCAGTGAAAAATTTAACAGACTGCGAAGACAAGACTGAATCTCTACATGACATTTGTAACAAAATGATTACACAAACTTCTTTTTTAAAAGATGTACATGAGTAGATGAGCAAGGGGTGATGAGTCTCTTTTGGTTTTTTTGAACCCAGAGATTTCTATTAGACCCATCCTGTTACTGCAGCAGAAGTGGAAGGATTCTAGGCTAGTATCCCACTATGAAGAAAAAAGAAAATAATGGTGTATTGTGAAAACCACAATGGAGGCTAATGGCCAAATTGTCATGAATTGCTGTCTTAATCAACGCTGCCAATTAAAAAAAAAAAAAAATTAAAAGCTACTGCAAAAGTATTTTTTCTTGTTAAACTGCACACAAACACACAGAAAAGAACTCAGAACCTTTCAGAGCAAATAGACCCATAGCTTAAGGAAAAAAATTAAGAGCAGTGCAGCTGCAGAAAGTGGCCACAGCTCACTGCAACAAGCATGGACTTGTTCATTTGTGTGAGCAACATTTTCCAAGCCTGAATGGTGACTTTCTCAAATAGTCATCATAAACTTAAAATTACCCTTCCCCACCACCCTGTGCCGGGTGCTCGAAAGGGACAGAAATCATGACCTTAGGAAGCACAGAAACACAGACTTCTATTTAACAAGAGGGTCTAATATATTAGTTGTCCCACAGAAGAGACAAGTTCACATAGCTCCCTACTGCACAAGACGTTCCCTCAACTAAAAAAGCTCCAAGTGTGCAGGATTCCCAGAACCTGAATCCCTGCCAGCCACCACTCTGAGACAGCCCAAAGGGGGCTCAATTAGGAGGAGCCAAGCCTGTACTTCCAGCACAGAAACCATGATTCAGCAATGCACCCAGGCACATACCAAGTATTCATTGAATTAGGCCTCAACTCCCAATGCTCATTTTCTAAAGAACAACTGTGTTGCTGACCTAGAAAGCAGCAATTTGTTCCAAACCAACTTTTAGTCCATTCATACAACAGGATAGAGAATGTCATTGATCATTGCAGTTTAGAATTAAAAAAAAACTGTATTGCAAGAAGTGGGGGTTTATTAATTTCTTTTTTTTATTCTGATATTTCTCCTGTAAGAGTCAATTCTTTGAATGCGACTAAATTTTATTGTAATAAAGAATAGTGCCATTCTATTGATGCTGGAGTAAGATTTGTTTTGTACAACACACAAGAATTTTCATTATGATCTCCTATGTACTTGTAGCACCCTGGAAATCCCTAATATTTCAAATCTATTTTTAGTACTAACATGTAATTGCATAAGCTGTGATATTGTTCTGTAAACATCAGTGGTGTCATGGACTTGTACTTTTAAAAAATTAAATAAAAAAGAACAACAAAACCAAACACTTCATTTCAGCATCTAATTCTCATGCCACAAGGAAGACTGTATGTTCACAACCAATGAATTTCTGCTTTTAAGAATGTGTCAGTGTGAAAGATAAGACTTGCAGTAAAGACAAAATTCTTCCCACAAAATCAAACTTGTATGGTTTGATTCTTTTTTTTATCATTCTCTACAGATTCCGTCAATGTTATATAAATATCCCCTGTTACATGAATGTGATCACTTATACAGCCCATTGTGATGCATTAGAGTAAGTCCCATTAATATCCTACACGAATATATAAAAAATCCTCTACCTTATTAAAGATGCATTTCCTTTTCTGAACCAAATCATTTCACTTTAAACAGAAATTGTTGGTGCCTTGAAAACACAACCTTTAAAAAGTCATTCAGGATACCTCCAATTATATGTTAAAGTCTCAAATAATATGATTTATTCTGCTGTTGTAACATCTGGTAACTACAAAATAATGTAAGTCACACTAGAAAAAAGTTAACAATAGCCTGTTTCCAACAGGATGATGCCAGATATGTTAAAGCAAGAATTCTCCCCTTAAGATAACTTTGCAATAGTTCACAGCATCATGAAAAGGAAGTCCTCCTCTACTCATCCTTTAGGAGCAATTTATTTCCTTAAGACAATGCTCTTATGCTTGGAGTACTTTCATCCTGGAAAATGAACTAATTTTGCAAAGAATAAGTCTTCAAATTTACACAAATTATCTGCACCAGTAAGATCCTGCTAAGAACATCTATCTCACAGAGAAGATTTTGAGCAACTTTTTCTTCAGACTGCAAAATTATCATCTATTGAAACGATGGTTCATTGCAGATGATGAGGATTTTAAAGTGAGAGTATTAACTAGCTGTAAAATATTAAACAGCTCCTAAAATTGCACAAATAAGTTGCATGAATTTACAGCCAGATTTTCTTCATAAATCAGTATATTATGCACTTCCAATATTTTTTTCTTTTGGTGGAAAGACTTATTTCAAAGCATTCCTTTCTTTCACAGAAATATATAAAAACCTACACAATATATCTAATACACTGCTAGACTACAAGCACTGCCTTTAAAACAGCAAACCATGTTGCTGATGTTGTGAAGGAAAACCCCATTTTACTGTGATCTCCTTCTCCTGCTGTGGAGAAAAAATATAGGTAGAATCCAAAATAATAGTAAAATTTCCTTAAAAGCTTAGAGCTAAGAAAGAAAAAGCATTCAGCACTATGCCCAAGTTGTGCTTCATCTGCAGTTGGTTTCATTTAGTGCCATTTGCATACAGGCAGCACATGGGCAGCCAGACTCAGACTGCTTATTTTACATCTAAAATTAAGATGTGCAGAATCTGATTGCTGGTTAGGAAGAGCTGTGGCACTCACTGAGTTCAAACCTCTCTCACCGTAAGGTTTCCAAAGCAGTTGAAGACATACAACCACTCATTTTCTTTCAACATTTCACCAGCGGCTGTACATAAATAGCTGTTCAACTGGAGTTAGGCTGTTGTTTGACACTACGGCAGAGCTACCCCTCGGGCTCCTAAAAAAACACCAAAGTACTGCTTCACTATTAACTCAGCCTGACAGTTCAAATCTGACAAGCAAATGCTGAAAAGTTAATTTGCTATTGTCAAGCTTTATATTGGCTCAGGTGTTATCCGCCTGCACCACTCCAATCACCCCCACTATGGATCAGGTAACATCTGTCTCCCAGCATCAGGCACAGAGCCAGCATGGATTTCATGCTGTGCTGCCTGGCTAATTTGACAGCAGTGCTCCAGCTCACACTTGGTCTACTGGATGATAAAGAAGCGCCTGGTCTGGGATTAACAATCACAGAGCTGGACTCTTATTTCTGATTCAAAGCAGCCTGGGAGAAGCAAGAGTCTCCTGGGGAGGACAGAGGAACAGCAGGAGAGCTAGCACCTTCCTGCCTGTGGGATCACACAGCCCAGGCACCAAAGGGAAGAGAGCACACACAGCCGTGCCCAGAGCTCGCAGGAAAACCTTCCCCCACAACCATGCACCAAGACAACCTCAGTCACGAGGATCCGAAGGCTGTCACTGCCCATTTACTGCTCTGCTGCTCCAGCAGTCAGATCTCTCTTACCTGAAGTGGACATGGGGGCAGAGAAACTGCCTCACAGCAACTGATCCCCAATCCTGAGCCCCATATGTGGGTGAATTTGCTCCCCTGCCATCCTCGGCTGAGCAGAGGTGTACAGGTGTAATTCTGAACAGAGCAGTCTGGATCACACAGTGCTACAAGAGGCAGATGTGTTTCAGAAGCCATCCAGGTTATTTTGCCATTCAGTGGAAAACATCAAGACACTATCAAGTCTGGGACCTCATTACTGAATCCAATTTAATGGTATTACAAGCTGATAACAAAGATCCCCAACATTTAAATTTCTTTTTTCTAAAAGCCTCCTAGGCAGGAAAAGCAACACTGAGTCAGTAACAAACTAATGTGAACCATGAAGGTATGTAATGGGAGAGAGAGGAACCTCCATGGGGGATACAGGAAGCAAAAGTTATTTGTCACTCTTGCTTTCCCTGATGACCAATTCCATTGTAAAATATATTGACATTAGCAACAAGCAGAAAGTTTATAACAACTGAAATGTAAGTTATTCCTTTTAACAGAGTATTTTGCGTGAAATCAATTCCACAGCAATTCCCCTATGTCTCACTGCTAAGGTGACTGCCCATGATTTGTCATCAAAAACAACTTTGGGCATCCACCGCGTTTCCATGGTACAGCAAGAATGAGGGTGACCAAGTCACTTCACTTAATGCAGTGATGAGCTGAGCAGCTTGGTAATAAAGACAGTCTTACTCCTACCTTGGAGTCTTTCACATTAGGACTACACAGTTTTTTTGCTAGCAAGTAAATAAGCAGGATCAAAATATTCCTTACTACTTGAAATGAAATATATGCATCACAAAGAGAAAAAAAATCCTCAAGCTGTTTCTTGTGACTGCCAGACTCAAATCCTCCCTGTTTCAGAGACATACATGAACTAACAGAGCATCTCCATTTTTTTATACAAAATACACTGTTGCCTGTATATTGTTTTATACAATATACACTGAGACCTCTAATACACAAGTCTGATGCCTTTTTTTTTCTTTTTAATTCTTTCAATGAGAGGGGAAAACTGTTTTTACCTGGATTGGTGTGGTGTTATTCTTCTGATAGCCCATGTTGGTTTTTTGGGGTTTTTTTCCCAACAGACCTAAACAAGAAGCACAACTCTAAATGCTAATTTGTAGATATGATGAAGTGATTAAGTAGATGAGATACTAAGAAGTAATAAACTATAAATATCAAGAGACCCAAAAAGTTGTATCAAATAAGTACAAAATACATTAAAAAAATCGTAAGACAAGTTCTACAATACTGTAGACACAAACCAGAAAATAACAAACTATTAAGAAAATTTGAAATCTTTTCTTATGCTAAGAAAGGCATGTATCAGATATCTTGGACTTGCTGTTAGACACAATGTTCTCACTCTGTCTAACAGTATATCTGATACTGATATATCTGATACTTTTAGAGCACTATTCAACTTGCTGCAAAACAAGCAAATTGGGGTGATTTTCTTCATGTACCACTATGGTGCTTTTAAAGCAACATAAAATTAAAAAAATATGTATTAAGTGTTCAGGGATGTTAGCAACAGGTGATGTAGGGGACCTGACATTGGTGCACTTGTGACAGACTCACAGCTGACCCTATGTCTAGCAGTGCTCCCTCTGAACCCAGACTGTCCTAACAACACTGCCCTCTTCTTTAGAGGCTAAGGGAAGCAGGAAAGAACTCCCCCATGAAGCACCACAATTCCCTAAAGAGACATCACCATAACCCCCACAAAACAGATTTTCATTCAGTCTGGTGCCTGAGAAATGTAACTTCTCCACCCTCTACCCATCACAATGGCTTTTGGTAGACACCAGGACTTTACACACTGAAGCAAAAGCCAACCCTAGGCTGCTGTAGAGTGCTCAGAACAATTCATACAGGGACAACTAGCTGCTGGTCACTGTCAAGTTGGGTCAGCATGACAAAGGTGCAAAATACTGGCAGCTGTCACTTGTGCCCAGACATGGTCAGATTATTTAAGATGCCAATTAACTGTCCAGGGTTATGGATGCAGCTCCACACAGGGCACACCAAGATATATTAGCTCAGGTGCAGCAACAACTCATTTTTGCGACTTCTTGTCCAGGTTTCGTCTGGAAGCAGAGCAGAGGTATTTCATGTTCACAACTTGAGCTAATTAGCCTTTCCAAAATCCTGGGGGCTCAGAACAGTGATTCAAGGGTTTTTAAACTGCAGTCCAAGCTTATTCTGGATGACAGATATTATCCAAAGCCTATGCCAACCTCCTGATACCCTGGATAATAGAGAAATGACTACAGCTACGATCCCTTGACTTACAATGCAAGGATCCAATCACTACTCCAAGTGATGAGAAAGGCCACCTGAGGCCTTTACACTTCTACAGATTCTCAGAAGAGAAAATAAGATCAAACACAGGCACAAATACAACTCAGGCAGCAATCCTGAGCTTTGCACAAAGAATTCATTTCTACTCTCCATTTAGACACAGGCAACATTAATGATCAGACACAGCAATTTGAGAACTAAAAACATGTTTATTCCCAAAGCCAATGCTTTGCTTCCTTTTCCAAGGTGCTGCATACAGTCTGTGTTTAATCCACTGTCATCCCTTTCTTGCTGATTTTCATTTACATCATCTGATGGTGTCACCTGAGCTTGTTAAATTATTTACTGGCTGCTTAAGCACTTTTTCTTTGATTTCCATTCTATTTATTCAACAGAGGCCACACTCCTGAAAACAGTATCTGAGCACATTACAGGAGTATTACTAAACAGTAATTAAAAACTGCTTTGTAACCTTCTCCAAGACTTCTCTGGCCAGAATTCTGTACACCACCAATAATTTTGAGAGCTTTAATAAACCAGCACAAATCTAACCTGCTCAGTGTTTGCTTTTTAAAAGGCAAGCAGATGAAGTGTGCCTGGTCCAGGCAAAAGAAGTTGATGAGCTTTGCAGTACAAATAAACAAATGTCCACAGCCTACCACATGCTACCCCATACTAGAAGGTAGGGGTAGCCATTTCATACTGCACAGGTCCAACATTCTCCATCAGTCAAAGGATTTTCCTTCATGTAACGGAGAGAGATGCTTCTGTGTTGACCCTCTGGGTTGTTGCCTTCATCTTAAGTGAGAGACTACTGATATTTATAGTCCTTTATTGCTTAAACTCATGACTGCATCACATCTTCTACGGTGGGTTCATTTGCTTTCTTGGACTCGAGATACACCACCCAATCCAGTGAAACCCACATAGAAAAATAATGTTTACCCTGGTGTTACCTTTCTGCTTTATAACTACTCTCTTTTGCTTGGAAGCCTGGTAACCCTAGCAATGAAAGCCACCATTCTGATAAGGTTAGGAAAAAAAAACAAAAACAAAACCTGTAAGCTCAGGGCATGATTCAGCAACTGATAATTCAGCTTAAGTCATAAAATTATTTTTCCCCTTTTCTCTTGTTTTATTTTTTTTCTCCCCCCCCCCCATTCCCTCCCCCTCAGATACAACAAAAAGTCCCTGGCCTCAGGATTTTTGCCAGTCCTTTCAGAATACAGTCAAATCTCAGCTGGGAAACAACATCACTCATCTATGACAACATGATAACTCTGGATGTTTCCATCAAGTTGATAAAGATCCATAACTTAAATAAAAATTAATGTTCAAATTATCAACAAATGAAAGTTAATGATGGATCAAATTTGGCAGAAGTATTCTAACATGTAACACAATTTGGTCCCAAGCTATAAGATGTGAAATTTAAGTGATAAATGGTTGCTGGAGACCTTTTCAGGATAATTGACATGCTACAGTGCATTAATATTTCTTTCATTAGTATCAATCTGGAGCACTCATCTGTCGGCAGAAGGCCAAGTGCATTGTCTAGAAAATACCCCTACCACAAGAGTCTTCTATTTAAAAGACAAATGCCTTAGGAAACCAAATATTAGTCAGATAACATTAAGAGTCTGATTTTTGACCTTGGCTCTCCCCGTCATCTCTTTTTGCATCCATATCTTTTATAGAAATTATATGACAACAATCTGAATTATTCATTATTTTAAGTATTTGATTTTTGTCTGAAACCAGGTGTTTTGATATGAACATGACCTGAGTATCCCCTGCAGATCCTTTCACAGATCAAAAGCACAAAAAGATTTTTGAAAGATAGGCTTTTGCAGCATGTCATCTAAGTCCATTGATTATTTTCAGAGTAAATCAGTTATAATTATCATCTTTTTAATCTGTTCTAAGAAATATAATTGTTCTCTTCCCTCTTCCTCTACTGTACAAGAGGTCTTGTTCCACAAGTGTATAGAATCACAGGTCTCTGGAGACTTCATCCAGCCTGATGTTGCAATGATATTATCTCCTCCACACATTTCCTCATAATTCCTCCCTTTGAAAGCCAGCATTCCCTCGTCATGAGATTCTCATGCTCATTCTCAACATAGTCAGCATCATCCACCTTTCAGCTCTACTGGGCACTTTAAATTTGTCACAATGACTTTGGCCATAAGACTCTCCCAGTAACTGCTTTCAGCAAGTTACATTTGTCAGAGTCCTGAGAGCACCAATAGGCTTTATTTGCCCTGGTCAGTCTGACCTTAGACCCCAACCCCTGCACTCCCTTGTGCAGAGCCTGCTGTCTTTATTTCAGCTCTGCCACAGCATCCAGGCCTGAGCTATGTCACAGGTGTGCCTGCCCCCATCCAAGGTCTGATGTTCCTGAACCATTACTTGGATCTCCTGGCTTGACACTGGACCTGACTTGATACATTTCCTGCAAGTAGGGATATACTCATTCTACATAATTTTTAATCCAGTTTTGCTATTCATAGATCAGACTCAAAAAGAAAAGAAAAAAAAATTTACAATTTTTCAGACCCTGGTTGACTTTCTACCTTGTTTTACAACATTCTTCCAGTTTCAGGGAGGTGGTTGCTGCCCATACTGGCAGCTGAGTTGGAGAGACAGCACGATCATTCAATTAATGTTAAAAACCTAATAGAAATACTTTTAAACCAATCATTGGCAAAAAGTCAAATAAGTACAAAAGAGAGAGAAAAGATAAATCCTGTGGATTCCCCTGAGCCAAACAAACCTTGAATTCCCAGCATCAATAAAAAGAACAGAAAAAGAAGAAAGAAATGCAGTTGTCCCTTGTGTCATCATACAGAAGTTAAAAAGCACAAGACCCTTTTCACCCTGCACAATCACAGTTCACTCCTCTTTGAAAAGATCTAAAGATCTTTTGAGAGATGAAAATACATCTATTTTCTGCTATTACAACCACAGGACAGTGATCCTTGTATGGGTTTTACGCCCACACACAGGCAGCTGAAAACAGATAGTGATGCGAGCAGCTGCTAACCAAGAACTGCAGCACAAATAAGAAGACAACACCACAGGCTAAGCTTCTGGAACCACTCCAAATAGCTGTTAATGGTGTGGCACAGGTACTGCTTTGGGACCCCCTGCTGCCAACCAGCTCAGCCACAGAAACTTCCATCATGAGGAAAAGGAGCAGGAGAAGCCAAGTTTTTTCTATCACCAATGCGAAAAATTATATATGGATTTCAAGGGAATAATAATAGAGTAAATCTGGAGTATCCTGGAGAAGATGGTTTTAGCATATGAGACTTAATTACTTCTACCACAGAAAGAAAATTTTTTCCCCACAAGAAAGTAGAACTGAACTAATGGCCTGGGAGAAAAAGCTAAACAAGCAGGCAAGTGGAAATGCAAACGAAGATTATGTTAAATGCACATGGGACAGAATTCAGAAGAGTAGGAATGTTGCTGAACAAACAGCATAAATCCACCATACTAGAGAGCCACTCAAGGGACAACAATCAGAAGAGAGCCTAAATTAGAAAGAAAATGGGCTAGAATAGTATATATATAGATGAGAAAGACATTCATAAAGAGCATATTATACATTCTCAGTTATAGAATCACCATTGCCAACCATCTTAATTCATGTATAATTCTCTGGGATCGTGATTCATCCTAGGATCCACATACATCCATCTTCTTCACTTCCTCTTTCTCCTTCAGTTTTAGCATGTATTACCTCCTAAAATACAAACACATGACTTACTTCCCAGCCACATGGATCTCTTCCTGACTTACCTGAATGCTTTCTATGCACATCTTCCCCACCTAGTTTTTGTCCATTTGGATATCCAGTAATCCCACCTGGAATCCATTCAGTAATGATTTTTTTTTTTTTTTTTTGCGGCTGCTTGGAAAGTCTAGCAGTGTACCTGATCCCACAGATTTTTCAGGATGTGATCTATATCAGAGAGAGCATCCTTCATCTGCACAAGAGATTCCCGAACAGAAAAGCATTTAGCAATACAGACTTTTGAACTGAGGCTACATCACACAAAACATGCCAAATTCTGCAAATGCTGATGATCGAGGTTACAGTGGCCATAGCATACTGTGGGAAGAAAAAAAAAATTCAGAGGGGCTTAGACTTAATCAACAAGAATGTTGCATCAAAAGACTAACAGGCCAAATGCACACAAATCTCTGATCCAAGCAGCCCTCACAGGGATGTACAGTAAGAACAGGAAGCAATATAGAGCAGCACAGTCACAATCCCCCCAAAGAGACCTTAAAGTTTACATAAAATTCAACCATCACACAAACTTCATCAGAGGTAGATAAAAGGAATATTAATCAGCTAAGACTGCTCTATTATTTCTTTCTATTACATGTATCACAGGAACAGCCAGCTGTCTCAGTCAGGGTTCAGTCTCAGTTAAGTCACAATATGGAGGCTTAGCCCAACTGAAATCCCACACAGGCTTTCAGTAGTACCGTGGCTGACAAACTGCTTTTCCTAAATGTGCTTACATTTCATTTGATTGGGTGCAACTGTTCTTGATTTGGTGAAGTTGAACAGCCTGTGTTCTCTAGCTTAGGGATCCATAACAAAACTAAATATAATTTTTTTAAGGCTTTGATATGGTGTTCAGTGAGGATACCAATAAGGCAGCAGGAATCTTCATTAGTCCTATGGGGGAAAGTCACATATTTATCCTGGTTTCCATCACATAGTGGAAAAAACAGCCCAACAGTATAGGAATTCCAGTCCTTGAGTAAGAGCATCTGTAAAATCAAAGAGTGAAATGGGGGAAATGGGGAAAGAAGATTAAAAGGCCCCATGTACCTCTGAAGTACAATAATTTGAGACAAGAAATTGGTATCACTATAGCAACCAACATAGTATCATGAATGGCTGAAAGGAATTTTTTTAAGCCTACAGGGTTGGGAAACTATGGATGTTTGGGACATTAGAGAAACATTTTATTTACAGTTAAGCCCTAAAAAAAAAAAAAGTCATATGTTACATTGTATTTCTAATAAATTTTTCCTCCAACTTGGCATTATGCAGTTTTGTTGCATCTAATTAGCAAGAAGTCTGATTACAGATCACAGATGGTGAATTCTTTAACATGAATACAAAAAGACCACTTCTAATCAGTCAGCATCTCACTTTGGTAGGTCTGCAGGCACAATATCCAGATGTAAATAAAATTTAAGGTGCCAAAATATCTCCCATGAGGGAATGACTTGCAGGAGCTATCAAGAAACAAAAGCTTGCAGTAATCAGACCAAATTTATATGGAACTCCAGTAGGAGAGTGTGGAAAGACGGCTTGGGGTAAAATTAGAGAAAACTGGGAAGTTATATTGACATGCTAACAAAAGTTACAGCACTACAGAAATTACAGGATAAAATGCAGCTGCTGCTCCCTGGATGGAATGGGGCTGGCAGCTTGAAACCCCTGCCATGATGCCTTCCCATACACAGAACCTGCATCCATAGCACCTGCTAAGGGGCATAAATGGAGGGTGGAGTAGAGCCAAAGCAGCACTGCCATGCTCTGCTGAAATCCTCACAGGGAGGCTAACTCGATGGTGCTTTGCAGTGGATAAACCACATAGCACCTGTAAGCCAGGGGAGATGAGGGAAGATGTCCTGCTGCTGAGCTAGCAACTGTGGTGAAACTGCTTTCCTCAGATGAACTTGGTTTATTAAAACCTAATTGTAATACTAACATGCATGCCCACCTCTAAGTTACCCACCCAAGGGAAAAACCACCTCTCACTAAGCATGCACTCTGTATTTTATTGACTACTGACTATAGAAGCAAAGTGAGAGAACTTTACACCAATCAGTAACAAAGGTATGTATGACAAGAGTCACTCAAGCTCTACCTAAACAAAGAAATAGTATAAAAATAAGTCAAGAATGGGGAAGAAGTCAGGGAAGGCTCCATTGTAACTCTGGGATCAGTTGATGGGCTGAATGTCTTCTCCCTCATAGGGACATCTATTGAGTAAGAACCCTATTATGTGCACACTGAATACTTTTACTGGCGATAAGAGTTTGTCTGCGTATTGCTTTGAATATGTTTTTGCAGCCAGATACTATCAACAGCAATCCTTGAAACTTAATCTGTCACAATTTTATATTTATAAAGTGTTATTCCATAAACAGTTGGTGTGAGTCCTTCATGTGCTCCAGTAGTCACCAGAGGTGCGTAACATTCAAATAAGGTGTCAGACCCACTGAGGGCTCTCCCTTATGCTGTTGGAGTGTCCCTGAGTCAGTCAAACCCCCCTCTGATCCAGCAGCACTGCTCAGTGAAAGGACTCCATAACAGGATGCCAACAGACTGGTCAGACACAAGGGCCTTGGCTTTCCTGGGGCACTGACAAATCAGAAACTAAGAACTGAAGAAATCTCCCCACACTAAGGATCAAGGAAAACACCCCTTTGCATGTGTCAGAGGTATATACATGTAGGAGCCTTGGGCAATGTGTTGGGAATTTCTCTTCCAAACTACTGGCAAGAGAGGCAAGGAAAAGATTACAATGTCTCCTGTCAGTCAAATTCTGAATTAGTGATAAAAGGCCCATAAAGGGTAAGGAAAATGGCCCTGAACCCAAAAAAACAATGACAAGCCTCTAATAGGCTGGGAGTTCAGAAGTGTTGTGACAAAAAAAAAAAAAAAAAAAAAAAAAAAAAAAAAAAAAAAAGCTGATTTTCAAATTTCTGGGAAGGGATGAAAGCATTCTGAGAGCATGTGAAAATAAACAGGAATGCCAGGGAAGACAGTCAGCATGGTTAGTCTGGTGAGTAGTATAGAGACCTGTGCCTCCTCTGTAGTTGTTCTGTATATTCTGCTTTTCATTTATTTGGAACTATCTAAAGGCAAATATTTCCTGAGAAGACAGTTAACCTACTAAAGTGTGGTACAAACTTGGTTTAAGTTGTCCCCTGAGCTTCATCAGATCATTAGCTTTCATGAGGATACTACACAATAGGTCTCTTACTAAACCCACAGTGCTAGATGCTGCACAAACACCAAGCCCAAGAGACCCCCACCCCAAAGAACTGGCAAGTCTAAATAAGACTATATAAAGTGTATATACAGCAGATTTAACAATACTAGAGGACCCAACCCATGAACTGAGGTGGCATGGAAAGGAAATTCATTTCACGTATGCAGAAACAATTTTGGATTACTCATTCTTAGCTTAGTCAAAAAAATGTCCTTTTTCAGACACAGCAACTTCTGCTGAAATGCCAAGCCAGTCTTTCCACACTGGCTATGAAAAAAGCACCAAAGGCACAGCAGCTCTTGCTCGGTGCGATCAGGAGCCCAGGGAAGCCACCACCTGTATATCTACACGGAGAATAAGAAATATCCATGGATCCAGTTGACAAAATGAAACAGGAGCACCCAAAGATTGATGACAGGCTTCTTCCTCATTCCATAGGCAATTATTCCAGCATGCTAATGGTCTGAACAAAACAAAACACCCTTTGAGAAGACTAATCTCAGAATCAAATATTGTGCCCAGATGTGACATGAAAAAGCAGCATTCACCAGGCCTTCTCAGAATTTTGACCAGCCAAGGAAAGTACAAAATTCAAGAAAAAAAAAGTAATTCTCTATGACTCTAAACACCAGAATGTGGAGGTGGAGGAAGAATATCACCAAAAACAAGGAATAATGGAGATTCTTCATAGTAAAGAGCAAAAGGAAGTGGTTTACTTAGAATTTTGCCAACATTACTTCTCTGTGCTTACCAAATGTAGAAAGCTGACAGGATCAGGCAGCAGCATTTTCTGCTACAGAAAATGTTTTTAGGAAGAGAAAAGACAGGTTTACAACTAACAGACAGAAGCTGATTCATTTTTGTATGCAACCCTTATAATACTAACAGAAGGAAGCCTTTAATTACCATAGTAGGGGTTTAAAAATAAAAAAAACCCCCAAAACCAGGACAGACATTTTAGCTACAGCCAAGAAGATTCTGCATGATGCATTCAGATGAGACTTTTGTGAGCTAGGTTTTGTACCAATTAGGAAAGCCTGAAATGAAGAGGAAAAAAAAGATGGAGAGACTCTCTGAGATCAAAAGCTGGGAAAGAATCTATGAGAAAAAAGTGGTTTTGAAAAAAATGCAGCTTTGAGACAGGTCACACTTAAGCTTGCAAAGCACAACACAGCATTGAAATAATTTTCTACTGTCTTGCTTATGGTATTTTCTTGGAGCACCAAGTATCTTTTATTATCCTTACAACTAACATGACTGCAACTTGATAATAACCAGTATCAGAACCCAGGATTCCTGGCAGGAGAACACAGAAAGCACTCAGAATCCATTTTAAAATATGTATTTCTTGGCTAAGATGTGGTGAGAAGGATTTGTCCTTTTACTGTTTGTGTTAGCAGAAAATTCGTAAGATCAGTAAGAAATTAAGGGTTTCAATTTTATAGTGCTGTTTTGATTATAAAAACAGAATAAGTAACTGAAAATTCAGCATTTTGATCACTACCTATTTACCACACCTGATGCTATGAATCCTTCTGGTCCCATGATCATGTGTTTTATGGTTCCCATAAATATTCCTAATCCCTAAGAACTTTAGGTTATGCAAAATGGTATTTAAGTTACAAGACACATAACCCCAGAGATAAATGATAATCAAAGCTGTTCCAGCAGGAGCCTGCTGCAAGAGTAGACCTTCAAGCTATTCTTTTTCCTGATTACAGAACCACAGAATGTTTTGGGCTGGAAGGGACCTTAAAGATCATCTCATTCCAACTCCCACAACACCACTTTGCCCAGAACCCCATCCACTCTGACCTTGAACATTTCCAGGGATGATTTCCATTTACTTTAACAGAACTCTGCATTTTCACTATAGGTAACTCCAAATCTTAGTGGCCAATCAAGCAGTAAGAATGTTATCAGTGTGCATCCATTTTCACTTTAAATGTCTGAGTCACATTACATTACTGAAATGAGAATTTTAGTAGGGTTACTATTTTGCTTCTGTCTCGTTAGTTTTATTACTAATTGCAATGATTGATATCGATTGTAAATATTAATATAAGGCACTTCAGGGTTATGTTCAGGCCAAACTATGATTCAAATCTACATTTGATTATATTTAATTGCATTTCTCTGATACACAGTTCAGCTATCAGATCTACACAACTCATGCTAGGTCTCAAATTACTTGACTAGAGCTGCTAAGGAATTTAGGTAAATTCAAGATTCTCCTTTCCCCCGGAAACAAACATATGTCCTATTACAGTAATATCAGTCCCAGCTGCTTAGTCCATATTGCAAGCTGTAGTGGGAGATGCAAAATCTGGACAACTCATTAGAAATATGAGATAAGATTTTCATCCCTTTTTTTCATGAGGAGAAGAAAAATGAGAGGAAATGAGCTTAGAGTTTTGTGTCTTGTCTCTGCAATACCCCTCCTTCAGAGTTTCACAGCTGAAAGCTCACCACCTATGCAACAAGTTTGGCAGAAAGACTACAAGCTCTAAGTTAAGAACCCACCACAAGTGCATTCAGAAGGGAACTGGGGAAAACAAGGCCAGCCTTAGCAGGATACTTTTTGACATCACAGACTCTGAGAAGTTCACATCAACTCTTCCAGACTGCAGATTGAGACTAACCCAAACCAAAACAGAGTCTTTGCCTCTGCTATAGATGACAAAGCTACTCTGGTTTGTTCTTGTAATGGCCATCTTTCATTTCCAGCAACTGAACGTCTTTGCCCATGAAAATCCTCAAGAGGTGTGGGTCCTCCATATAAGAAAAAATTCTGTATGGTAATTTCTCCAGATACACTCAGAATATGAAAGCTCTATGGATTTAAATAAAAATGCGAAGAAACCAGCAAAAGCGAATAAATATCCCTAATATATCCGATATCACGGATATTTCTTTTTTTTCTTTCAAGAATAGGTGCATTAAAAAAAAAAAAATAAAAAAACCTCAACAACAGCCAAAAAAAAACACACACAAAAAACCCCCCAAACAAACACAAAGAAAAAAAAACACACAAAAAACCACAAAACCCACAACACAGCAACATTTTCATAAAAGATGTTTAATACACTTGAAATGGATCTCTATTCAAGGTTTATGCCCATTTCAAACAAAAGCTACTGCTGTGCAAATTGCTCTTCTACTTCATGGAACATGAGGCCTAATAAATCCTCCTGTTACAGTTTTGCCTTCCAATTTAAAATACGGATTAGTGCTCTCAAGAGAAAACCAAGAAACATTTACTTTGGGTTCTAGATCATGAGATTTGTTTTCTATCTCAAAGACAGTGGATGCCAATAACCTTGATTCCTGTTGATAAGGACTTGAGAGGAACTTGCATTAAAGATATTCCCATCAGAGCATCTTAATTTACAGCTGAAATGAGAAGCACTGAAGGCCAACAGGAAAAGTTGTCTCTTCGGGGAAAAGGATTTGATCATGGTCAGTTGGGATGATAGGAGTGATCAATGTGCACGAGCTGTTTGCATGCCCTGAGTAGATGCTGAGAGCACTCAGTGCCTAAAATAAAACCAACAGTAGGAGGAGGTCTCATAGCATCTGAAGGAAAAACTGTTCAGCCAACCAGTGAGAAACAACAGCAGTTCTCTTTGGATTTCAAAAGCCCCCCTCAAAGCTCTCATCTTTGTTTCCCATTTCATCTAAGCTCTTGCAAATATTACAGTTCCACATCAATAAAATGCAATCAGAAATTTTAAGTGATACTTCCTCTCTGTGTATGTACATATATATATACATGCATATATATATGAAAAGCCTTACAAGAAAAAAAAAAAAAATTCCAATTCTACACATGCTTTAAAAGCATCTTAAGTACCTAATTACGCTGTAAAAGTATGTAAGAGCTCCAGGCAATGCAATACTAAGAAATGTGTTTAAGTGTAATGTTCTAAGGAATAAAAATATATTTAGGACCTATAGCATGTGATGAGTGTCAAAATAACAAAAACAACCAACCAAGAATAAAAAAACCTGAACAGCTTCTTTGTGTCTGTAAACAAGCTCTTTGGCCCCCTGTCCTGTGTCCCATATGTTGTGACAGCTTCAAGTCACTGGCCTCTGCTTGCATGAAAAATTTGTTCAAAGAGAACATTTCAAGAGACTGTTAATCACTGGGTATGGACAACAATGTGTTTTCCTCAACATATTAGCCAGGACCACTTGGGAAGATTTTGCCAAAAACTACATCAAGAGAGAGTTTCTATGCAATTGGTGCGGTTTGTGCCTCTGCTAATTCCTACTGCCCCCATTTCCCCCACTGCTAACCCCACAAAGTGGGACCAACTCCTGAGCTTAGAAGACGAATTGCATCAAGATGTGCACTGTTGAAACCATGCTCACATTTGGGTTTTTATTTTCTCTGACTATATGAGGTTTGCAGGATGCTGTCCTCACAAACAGGAAAGTTAAGCTAAGTCCAAAGCCATGTGCATTGGCAATGCATCCTGAACCACTGAGACCTTCCGCTCTCCAAAGCTGAATTACTGCAGGCAGGACGAAGCTTTTAAAGGCTAAACTGTTTTGTGGGAAGCCTCTGTCTGCCAGCCTCTGCCCACTGCTGCACTGAGGAGATGCTGGCAGGCTGTGCAGACAAGCTGGGTCCTTAAGCAGCAGGAGCTACAGTTAAGCATGGGGACATGGGGCCAGGAAGCTCGTTCAAGCTTGGCACCAAGCCACATCAGGATGCTGCCTGACGGAATACTGCAGTGATATTGTTACCTGCATCAGCCTTCTCTCCAAACTCCTACTTTGCCTCATCTGAGGTGCAGAAACCCTTCTGATTTTCTAGTTTCCTGCACTGGGGTTCAGTACAACTCACAAGCATAGGGTGCAATTTTAGCCTGCAACACTCCATCCATGGCTAGTTTGTTTTTAGGAGTGTAGAAGGTGATGGGTCTCTTGTTACAAAACTGCTTTATGGATCTCATCTGCCTAACACGAGAACTGGCCTGAGCAATTGGGATTACTGCTAATGATGCAGTTACCACCAACACACAGATTCCTGTCCTTGCATTTCCTAGCTTATTTATTTTGTTTATTGCTGAACCTAAAGTGCATCATTTCCAACTCTATAAGGTTATACATAGTATAATAAGGATGCAACTGGGTTGTGACCTCCTCATATAATGAGGAAATACTGTTATTCTACCACAGAATTGTACTACCATGAGCACCAGGATGATTTGGCCCTTTGCCTTTTCACCTTTGCAATACAGACAGAGCACATTTTTAAGTAAACAGCAACATTTTATAAAAATTACTCTTCTTCCCTCTAACTCCTTTTAGGGTCTGAAATTTTTTACCTTTTCCCTGTCATATTGGCTGTGACAACCAGTATCATCTGCTGCGTCACTTCTGGGTGAACTAGAACAGCAAGCCAAGCCACTGCATTTGCCAAGTAAAACCATACCTACCCAGCCAAAAAACCTTCCAGATCTGCATCTTAGTGTTAAAGCTGGATAACAAGACAGTGGTTATCTATTAGAGTAGATGACAAATACTTGCATGCTAACTATGTCTGCTGAAATTGTAGATTTTTGTGTTCCAAAATTTGGATCTTTCAAAATAATCATAAGTGCTGCCAACAGGTTTAGATGGTAAAAGCATTTTCACATGAGAGTAAAACTTAGTGATCATATTGATCAAAGCAAGAATCTCTCTGCTTGAATTTTGGAGTTGTTGCTTTCTGCATATGAAAATACTGAAGAAAAAGTTGCTCTGTGTCTATCAGAATTTTCAATAGCAATACCAAAACCCCTTTCTTGTGGTTTCTCAGTGGCTCTTAGAGAGAGCAGTGCAAGCTTACAGCTCTTCTATAATAATAAACACCAGCTTTCTGAAGCACTGAAAGGGATGGCAAGCCAGAAGGCAGACAGGAGGAGTAATTCTGAATGCCTATTTGTATGCACTGCAAATACGTTCATGCAGTTTTCCTCGTGCCAGTGTCTTACAAGACAGCTCAAGTGAAGTGAGGCCAGCTGTGCCAGGCCTGGCAAGGGCATCCCAGCCAGAGTTCTGTGCCCAGATGTAAAACATAAGACATCATCTGTGGAAAGTCAGTTTGCCAACAATTCCTAAGGGAGCTTCCTAGTGCACTGGTGAGCAATGCAAACACTGCATAAACCTACAGACCAAGCTGTGTGCTGATCTATAAAGTAGATTCCAAATCTAGGGTTCTCCTAAGGATATCAGCTCTAATTCTTAGCCTTGGGGCAACTACTTCACATCAGATGTAAAAATTCAAGGAACAACTACTAGGGAAGTGGATAATAAAACTTGAAAAGGCCCATATGCAAGTTAGTTTCCAATATCACAAGGATCAGATGAGAAAGATCATTTACAAGGCAAGTCCCCAACCAGCTGACATACAACAATAATATGAAGTCAAAGAACACCAGAAACTGAACTGCAGAATCAAGTCATGCTAGGAACTAAGAAGTGGCTGATACAGAAAAGGAACTAGCAGCAATTTGTAGAGCAGCCTGAATAAGATGCTGCCCTGATACCTGTTGGTATCTGGTATGCAGGCACAGGGAGATGCTGAGATGCTGCAGAACCACAGCGTGGTCTGATACAAGGCCCTGAAGCAAATCTATGCAGGAGGTAAAACTCCTGAACTATTAATGAAGATTTTTTTTTCTTTTACTTATCCAAAAATTCAAGAATATTCATAATTCATCACCAGCCGTTGCAATGAAGAAAAATTTACTTGCAATGGAATTAGAACTCTCTGCTCACTGTACATACATACAGAAAAAAACAGTATTTTTAATATTGCTGTACTAAAAATAAAGTTCACCCCTTGATGACAACATCCATAGCATATCAACAGAGCAAACTTACTGTTGGGTGGTGTTGAAGGGGGTCCCCCCAGATGTTCCTCCAAAGCAATCACCTTTCATTCTCAGGCTTTTTAGCTCACTTACTAAGTGATCAATTGCTTTCTTTGATGGTTCACACATGCTCCATATAGCCTAATCAAGTCATGTTCCTCAGGATATTATTGCAATAAACCCGGAAGCACAATTTTAAGCTAAAATGCTTCAGCTGACACTGCTCTTTCTATGAGTTTTTTATGCCAGGTGGTCAAAGATAAAGGCTGAGTAAGGGAAACTAGTGCAAGTGATCAGTAAGGACAGCTGGGGAGATTGCAACACAAGGAGAGCAGCTGAAACCAGCTGAATACTTGTCTTTCAATGTAATACTAACTTGGAAACAAAAGTGCAGTTTAGTATTCTCTCAGCCTCCAGAAAGGAGTGAAAAGCATTAGATAGTCTTCTGACAACATGAGGCATAAACAGGCTGAGGAATTAATGTTGGCTCATCAATATATCTACCAAAGTAATGCTGCTGAGCCTGGAGAAGTTCAGTATCAGTTCAGCCTACTAATCTAGTTAACAATTTTGTTGGACTGTGTTATCACTAAGGTCACCCCAGTCCAGGGAAGTTTCTGTAATACAGCAGAGGGTTTTCTGGAGGAGCACACCATGCAGATACAGTGCAGATCTCACTATCTCCAGTTATTCAGGTAATGGTTACCAAGTGTGTCTTCTTGTTCTGTAAAGATAGTTAGATTATTCTTAGTGACTAAAAACATGAAGGACTTCATACAAAAAAAACCCCATCTCTGTATTCTCTGAAAGGAAGATGAACCATCACACAGAAACACAAGGAGGAAAATATGGTAACTTCCCAGCATGTTTCATTCACAGCAGTGGGGTATCAGATCTGAAGAACTGGCAGAATAAACCCACTGCCTCAACTCATGGAAGTCTTCAAAAAGGTTTTTGCAATCTAACTATGATCTCTTTGCTCTTCCTCATACAAGTGGGCAGATAAACACACCTTCTTGCAGGTGTGATGGGCTAAAGTAGTTGGATTCCTTTAAGTAATAAAAATAATAGAACTCTCATTTTGCTTTTAAATGCTAACTTAAAAATGCAGATATATGAACTGGTGAAAAGTCTCTGCACCATTAGATGCTACTGCTCCTTTATCTTCAAGGTCTATGATGTATTGTTAAGGATGAGGAGGTAAGGAATGTTAATTACTGCTCATACATAGCAGCAACTGCTGCTTCTGGAATTCCAAAAAACCCTTTGATATCAGTGTATGAATATTATAGGAGACATTGTGCCATTGAAGTGACGATAAAGACTGGCAGAAGAGGAAACCATGTATAGATCAGCAGGCAAATAGGACGAATACGCTGCAGAGGAAGCTACCATAACTCTTGTCAACTCTGTCCCTTTTCATCTAGGTCACTTAGGAAAGGCAGAGGCACAACCTCACATCCCCAGCAACAGGGAAAACTGGAATTCAATGGGGACAAAACAACTGAGGAAGGCATCTGGCACACAGGGATAGCTACATTATGGCAGGCTGCTCAGAAGCAAACAGAACTTCAGGTGGAAGGAAAACTTTTGGAAACTATTTATTACACAGATTTCAGCAGTGACTGGGAAAGAAGTTCTCATCTATATCGACCTGGGAGGAAGGCAGGGCAGAAGAACCTGACAGAGGCACATTATCCCTCTATTCTCAGAGCAAAGGGAACTAAATAGAGTGTCCCATATGTAAAAATTAAGAGGCTGAAGTCCCTATTACAAGGATCAATCAGTTGCCACCTTGATAACTGTTTTAACCTCTACATCCACAATGTCTGCAGCTTTTGCCTTTCCTGCCAGCTCTACTGAGGTATTTTTTCATTTTAACCATGCATCCAAGTGCCTGTACTATACTGAAGCA
Organism: Lanius collurio; assembly: GCA_020086605.1. Classification (NCBI taxonomy): domain Eukaryota; kingdom Metazoa; phylum Chordata; class Aves; order Passeriformes; family Laniidae; genus Lanius; species Lanius collurio. The sequence continues at coordinate 1,321,243 of JACBWW010000020.1, forward strand.
GGACCCCTGTATTTCTGGTCCACTTATTTCAGGAAATGTGGTGGGCTACCCACTCACCAGAAGAGAGGTCCTCACCACACCTCAAACCTATTCTGACCCATAACTCAAGTCCTGCTGAGCACAGCAAGTGCACAGCCAGAGCTTCAAGCCTTTCTCCAGAGAAAGGGCAGTCAGAGACCTCCCCTCCAACTGCCTTGTACTTGCTAGCAGAGATCACAGGGATGTGGCAGAACAGCCATTAGGTCAAGGGCCTACTGCTGACTTGGCAGTCTCATGTTCTTCCAAATCCAGCTGTACCATACACTCCTCAAGCACCCAGTACCCCTTTTATCTAAGCACTTCTTTTCTGTCCAAAGTAGCCCACATCCCCATTATTTATTTTTCTTCCAGGAGGAGCCCCTGCATTTCCATAAACAGCCAGCTGTCAAATACCCACAAAACCTGTATGATCTCAGTACACACATCCAGTGTCACAAACCCATTTTTAGTGCCACCCACATCCCGGTGACTAAGTACCCCATCCACATACAGCTTTCCTGTCAGATGCTTCTCAGCTCTCCCACTTGTTTGCAGGAAAGGTCAGTCAGGGTCTGTATCTCTTGCACACTTCCCAAGGCCTGATGTCTCCCATCCCTTCCCTACATGTACAATATTTTGAGCAAGATTCACTGATGAAAATCCAATTTTTTATTATAAATTCACTTACATACAGATAGATTCTAGTTCATAAACTCAGACAGAACAACCTGAATAGTATTTGACAGTAATTATTTGGTTTTACCTAGCTAAAAAAAATACATAATCTTTTTTACAGTGGGTGGATGAGGATGTCTGTTGAAGTGATATTTTCCCAAAGTAATCTTAAGTATAGCATTACAGCTATTTATAAAATTAAATTCTATGGCTGACAACTTTTCCACAAGCTCAATGCTTCCTATGATTAAGATCACTCTGCTGGAAGTCAGAAGTTGTATACTAACAAAGTCACAGATGGAAACTGAAGTATAGCACTAAAAAGTGTTGATATTCACCATTACTAACTCAGATTAAATCAGTCAACATGTTCTCCCAAAGGTGAGCAGGTTATCAACAGCAGGAGTGAATAAAAACCAAAACTTCAAGAAACAGTAATGGGAATCCCCAATACCAGGTACAAAAATAATAGGCATGCCCAGCCTGAAGTTTGCTACATAAACCCATGACAACATTTAATACAAACTGTGCTTCTGCTAACAAAACCTGTTGAAATTATGATTATGGAAATTCAGGCATAATGATAATTGATGCATGTCTTCACCATAAACTGAGACCATGCTCATGACAAATTCCCAACCTTACATTTTCTTATGGGTCAGCAGGACATGGTCTCCTCCCTAAGAATTCACTAAATTATTTTAGCTTGGCTAAAGAAGATCTGTATCTGTTCAGAGGCTTTTAGTTTACTCGTGTGCTAGCATTATTTATAGATTTATTTACAACTGGATATGGGAGGCGGAGGAACACTTTCCCCTATTATTTGTCAGCACCTAATTTTAGCCAGATACAAGTCTGCTGTTGCAAAGGTCCTTGTCTATCAGCAGTGCAGCCCTGCCCTTCTTGATACACACAGTCCTGTATCAATTTTTCTGAGTATTGGTTTCTAGTGGCTGTCATTCATTAATTAATAAGGGCAGAAGACAAAGCTGATTATGCTAATGACATCAAAGAAATTAGAAAGATTCTATGACTTCCAATGAAAGGGAAGAAATTACATATAAGTGAAGATCCATAAAAACAGATATGTCCTTAGATAAAATGATGTAAAAAAAAAAAAATTACCTAGAAATACCCTCAGTATCTACAGTGCTTAGAGCACTTGCTATAGTACATATCTGCATGCACAAAGGAATGATAGAGACTCTTAAGACAGCTTCACTGTTTTACTTTAAGTAAAACTAGTAAAATAGGGAACAATGTCTTCATGTTTAGTCATCTATGATCAGTCGTTCCTAGAACTTTAGAGGTGACTGTTTTCATTAGCACATAATCAATGTCCCTTCTAAATATGTAAATCAGACACCTCTCTCTAGCAAAATCATATTCAGCATATTCTAAAGTGGGAGACTAGAACCAGCCTATCCTGCCATTCAACCATCAATTAGCCTGATTTTAAAATGCAGAAAATAATCTCTTCTCCCACAGAATTCAGTAGAAAGTGCAAGTTATCAGCATTCAGGAGATCTAAGTTGTTTCTGTTGAGCAAATTTGAAAATGTATAACCTGCTGGGCCCAAACCTTGAGTAAATGACTTGTGACTTGAACAATATCTTCCTGAACATAATTAAGAACATTCACTGGTAACAGAGCACTTAACAAGGCACCAGGGGGCCTATATGTAGCCGACAAATAGGGAAATTCAATTATTAAGTTGTAACTTCACACAACCTACAAGCAATAAGCTGCTGGACACAAAGATGAGCCAAAAAGGGGAAGAAGGAAGGGAGATTTGCTGCAAGGGAAGGTATTTTGAGAGATTTTGTTACTCATAAACAGATCATTATTTTAAAGTCAGGACATCTCTACTCCATCCTCTGAACTCCTCTATCTTAGGCTTCACTGTAACCAAGCCTTTATACCACATTCTTTTCTGTACAAAAAGGCAGCAGCCAAAGCAATACCAGCACTAACAAAGCACATTTACAGTAGAACGTGAACTGTTGGAAATGAACCTCGCCTTAGATTTCCCACAGAAAGCAGGAAAACTGTAATTCAAATGTTTGAAGTTGCAGGATAAAAGGTATTTCTAAGGGCATATGGACAAATCTGTAATAGACAGAGATTTTTATCGTTTATTCTCATATGCAATGTGAACAGAAATCAATAATTACAAAGTACACTAAAAATGCCAGTCATGGAAAATTTAATTTGGCAACCAGAAAATGCAACTATACATTCAGGACAAATCCTACCAGACCCAGCATCTAGCACTGTCATGCTGCATGCCCTTGTTCTCACTGACACAATTCTTCCAGAGTCCTTAGCGAAGCACAGAAGCAATCCTTCAATTGCTTTCTTTCCTTCCAATCTAAGAAGTGTGGCCTACACAGAAATACAATATGGGACAAATATGTATTGCCTAATATTTTTACTTCAGTTTTCCATCATGCACCTCTTTTTATTTGTTAAATACTGCTCCAAAAGTTCATTAACTAGTACTTGTAAAAAGTTTTGAAGATGAACATTAGTAGATAGTGATAACTGTTATTGTCCAAGAAAAGTGCTGTTATTATCCATCAAGTGCTGAGTAGATTTGTTCTGCATGATAAAAACTTTACAAATGTTTTCCCATCTCTCTCTAAATCTCCCAGATCATGAAAAGATGTCGCAGGAAGGATATACTACTTGTCAAGCTCTTCCAATGCCATTTACAAATACCAAAACATAATACCAAATATGGTTGTGGGGAAGAAAATGTTATAAAAATAAAAAGTTATTCTTCTATTTAAATCTAGCACAAAACTTCTACTGAAAATGTATGTTTTGAAAATACTGGTGGATAAAAATACATCAATCCTATTCTGGACGGAGGTTTGTTTTTGGTTCTACCAGTGTGTTAATTCTGTTCACAGGTGACATGCAGAGGTATCTCTGCCTCGGTAACAAAACTGAAACAGGTTTGCAGTAGTTGTTACTTTATTACTACATAAAAAAGACAATAGAGCAACACATCTGTTGAGAAAACAGATAGGAGAATGTTCATGCTGCTGCAAAGACCCAAACCATCCAAGTGTGGGATGATTTCTCACTGCAGCAAGACCACATGGATGGACATGCAAATAACATCCTAATTTAAGCTGATCTGTAGGCAGGCAGCTCTTCTCCAACAGCAAGGACTGAGAATTTATCACAATTCCCTGTCTGTTCTTTAAACAGAGAGTAAAATGGTACAGAAACCTGAAAATGCATCTCCTAGCAATGCCAGCTAATTACCATTCAGGCTCCAGCTTCTATCCCAGCTGCTCAAGGATAATTATCCCTAATGAAAGTGGTGGTGCAGGCTTCTTGGCTCTGCTGAGTTGCCTTAGAATAACAGAGGGCCCAAGACGTTTGGCATTCAGTGCACCTTGCCACAGAGGAGCAGTATTGATCCACTTGCCATGGCATCACATTCAGACTGAGAAATCCATTTGTGAAAAACATATGATACACTCAAAAGCAGAGGAAAACATCACTCTCCAAGACCAGACAGCTCCTCTGTGCCAAGACTCTCTGAAATGTAGCCTGCCCTGGATGGCACAGCTCCTTAGCACAAAGCCATCTGAGGTGACAAACGAGTAATGCTCCTGCTTACAGAGAAGTAAGGACAGATGAGGGTGCTAACAGACACAGCAGGCTCAGGTGTGGTTGAGGCAGACCCTGGTCTCTTTGGCCACTTTAGCCATTACTGTTATACTGTACAAAACATTTCTCAACATGGTAAAAACATGTTTTCATCCACAGAGTTTATTCCAGCTCACATTCCCCTTCAGCTCTATATTTGCTCTTTCCTCAAAACATTCAGTGAGCATCCTATCACTAGCTGTGTTCCCCGGGGACCAGTGTGGGGCTGGTCCTGTTCCATGTCTTTACTGATGAACTGGTTGAGGGGATCGAGGGTACCCTCAGCAAATCTGTGGACTGCACCAAGTTGGGCAGGAGTGTTGATCTGCTGGAGGGTAGGAAGGCTCTACAGAGGGGATCTGGACAGGCTGGATTGATGGGCTGAGGCCTGTGGGAGGAGGTTCAACAAGGCCAAGTGTCGGGTCCTGCCCTTGGGCCACAACAACCCCAGGCAGTGCCACAGGCTGGGGCAGAGTGGCTGGAAAGCACACTGGTGGAAAAGGACCTGGGCATGCTGGTTGACAGCAGCTGAACACGAGCCACTGTGTGTCCAGGTGGCCAAGAAGGCCAGGGACATTCTGGCTTGGATCTGGAATAGTGTGTCCAGCAGGACCAGGGAAGTCATTCTACCCTTGTACTCTGCAGTGGTGAGGCCACATCTCAAATGGTGTGTCCAGCTGTGGGCCTCTCACTACCAGAAAGACACTGAGGTGCTGGAGCAAGTCCAGAGAAGGGCAATGGAGCTGGTGAAGTGTCTGAAACACAGGTCCTACAAGGTCCTACAAGCTGGGGGTGTTTAGTCTGGAGAAAAAGAGGCTCAGGGGAGACCTTACTGCTCTTTACAACTACCTGAAAGGAGGCTGTACCCAGGTGAGGATTGGTCTCTTCTCCCAAGCAACTACTGACAGGACAAGAGGGCATAGCCTCAAGCTGTGCCAGGAGAGGTTCAGACTGGACATCAGAAGGAATTTCTTCACAGAAAGGGTTGCTAAACATTGGAATGGACTGTCCAGGGAGGTGGTGGAGTCACTATCCCTGAAGGTGTTCAAGAAACAACCAGATGTGGCACACAGGTGGCAAGGTGGTGATCAGTCAAAGGCTGGACTCTATCATATCTCAGACCCAAACTAACTGATTCTGTGATTCTGTCTTACAGTTTCAGCTCTAGAAAAATGGTATCAATATTTCATCATCAAGGTATTTTCCTTTGATGGCTTTTCCTTACATGTGCTACACAGCAAATGGCTGCATAATAATGCCTGTGGTTTTGAGAAGGAATGATTTTCATTTGGTCTAGCAGAAACAGTAGAAAAATAATGCTGCTTGTCCTTTTCTATACAGCCATAAGCAACACAGACCAACATCAAGATGCAACTTTGGATGACAGATCTGGAAACTGAAAGGAAACATTTCCAGAACATTTTTGCAGGGAGAGAGCAGTCTCAGAAATTAACAGAACAGAGCAAATACTATACAATTTCATCTTACTATGAGGTTTTCAAAGAAAATGTCCCCATTTTTTCTTCTTTTTTAACCTTGAAAATATATAATTAGTGACTGTAATACCAAGACAGAGCAGAATGACACAGAAATGAAGATACAGAGACAAGGGAGAAATATACTCTTAGACAAAATGTGAAGCACAGAGGATCGTCAATAACATGAATTGATGAGCTGGAGAGATATGAAAAAACTGTTCCAAAGAATAGAAGAAATAAGGAGTTCTCTGACAGCAAAAAGAAGACGTTTTGATTTGCCAAGGAAGTGGTCATCAAGATGAAAACACAGGAAGCTGGGAAAAGTGGCAGAGAAAAATATGAACTGAGAATGTGGAAGATTTGGGGAACCTCTGCAGCTTTTTTATTTTTTTGAATGTGAAAATCATCAATTCCTATTGTTATTAAGATGAAATGACACTTTTGCCTTTAAGTATGGAAAAGAAAAGGAATAAGAGAAGGAATAAGTACTATGATGAACAGCTATGAACATAAAGTCAATAAAAACAGTGGTTGAGAGAACATCCAATCAATACACAAACTAATGTTATAAATAATATTTTGGACATAATACTACTTACTTTTTTTTGCATATGATAAACCTTAGTAATGCTGAAATTTATATTTATTTGGCAGTTACATATTATTGGCCACTTTCTATCCCTGTCTTTGGAAAAATTAAGTACTTCCTATCAGTAGAGACTATAGGAGTCACACAGTTCTTTTGATGCAAGTTTTGCATTTTCCCTGTGTTTGGTTGACAGTTACATTCAGAGTTTGCCTCTAGAGATGCCTAATTTGATGGTCCTTAATTCCACAGAATTTGAATACCCCATCACTAACTTTTACTTACACTTCTCAAACACTGAGAAATATAATGTGAGACCCCAGAGACTGTAGGTTCCTACCACAGCTGAATTTTAACATTCTAAATTATGAGTAGACACTGTCACTTACAAATTTAGAGAATATACATAAGTGATTTGCAATTAAAGTTAAATAAAAGCCTTCTGTGCTAAGGCCCAGGACAAAGATGAAAAAAAATCAGAAGCATTCTTGGTGTTCCTTGCAGTATCTTAATAGTAAGTGGTCTCAAAGCACTGGATGACCTCATTAAGAAGCAGCATGGTTAAACTGCAAAGCATTTCCCTATACACGGAGCATCTGTATACAATTCTGTACAACAGAAACTAATTTCAGTCTTAATTCCATAGATCTCTGATATGGTAGGTTTGTCTTTGCTGAAATTTAGGAAATTATGTGAATCCTATTCCAAATCCCACACCTGTGCTTCAGACAAACACCTTGTGCTTGGAGCATTTCAGGGTGTGTGCACAGACAAACACATCCCTATTTAGAAACAACTTACTCTGCACTGATAGTACTCACACTTAAGTCTTTTTTTTTCTCTTAACAAAGCTGTCAACTGGCTGATAAAACTTTCTTTGCTGTCCCTTGGAGATTACCAGTTTATCTAAGATTCTTCTCAATTACAGCATAAAAGAACTCTCCAAGTCCTCACACATTCGCTCCATCCATGTAGCATGACAGCCCCTGCTCTGGTTAGGAAGGGAAGAGGATATTTATGCTTGCAGGTTCTGCACACAGGGTGATGATATGTGACATTGCCACCTAGTTTTCAATAAAGATCACCCACTCCACTGCACTCAATTTGCTTCCCATCAACTGTAACAAACGTTACATTTTTCTCTACTCTTGGGGAGAAAAAAAAAAACCTTAACTAAATTGGGGCTGTGGGTAGGAAGTCGTGAACTCCAAATAACAAACAGACCAAAAGATTTGTCTTTTAACCTTGTTCCCTCCTACAGCCCCACCACAAAGGCTGGTGAACTGAGAAGTGAGATGTAACCTGCAGATTTCTGCACCATGCAGCTGGCAGTGAATCCTCCCTTGATGCCCTTACGTAAGTACTCCCTGCTTCAGTCACAGCCTCATCTGATCTGAATGGCAAGAGATGAAAATTAAAGGATCAACAGCACTCAAAATTACAGTCTTCTGTGTCAGCGAAGTGTAAGGCAAAGCAATAGCTCCAGTCCACTTCAATTAGTTTAATTCCCATTTGGAGTGCATCCACCCTCCATCTCAGTGAACAGCTCTGTTGCCTTGTCTCTCTGCCAGACTATTTGGCCTTCTTACGTGATGATATACATGGAGAAGGATGATTTCTAGGACACAAACCACAAGGTATACAGTTTATTTTACTACAAAAAAGTCATGGCTTTGTCAAGGATTCTGAACTCCCCCACACAAGTAGGTTTGTCCTGTTTCACGACAACGCCTGGGCCTAATTTAACACATCATTTTAATTATTGCTAAAAGTCAAATAAGCAGCACATTATTTCTGTCTCCTGGGAGAGACTGCAATTTACTTCTCCAAAAATAATATAATTCACAGTAAAATTGAAGTCTCAATGTGTATAATAATTTTCTAAAACATACCCACCACTGCCAATCAACCAAAGCCTATCTAAACCATTCTCTAATGCACCAGATAATTTAAACACTAAAATAGCCTTTAAAATCCCATAGAATAAATACAATACCTCATCCAAGACAAAGCGATTATCATTTTCATTTCACTCCTTAGACAGTTCCTAATAGGGCCTACTCTCCTAATAGGTGTCTGCAGCATCCATTAAGGATAATGAGAACAATGCACACGAATCAAGTGGGAGACTACAATTCCTGTTTTCTGGTAGGGACCAGACCGTGACCTCCCTTGCCACACAAGTCTAGAAAAGTTCAGCTAAGCAGTTACTCCACACCTTGGCAAAGGAAAGCAGACCAGAATCTTGCCCTAGATTGCTAGTATTTACATAACACTAACAAAATCAAATATTTAAGGGAATAGCTTGAAAGAAACCTTGGAAATCTTCAGGCAATATGGAGAAATAAAGGAAATTATTGTGACTAGCTGAAGAAAATAGAATACAAATCTACTGCAAGTTTATATACTAATAGACAGATATATTTCTAGATAACTATAAAGTAGGTATGAGTTACTCCACAGCTGGTGGAGATGTCATTCTCCTTAACGTTCTCAGTTGAAATATCAATTTAAGTCAGCCTAATCTTTTGTAACAGATGCTGTTTCCCAAGTTAAAACACATAGCCCCGTTGAACATAAGCACTGGACAAATGCTACCTGTGAGCTGCAGGCTCTCCAGTACAATCAGAACACCAGTACCCAGCACTGAGTCATTATTAGAACCCACCCACAGCCCAGAGATACCAAGCAGGAATACACCAGCCTAACTGACAAGGTACTCCTCAGCCGTAGAGATGGCTCATACAGAATCCTGTTACACTCAGGGCAGGGAAATTATATAAGGAGCAAGAAATCTTCATGTGGTATGGGGGAAGTTACTCTTTTTTTCACATACTGAGCTACTCATACCACTTTTCATTTATTTAACACAGAAATTGGTACCAGAACTAGCAGACTGTGATGAAATGTTTCATTTGTGGAGCCATGGTGTTAGCAATGGTTCATTGAGATTATTTCTCATAAACTACCACTAAAGTACTCTTTGTAATTATCTGGAGCAATTAAGCATAAATTAAGTTACATACAATGTACCAAAGCAAGTTATGTACTGTACCAAAAATGACATTGGGCAAAAACACTGGCATATATTAACTCTGCTGACCCCTGCGACTTTACATAAGGAAGAATCTGGAGCTAACCAAAAATATGACTTGATGGACAACTTGGAGATAGGGAGAAAAAATATATATATTTTAATCCTATTTAATTTAAAAAATATTTATGAAAGGCATTCATCCCAATCCATAATCTTTTAAATTATTTAGTGAATATCAAAATATCTTGAATTAGAAAAGCCACTTTTAAAACTTTCACAAACTGAAACAAAGGCATTACTACACATTTGGCAAAGTTGTGCTAGAAAGGCTGTTGTCCTGCTGCAAACAGCCCCTTCTGCTGAACAGCAAGGAAGAGAATTTGGTCCTTTTTTAAAAACTCTGTAAAGATTATAAGAAATTTTGTTTCCAAATGTTGAGGGTTCACATACATGTGCCTCCACTGTACATTAATATATGTTCTAAACCATCTGTAGAAAACTGAACACCAGAAGAATCAAATATTCAGTGTAAAAACTTAATGAATACATGGAATCATTTCTCTGTCTTGCTTGTCTGTGTTTCCCTGTATCTGTGTTGTCTATGTCTATGTTCAAAAGGGATGAATGCCATAATTTTGAACTGCAGACATAATATTTTTAAAATAAAGAACAAATGTTTTCTAAAAATTTGTGTAACTTAAGTATTTCTGATACTCATTTTTTGATTTTTTTTAAAGATTCCATTAAAAATACCATATTTAAAATAAGCTTCCTCTTTCACTTCAAGAGAAGAGCAGATAAAACTAAAAGCCTATTTATTTTGATCAAAAAATAGCACAAGATAAACAATATACCTTTACAAACCAAAACACAAATGTATGTCTAGTAAGTTAATTATCATAAACACTAGAGAAAAAGCCAAGGTGGTTTCCCCCTTAAACAGACAAACATTTTCTGGTCCTATACCACCATAGTCAATGGAAATGTCTGGTAGTATTAAGCCTATGGTCTTTACAGTCTCCAAGATAATAAAAGTACTTATTTTCTATCATCAGCATTTTGTTTAAATCCACAAATAATTAAGTATTTTTGTACAGTCAAAAGCATTTGTCAAAAAATTATTATAATTACCAATTATCCTTTTAAAAAATTGTACTGTATCAGCTAGAAAGCCTTTTCCCTTCTCCTGTAAGAGCAGCTTCACATACCCAGTCAAGGTACAGGAATCACATCTAAGTGCTTACATGCAAGTGGACCTTACTGTTCCAAGGAGCAATCTACAAAATCCTCACATTCATGAGTAGGTTTCATGAAGTATTTTCATATTTTTAGGCTCTCTATTACTCTTATTTTGATCACAGATGCTGATATGTTTGTGTATTAAATGTATAGGGCTCAGATCATCAGAAAAAAAACAGAATATGAATTTTGCTTTGTTCAAGAAGTCTTTGTTGTGAGCCACAGAGATTTGCACCCAGAGTTTTATATTGTTGAGAAGATTCTGTGTGTTTCACAAAAACCTGGGTAACAGGTTGATAACAGCATGCAATGCCTGTTTGATGATTGATGAGAAAAGATAGTGTGTTCAAAATCAAATACCATCCCTAGAGATTTCCCATAGCATGTATAGAGTACTTTGGGACAGGCATCATGATTTCTTCAGCTATTTTCCATCCCTCCTAAAAAGAAGAGGATTGACAGATGCAAACATTTAACACACTTCAGCTTTTCCTTATGAACTCTGATACAGCCACTCCTGTTCTTTATTATTCTAGCACGTGCAGAAACTGTGTGTTGACTGAAAATCATTTGTGGTGGCTTAATTCATAGATAGATTTTATTCTATCCTACTCTGGGCTGTTCATATCCACAAATAGCTGAAGACATTCAACACCTTTTACCTCTCACTGATTTACCTCCAAAGAGAATCTACTCAGGGACTTGCCAATATAAGGTTCTTGCTTCTCTCTGATTTATTCACTCGCTAGAAAGGCATATCAAGTTTCTAAACACTCAAACACAGGATTTCCAACAACACAGAGAAAATAAATTCCATCTTTGACCTTTTTTAAACTACTCTTATAGCATCATTCTGTAAGACTGAATTTATTTTTCTACTCAATATATTCCATTCAATGGCTGCAAGACATTAGCTAGGATTAAAATCAGGTCAACAGCACTAAGAATAAATAGCACTTTAACCTGAAGAGTACAAAGGCACCAAAACACCCCAAAATGATCATAACTGATCTGTTTGCTCTAGGATTCAATATTCTTCATAGCAAGCTGATGGTCCTTGTGCATTTTTATGAAGAGTAACAACGAACACCATTTAAAAGATCGATATTTATAGAAGGACATGATGAGGTCAAGCCAGGCTTTAAAGGTGGAAATGACATTACTGTTATTCATGACATAATAATACCCAGAGCCTCTGAGTATGGTATGACATGATAATAACCTGGGCACTACTGTGTTTGTTATTTTACAAAGAATGGAGCCATCACATGAAAAATATATTATATATATAGGCAGATATAGATAGAGAATGGGCCAGAACCCCAGGGTCACAGCATCTCACACGAGAATTTGAGTCCATAGAGTTGATCAATTTATTTACTGATCTGCCCACAACACAAAATACCTCTTTTAAATTAGCTCCTTTTTAAATTAGCTCCTCCCTTGCAGGTAGTATAACTGCATGTTATTTGTACATCACCCCATCTACGCAAGTAGGGATGTCACAGAGTCTGCACCTAAAACCAATGATGACAGAAACAAGAGTATTTCCAGCTAGGTTCATCTCCAGTCAAGGTGGCTGAACAATACAAGATCTGTAACACTTTTTCCCCTTCCCCACCTATTTTCTAAATATGGATATTACATATGGATACCCGACTTACAGATGCATGCATATCCCAACTCATTATCTGCATGTGTCATTTGCTATTTCAGCAGAAAATGCTCTATCACAAGCACCATCGCTCTGCCTGCCAATGGAGTTACATGAAGACCTCCTGACCTGGAGCACGAGGTCTCCAGTACGTGCTGAAGAACTGAATCTGCCTTCTGGTAGCTCAGGCAGCGCTAAGCACTTGGTGGGTGAAGCACTGTGGCAGGGAAAGCAACACATTGGTGGCGTTGAGTCCCACGACTGGCATGGGTTCCTTTGGGACGGGCACGAGTTCCTTTGGGATGGGTGCGGGTTCCTTTGGGACGGGCACGAGTTCCTTTGGGATGGGTGCGGGTTCCTTTGGGATGGGCACGAGTTCCTTTGGGATGGGCACGGGTTCCTTTGGGATGGGCGCGGGTTCCTTTGGGACGGGCACGGGTTCCTTTGGGATGGGCACGGGTTCCTTTGGGATGGGCGCGGGTTCCTTTGGGATGGGCACGGGTTCCTTTGGGATGGGCGCGGGCTCCTTTGGGATGGGGGCGGGTTCCTTTGGGATGGGCACGGGTTCCTTTGGGATGGGCGCGGGTTCCTTTGGGATGGGGGCGGGTTCCTTTGGGATGGGCGCGGGTTCCTTTGGGATGGGCGCGGGCTCCTCGGGCTCATGGAAAGCGCCGAACCCGACCGGCATCTCCCGGCGCCCTCTGCTGGCCGCCGGCACGCAAACAAGGACCGCTGCTCGCAGGTCGGGTCAGCGCCCTGCCCGGCCCCATCCGTCCGCGCTGGCACGGAGAGAGGCCTGTCCTCGTCTTACTGAAGGGTTGCGATAATCGTCAAGTTGCACACCGGAGGTTATCCAGTGACAGGTATGTTAGCTCGTGACGGACAGCAGACATTCACGTGAATTTTGGGGTGAGCTATGCTATGCTTCTGAATTCAACAATCGTGCTCACCCTGTTTTCAGCAAATACATGGCTCCTTTTCTGTGGCATTTTTCTTGGACTTCAGTACAATATCAGTGATGAAAACCCACACTAGGGAGGCAGTCTGGTCTAGTGGCCAGGTAAACTTGCCCTGGAGCTTGGGTTCTGGTGGCTGTGCCCCTGCCCCAAGCAGGTGACTGCTGACATGCATTATTTACACTGCAGTAGCACCTGGAGACCTCCAGAGCAGGGTAGGGTGGGGGCACTTCTCTGGTGTGAATAGTAAACAAACACCAGGCTTGGCCCTCCTAGGTTACGACATACAAAAGAAAGATGAAATAAATATTTTGTAATAGGGTGCCAGAAGTACTGTGTCATTAATCTGGGTTCCAGTTCCTCCATCTGAAAAACACTTTGGGATGTTCACATGAAAGGTGAGCGTGGATTTTTAAACACTGGTATTACGTTATGTGGGAGGTTTTTCGACACATTTTTCTACAGTAGCTTTTTTCCCTGGAACAGATAACACTGAATCTTTCTGTAGTCTGTGTTTCCATGATGACAAGACACAGAACTGTGCAATACCTTAATTAAATGTTTGCTTTACGAGTAGCAGTGAAAAAACTCTATCTGAAACCTTCATCATTGGTAGTTAGCTCACCTGTAGTTGCAAATGATAACTTTTAAGTGAGATTCAGAGCCAGAACTTCCACATAAGCAGTTTGCTACAGGCATTCATTCAGCTGACAGGACCACGAAAACCTCAGAAGCTTAAAAAACAAAAGTAAAAAAATCACAGCAGGTTTTCCTTCTTTGGACTTCACCCCTGCAGCAGCTGCTTTCTAGCTTTGTATGTCCACCGCTCCCTTCCCTTGCCTGCATACATACAAAACTAGCTGCAACGCAAAAATTCAATCCTCAGTATCAGGCTGTCATCACACTAAAATAAAACTGCTCATTTTTAACCAAAGGAAGCTTTTTTATGACTCGCTCCTCCAATAAAGCCATCATCCCATGCTAACGAGGTGCTGTGAGATAGCTCACATGGTCCTGCCGAAGTGCTGCCCCTCGCCTCAGCAGGAGGAGTGGGAGGAGGCTCAGCACAGCTCAACCTGCCCGCTCCCTCATAGGCAGGGAGATGTCACCTCCTCCTGACCCCATCCTTTGAGCAAAATTAAGAATCTCTCCACTGGAATGCAGCGCTACAGGCAAACATGTCCTAAGGAAATAAGAAGAGCTATCAAATTAGTAAAGCTTTGCAGGATGACGCCCTGTCTCTATCTTTCCCTGATACTCCATTCCAGTTCTCAAAAGCTGTGTCACTGCCAAACCTCAAAACTTCAGCTTCCATATCACTGATGTTCAAATGAAGGGGTTTCTGTTTTGTTTAGTTAACTAAAGTGAATACATTTGAAACTAAATTGTAATTAACCACTTATTTGCAGTTATGGTAACATGCTCCTAAACACAGGTTGAAGAAAGCTCTGATGCAGTTTCCTTTTATCTATTTATTCTAATTTCTCTCCACCAGATTCTTAAAAGGTAGCTATCCTGAAAAGGATAAAATCCTACATTTATTTTAACCACAAAGAGTAGAATTAAGGGGATTTAGAGAGGTAAAGTGGCAGGTCCAATTTACTCATTTTTAAGCTGGTAGAACTCTCAGCAGAAGACTTTACATCTTCTGCAAAGCCTGTGTATGCATACTCACATAATGCAATGGAGTTTCTTATTAAACAAGGTCAATTTTTATTACAGTTACAAAGATAATATTATGAAATAAATAGAATATTTGGATGTAGTATGGTGAAAAACCTAAAACACTGCAATGATCTTTAATAGACCTTACAACAGTTTCCCATGTGCTACTTTGGCACAGCCTACATCTTTTCTGTCTCTGTGAGACTGAGAATAGCTACCAATATCCCCACTGGGGGCTAACATCATATGCACCAGCCATGCTTAGCACAGCCTGGAAATAAGACTCCAAAGATTTTACTAAGGGTTATAAAGAGCTGGTAGGCACAGAGCCCACATCAATGAGCAAGTCAATCCATCTAGCTGATGAACCATGTCTTGTAATCATCCACAAGGAATGCTGCTGTGCCCTCTGTTCAGTCACAGAACTACTATCACTGCTGAGCTTGAATTTTGTCATTCCAACAATCTCATCAGAAACAGGAGAGGTATGAAATACCCTGAGTCTGTACTTGAAAGATTGCTGCTGTACAGCCACAGCTCCTCAAAATACCCCTGCCCATCCCCTGAACTCTTGCAGGACTAAGTCCATAATTTAGTACAAGTCTAAAATATCACTTTGATCAACCAACATGCCCTGGAGATGTCTTCTCTCAAACAGGCATGTTGAACTGCTTAAACCTGACCTGCATGTGACTGCAAAAATGCACCCGAGAACTACTGATTTATGGAGCTAACTGAAGAACTACTTCCCTTCTAATACAACAGGCAACCGTAACTCTGGAGATACATGCTCTGAGGAAACCATTCCCAAATAGGGATCTCACACACACCTCCTCCAGTCCAATAGTTTGTGGTTCCCACTGGCCCCCACAAGTGCAATGTGTAAACACTTTTAATGACAGGTAAATGATAGGTCAATTTCATACCCTTGGGATGTCCCAAACTATTTAATGGGAAAAACCAAATTCAGCTTTATGACTTTCAAGTATCCTATTATGAATGTGTTTTAAAATGGCAAGATACAGAGCTGGACATCCATAATAAAGCCTAGGACAACAAATCACCTTCTGTCACATAATGAAGGTCAATCAACTCGGGTTCTGTGGGACTGAGGGTGGCAGCAAGTTTTTAGACATAGATATTTGTGTGACGTCTCATGCAGAGCCTATGCTTTGTGCCTGTTAATAAATTTGGCCTTGTAAAATCCCTGTGAAGTAGAAAAGTAGTGTTATCCTGATTTTTCACAGATGGAAAATGGAGACACAAAGAAATTAAAGGGGAGAGGCTGTCTCTAGGGTAAGCATGACGCAAAACAGCCAAATCTTTATAGGTCAAAACTGCCACTTTGAATTGCACCTAGCAACAGATGGGAAGCCAGATTCATTCCATTATGTGTCCTTTTCAGTAAGGAGAGAGAAAATAACCAGTGTAAAAAAAAATACGCCTTATTTTTGCTATTATTGTTTGTTAAGGGCTGCTAGAACAGAATGTGCTGTGGAGGAGATGGAGGGGAAATGGTGATTATTGCAAGGGTAACATTTACCTACAAATCTTGTAATCAAGGAGTTGCTTTTCACACCAGTCTATTCCCAGCAGCTCTAAAATCTCCCAGATGAGTAAAGACATTTGGTCTCTAGCCCAGTGTTCCCTCAAAGGACGTAAACAGAAAGCCAGCAAAAAGGGAAAAGCCAGGCTTATCAGGCTGTTGCTGCTCTATCTCTTGCTGCCTTCCACAGTTTGCAGGGCACATGAAAAGTAGAATAAATACCCAGTTACGTTTTGCTTATCATCTGACACATTTCACCAAAAAAAAAAAAAAAAGAAAGGCATCCACTGAGGGTTTTCTCTTTTTAATTCTGTCTGCTGCTGACAGAAGGGGTGCTTCGAATCAGACAGAAAAGATAAAACGGTTTTAAATATGTATATATTTAAGAGGTTATCTCAAAGGAAAAAATGTTTTTTTCTGCTGTGGTTGGCTGCTATCTTAGCCCTGCTTTAAACATTTATCTGCTGAAATCACTGCATTCCTCAAAAGAGATGGTTCATGAGTCCTCAGATTCTTACGACTAACAAATAATTAAATAGCCCAAACCCTGCACTTTTAACAGTAAAGTGTCTGACTGATGATGCCTAGTTAAAAACCCAGCAGGTTCAGCATGGCCCCCTGCCTGGTGGGGTAAGGCACTTTCACAGAGCAGACAGTAGGACAGGATTTTGGCCAGGCACCTCAGCTCAGGAATCCCACATCATTTCAAGCAGCCCCTGCAAACAGGATACAGAGGGATTCACTGCAGAGCCACCCTGACAGCCTGGACAAGAGGCATTAACACTGCAGAAATTAAAGCAAGATGAATTAAGGACATCAGCTTTTATTTGGGATTAGCTGATTTTACAGACCTTGGGAAAAGCATCAGCTTTTTAAAACTACTTCTAATTGGAGACTGCATGGTTTAGAAGCCTGTTTTTAACACTATGGTGGTGACCCCAGGCCAGACAGCAATACGAACAGAAGACTATTTGCTAATATTTATAGTTCTTTGTCATCCAGGTGTCTCAGAGCATTTTAGAGACACTTGTGAGAGGAATTTCTAGAAACTGCAAATCACATGGGTGATGGCAAACAAGAGACAAACAGGTACAGAAGAGTTAAATGACTTCCATGAGGTTGGCTGAACATCTGAAAACCTAAGTCAAGTGCTTTACACTCCATTTCCATGTTGTTTTATTTCATAAGAGTTTAAAAATACTGTCCTGCTGTTATGTTCCACTGATATTTTTATTTTAGCATTTTGTATAGCATAACCTGTCAAATTTCAAATCTCTAAGAGGAGTCACAAGTAATTAGAAAATTTCTACATGTACCCAAAATTAGAAGAGAAATTACTTTAAAAATAATTAAATTATATTAATTCAATCTGGAACAAGTCATGTAAGGGAGGAAAAATATAACATGCTATTCCTTTACAAACATTCTGAGCAGTAAGTTATGGACAGCTGTCAGACTGGTGGAAAACCCAAAGGATCAACACAAGATGACCACAATAACATTTTGTATCCAAAGAAATCTCTAATTTCAACCTCAATCTTTGTTAATATAAATCTTCACATTAATACATGCGAAGGTCTGCATGTGTTAGAAAAACCAGCTGCTGATTTGAGGTGCTACTCATCTTCCACAGTGCCTCCTGCCCTGACAGTGTGAAAAGAGGTGGCTGGCACAACAGCTGCAACTTCAATTATCTGTGAGGACATAATTCTAGATGCATGCTGTCTTCAGAGTGAAAAACATAACCCATTTCTTGGGCTCCAACAAATCCTGGAATTAACATGACAAGAGAAGACTAAAAAATCTGCAAGCTGATGTGAATGAGATACAAGGTCAGGTATCCTTCAGAAATACAGGAGGAGAAGAAGGGGGAAAGCAGAAGGGAAGAGGGGAAGATCTTGAACTAGATTAATTTAATTAAGGATAACCTACCATCATGCACTTGATGGAGGTGAACATGAATTAACCCTCACAAGAACTAAAAAGTGTTGAAGTCAAGGATCATGGTTTATCTGAAATGGCAGTAAAACCTTCCTGCCCGCCTTAGAAAGGGCTTGGCCAAATCTGTACATCCAATTTAATTTCCTAATAGGTGCTACAGAGAGAGAACCATACAAATTAATTGCAAGGTAATAAAAATTTTTGCTCCATGAAGGAGATTATGCCTCAGATTGTATCAAGATATCTTGTATCCAATATCAGTTCAGTGCAGCAGCCAGGAAAGGATCTGCAGGAAAACACAGAAGAGAAAGTGGGGAAAACTTCTCACAACATCTGGACTTTTCAAGTGACTGGCCCAACTCTGCTACATCTCCCCATGTGGAAATGATCTAGCACCTTCACATGTGCCTTTGCCTTGCTTCCCTATGAGTGGCAGCAACAATGTGAGGGATGGGGGTGAGGGAGGGAAATTGATGTTGACATAAGGTCCAAAAAGGGTAACTTGGGCCTTGAATACAACTAGTTCAGTGGTTAAATGGGGTAAGATGTACCACCCAGGGGATTCTACATTCTGTACTTCAGACAGGCCAACAGCTCTCTGCCAACCTGAAGACTGATGAATTTTAAGAAGAAAAGCTACAACTGTTGACATTATTCATATCCAAGCTTCACTTGTTCCAAGATTAAAAAAAAAAAACCTCCTGCTGCAAAACGTTCATTGTCAGACATCTCTGATGTGTCAATAGCACAGGAGTGGAGTTTATAGTCCTGCTCCCATAGCTCAGCCCAGCCAGCACTTCACACAGCTCCAGTACTGCTTGGGAGGAGCTGAAGATGAGCCATGCAGATGAAGAGTGTACAAAGCAGGTCAGTATCAGCTTTCCTTTCCCAAAGCATCCTCTCTGGGACAAAACATTAAAAGCAGCTGCACAACATGGAGCAAAGACAGGCAGTTCTGGATATTCACAAGGCTGAAAATCATCCATATTTTGAGTGTATCTCCATAACAGTAATTCTAAATACATCATGGCCATCACAATATACATCTTCTGACTCACTTTAATTTTGAATAAAACTCAGTTATAAAGAATTAACTTGAAAACTATGGCTTCAGGTTGATTTGAATGGTTCTGATCCATCTGCAGTACTTGAAAGTTGTTCAAAATTATGTACTACATATCTTGAAGCTCTTAATGCAAAAGTTTTATAGTTCACTTCTATAAATTGTAAATACCAAACATTTTTTTTAGCATTTTTCCATTGTATAAGCTCTCCCTATTTGTAGCTAATTAAAAAGCAGGGTCCCAGATTGCCTGCTCTTGCAATATTATCCTAGGGGGAAAAAGAAAATTAAAATTATAAAATTGTTCCATACTACCTGGAAGCTACCTTTTCAAATGCTGCCCCTGAGTGCAAACAAGGACAGAACAGAAATAAAGTCAAGTTAAAACAGACAAGTGAGATCACTGAGAAATAAGTTCTCCTTACGTTACTATATAAACATATAATGGAGGGAATCTAACACCTGAAGATCATAGTGAAAAACCTCAGAGAGGTGGAATATGGTCAGTGACTCCCAGAATTCAGGCCAAAGAAAGAATGTAACATTTGTTTCCCTGGCAAACAGGTTTTGGAATTGTCCCTACTTCAGTGCATTAAAAAACTTGCAAAAAAAATACATTTTAGACCTTAAAGCCTGAAAGAATCTATGCAAGAATGGAGTTTTTTCCATGTTTGTTCTTGTTTAATCAAGTGAAAAAATTCATTTCACTGAAGTTTACTCTGTATGATTTCATCAATGCACAGTAGTAGCAAGTAACTTTAGCATATGTGTTTTCAGATCTTAATCTTTACGATGTAGTTTTTAAATCTGCCACTTTCCTATTTGGAGGGTAACTAACAACAGAGTGCATTCATTCCGTCCTTTCCCAACCAAGCAAAACACTCACTGGGATTTCCTTTTCAAGCCTGCTAATTGAAAACATTCTGCAGTTTATTAGTCACTATACAGATTATCTGCTGACATGCAAACTCTCACTCATTCCAGACTTGTTAATTAACATGTAATTACTGATCCCACAGAGACTGGACTGCAGGTGTGATGCTCTGGGTCCTGCTCTAATAACCGTTCCTCTCAGATGCCAGCACAGATGGAATACACAGCAATTGCATTTTCCCAGAACACCATCCCACCCTCCCCAAAAGTGCTCAGGCTCTGTTTTGGTTTTAGTGCTTCTTTTTTTTTTTTTTTTTTTTTTTTTTTTTTTTTTTTTTTTTGTCTAGGTTCATTATGTGCAACACCCATCCACAACCTAGAACAGAAGAGCAACACAAATCTGTGCTCTCCCATCAGCCTGGCTCAGCAGGAGCTGGCTCAGGGCAGCTGTTCTGCATGGTGAACTTGAATGGGAAGACCTAGAGGAAAAGAATGGCAGAGAATGAAGAAGAGAATAACAGGGAAACAGACAGATATTCCCAGTCATTTCTCTGACCACCTAAATGATGATCTCACCTACTGGTGTATTCAATGCAAGGCCATCCTCAGTTAAGTCTCTTATAGAGCACAAATCTCAAGATTAAAATACTACCTTCCAATGAATTACTCTTATATGAAGCCTCATGGTACCATAACTATTCCTTTCATGTATTCTTTGGATAATGGGATGTAAAAAAGAAACCTTTTTCAAATCCCTTGACACTGAATTTCCTTTAGGACTTGAAATGTTTCAAAGAGTCTTTGCTCAAGGAAGACAAAATGGTTATCAAATAGTAAAAGTGAGCATATAAAGGCACTGCCGTGGAAAGTTAGGTCAGATGAAACCACCTACAAATTTATAATTCCTTATTAGCTAGGTTATACTGGTCGTGGGATATGGTCAAGAACCAAGTCCATAAGGCATTTTATTAAACGAAGTACAATTGTCAGGGATAGGTGCATCCAAATTTAAAACAACTAGGGAACTTCACTGTTAAAAGCATGTAGAGCAGGCCCATAATTCTATCACTGATGTCAGAAGTAAAAATGCCTTTGACTGTAGCCAGTGGAAGCAGACTATATTAGACAGTTTTGAAAATGTAATCCTCCATATATAGGGACGAAGAACAACTTCCGAATCCCTGGGAGAGAATCTTCAATAAAAACATGGTCAGAAGTCATGAAAAATACCACCTCAGATGGACCCCCAAAATTTGCTGAACTATGGTTCATTATGAACTGAGTATGATCATGGCAAGTGAACTTTTGATACTCTTTCATTATCCTATTAGAGGAAACAAAGGATTAAACTGTTCTAAGTAGGAGCCACATTCAGTTTGAAAGCTCCAGTTTCAATATACTGAATTTCAACAACAACAAAATCTTTGCAATGAGAACACTGTGCCACTATTAGGACCTTCTGGACCTGTGTGGACTGACCTTTCTATTCATTCATTGTCAATTTACTGTTAACTACACTGTTAGGTTATGAACCTTTCCAGAAAGAAATGGATAAGAAAAATGGTGCTATTACAAATTGTTTAAGAGAGTCACTAACGAAAGGGACTTTTGGAATTAATAAATCTTTTTCATTAGATACTGTTTGAAAAGTGGCTGTACATTTGCATCAGAGGAGAGATTAACTCGGAAACAAAAGTGCATAACCTGTCAAGAGGATGAGAGGGGAAACTCCTGTGTGATAGACAATTCTGAGATTGTCAGATCTGGGTCAAGATACTAAATCAGAGCAGAAGGAGTTACTTTTATTAATCATGTCACATTAACGACATAAAAGACCAACAATGTCTCAACAGCCATGGAACTGCTAGAGAAAGCTGTAGCAATGTCAGCTTTTCTGTATTTAGAGCAGCAGTATGTTTCAACCCGGTCTTGCGTATGGGCATTGTAGGACATAGGTCTTCAAGAAACTGACTTCCAAGGGACTTGGCGTGCAAAAACTAAGCAGTAAGATAGGTCACTGCTTAGTTATTATATGGCACTAATCTTCTGAAACCTTGAAAATTCCTAGCAAAATCCAGGTTCAGCCAAGCCTTTGGTCCACCACAGTCACTATGTGATCCTGACCTCTCTACCAAAGATTCAAGGAGGGCCTGTTGACAAACCTCCCATCAGTGAATGATTTAGAACAGACTCCATGCCATGTATTTCACACAACTGAATTTTCCAATATAAACAGACACATCATGTAACGTAGGAAAGTTTACGCACTGGAATTTTATGATAATTCCTACATTGGCTACAAGGATATTTTATGCAACTCAGCGACTAAAGCAGACTGAAGAGACAACTAAAGCTCTGAAGAAAGAAAATGCAAGACAGTTGTTCACAGTGATGGCAGGTGGGAAAAAACAGATTTATATAAGCAGTGATTAAGATGATCTCTTCAGGCTGACAGTAGATGCTTTATCTATAAACTGTTCCACAAAAGTCAGTGAAGATATTGCCTGCAGAACATAATCCAGCTCTTTAAGAGTTAATGTAATTCTAGGAGAATAAAGCAAATTCTGCTTCTGACCCTGTCCATGATACATCATTCTTCATTGTTGTGAAGTGGCCTGACCTCTTCCCCCAAGCAGAATGGTGAAAGACAGCTACTAAAGCTACCCACTTTCAGATCTTGGCTTCTAGAAAAGAGGCAGTTGCCCCTTTTTCTGAGTAAGAAATCATGGAAAAGAGTTACCAGAAAAAGTCACACTCAACCACGTCTATGAAAGGGTTCAAAGGCTTTTTCATACTTGGATAACATTGGAAAAGGCTCATCATGAGAGCCATAGCACTGTACATTATACCACTGAACAGCTTCAAGCCTCTAGTTTGCTGCTGAAATACTAGGACAATAAATGGTGAAAGGAAACACATCAGGAGCAGTCCTATTTCTCTTTCCGTTGCTAACATCATTATTCATAGATGGTATCCTGAAAGAGCTCCTTTACATTTCCAACATAACCACTTACATGGGTTTTTCTCCTACCTCAATTTAGTTTCAAATAATATCCAAATAAGCCCATCAGCCTTTTGGAAGGATGACAAAGAGACTGTCTATCAACAAACAGAGTCACACAATGACATCTGCAGCACAAACTTTAACCTGTGCTTTCAGGTAGTGTTTTGGACCCTTTCTCCTGCAGACTGTAATGCTAATATTAAACATATCCCTTGAATGAGGAGAAAAACTGGTTTCACCAAAAAGAAAATTCAAGCACATTTTTGTCTTCTAAATAAGGGCCAGAGAAGACGTGAGCTAGAAGTGAAATACATATGGAGGCTCCTCAAGTAAAAATTATTTGTATAACTGAAAAGAGAAAAAAAAATGAGTAAGGGATTGATAAGAAACTACTATTTCTTTAATATTCTGTCATCTTTTCCTTTTTTGTTAACCACAGAATAAGAAATGTGTTATACTGTTTATATGTATCCCTTTTCCTGCGATTATATTCACCTCTGGAAAAGGTACAATGAAGTTTTCTCAGTCTAGTATTTCTGTTCAATAATTACGGGAAGAAAGTGAAATCTGGAAAGAAATAAAGAATAAAGAACAAACCAATCCTTTATTCAGTCTGGGGTCGTTATCTAAACTATTGCTCATAGGACGGTGAAGTTTGCAGTAATGAGCTACTGTTTCAAGCTCAATGCTTACAGCTAACTAGAGTACCACAGAAATCTTTCACTATTAAACACAAAATTCTGACTCATTCCAAGACTCTTCCCAACTGTGCCTGCTCATGAAGGCATTCCATGGCAGAGCTATCCTTTTGAACCAGCTCAGTATACAGAAGCTATTACAACGTATACGAACGTGATGACAGTAAGGATGAATTGAAATCTGCATCAAATGCAATCCCATTAATTGATCATATCCAAGTTTGATAATTTAAATGCATTAATAAAAAATATTGTACTAGATGACAGTAAGATTATAACTTGGTTAATTTTCTCAAAAAACATTCTAGCTCACTACTTCATCTTGATTTTATATATCCTAATTTTAAAAACACATAGTTCTTAAACCTGAAAAGAAGTTTGATCAAAGAAACACAAAGCCTGAGTGTTGCCCTAAATTACTGAAGCCCCAAAAGAGTGCTTTAGATTTCTATTTACTTGCTTCCTCAAACACTGAGACAGCCAGGACTCCAGAGACCCAGATGGACAGAGATGACAGGGTGACAGCCTGCCATCCTTGGGCTATCAAAACAGCTAGTCCAGCATGCAGTCCAGCATGCCCAACCATGACCCTCTGAACTCACCTGAAGGGTCATCAACAGAAGAGTTTGGTTTAGCTCCTGCAGCTGGTGCAGCATCATTGCCACTTTTTTGTAAGGCAAGATAAATGCCCATGAAAGAATTATACTAAGGTCTTGATGCCTACTTCCTACCACCCATCCAGTGGGGGAAATACCAGCACTCTACACCAGCTTGGGTTGTATTTACTGAAATAAGTGGATTCAAGTCACTGGGGAACACCCACAGTCTTGACATGCAGATTTATTTTCCTTTTTTAAATCAAGCACTAGTGAGAGAACATACTTTAGACTACTTGCTGACACTGCTGGGAAGCAGGTGAGCTTGGAGCATTGTTTCACATCACAGAGAGGAGCCCGAGTCAAAATACTGGCTTTCAACATCTTTTATCTTTTAGAACAATTCAGAGGAAACATTGCACCTGTGAATAACAAAACCACTACCAATTACACAGAGTCTGCATTTTCACCTGCTGACCTGTATTGTACAGACTTCAGTCCCTGAATAATTCTTTCTAAGCAGAGTCACTGGTTTGTTTTTCACAGCTACACAGATGTGATCACTGCATGTGAATACCTCTCCAGAAGTCCATTCATTGCAGAGTGATGTATTCTTCAAAATAAATTATTTTTAAATACGCAGTAATAACTCAGAATCGATTACAGATTGAGTTAATATCTTTAAGATAAATTGAAGGCTTCTTATTAATGTAATAGACTATGGATCATATCCTGAGGGTGCTCAAACCGGGCTCTCCTATTTCATTAAGAGCCTAAACACTTGGTTTGTTTTTTAAAAGTGCTGAACCTTTAGCAACTTGCAATAATTTCAAAGTTCAACATTTTTTAAAAACAGTAAGGTATGTAATTCAAACATCTAAACACAAGCTTACTGGGATTTGCAAAGAAAATTGTAATAAATACCTATGTAATTAATTTAAGGCTTTGAGCAGTACCACTGGAAGATTTTTACTACAGGTGCTTCCTTTACATACTGGTGGCTGTAATCCACTGAGGTTTTTTTAATGCACCAGGAAAAGCACAAACACTTATCCCAACATACTTCATTATCATCTCAAATTCACATTACCACAACTCTGTTATCCTTATGCACACTCTCAGCCCATAGGCATGTAATCCCATGGAGCTCAAACCTCTTAGACTGAGATTTAAGGCAGATTATGTTGCTGGGCTTTCACTGCTGTACCTCAGCTGATGCAAGGTCATTTATTAAGCTTTAATAAACTGATTACAAGTCTGAGCCCTAAGTTTCTCCTGAAGATACCAGCACTTACTGAAAGTCATGGAGTTACAATTGCTTAAGAAGTTACCACTTACCAACCATTCTGTGCACACTTACATGAGGCATCCCTAGAGGTGGTTTAAATCAATTTTACTTCCACTTAGTCATTCCACACTCAGTTGTGTCTGTACCATATACAATGCAATTTCAAACTGCATCATTGAACACCATGCAGTTGCTCTTAAAAATATATAAAATAGGTTTAATTTCCATAAACAAACATTCAAATGCAAATTAAACTGATGTAACTGTTTCTTAAGAAATACACAGTTGTGCATGGAAGAATATGAATCCATTTAAACATATGTGTGTCTTTTCACTCATTCTTAAATAAAGTAAATTTTAGACTATATTTAGAGTATGTTGGATAAACACAGCAGAGCTCTAAAATACCTGTTTCACAAAGCTTTTTGGATCTTTAAGGCTTACCATTGATAATAACTATCAAAGAGTCAAACAGCAACTATACACATTATTCTTTATACTATCTTATTTTATATACAACTTTATAGGTAAACCTTCATTATGCTGATTTAGGAGATGAAAGCTAATCCAGCAAGGAAATGATGAATTAAATTTAAAAATCCTTCAGGAACTGCCTATTAGTGATTTGCTGTAAGGTTTGCATATAGCATGCCATTCCATGATTTCATAGAATCACAGAATCATTTAGGTTAGAAAAGACTTTTAATACTATCAAGTCCAACAATTAATCCAGGTGCCAAAATGCCACTAAACTATGTCCCAAAGCACCACATTTGCACATTTCTTAAATCCCTCCAGGTATAGTGATTTCACCACTTATTTGGGCTGCCTGTCCCAATGCTTGACAACTCCTTTGTAATGAGCTTTTCCTTGTATCTAACCTAAACTTCCCCTTGTGCAACTTTAGGCCATTTCCTCTCATCCTCTCACTTGTTATTTGGGAGAATAGACCAATTCCCACCTGGCTAAAACCTTCTTCAGGTATCTTTTTGTTAGTGAATTTACATTTATTATTGTTCCTAGAGGAAAATTCTAAACTTCAAGCAAATGTAGGCAAATCCATGACTTTCAAAAGAAATGGGAACATCTGCTCATTTGCAACTTTTATTAGCTGCAAAACTAGAAACATGAAGAGAATTTTGTGTGAAGAACGGTCCAATGCTTGTATGTAAACTATAAAAATACAGAGTCAGTGGTTCCTGGCAGCACTCCTAAACAGGATGCTGCAGTGACCACTGGCAAGAAATGGTCGATAAGGAAATAGTTGAAAACTGTTTTCTATTGAGCACCTGTTTAAACAGCAACTGATTACCAACCCAAATGACCAGAGTCACAGCTGAAGCTCTCTACTAGCATTCAAGTGCTGCCAAAGGATAAATGTCCAGTTTTCTTTAGTATATTACAAATTATTACAAAACAAAAATCAGTGTAATTTAAAAAAAACGTACTCAGGTGGAAAGAAAGAATGACAGAAGTCTGCACACAATATAAATAATATATGCCAAATTATTTCCAGAATCAAGACAAAGTTACAGATTGATAAAGTCTTCAGATTTTATAATATTTAAACAAGGTTTTGAGCTTTTAATCTGTTGTGTCTAATCCTGTTTCTTTAGGGGCCATAATGAGGAACCACAACTAAGTTTACCATTTGGAAATTATTTTAAATGTTATCTAATCACTAAAGATTACAATAAAGCAGCACATATTTTATTATGCTACTCTAGATCCTGGTTGACAGGATACCAAGTAAAGACTGCCTGCTTTATCAGAAAAAGCTGGAGAACACCTCCTGGCAGAAGATCAGTCCAGAGCTCTTGGAGTACAAAAGTATTTGCAAAGCATCTGCAAGAATCCTACAGACTGCAGATTAAAAAGCCTGACTTCCTCAACTCTCCAGAATCCAATAAAAATTTTGCATGCTAGTAAAAGAGGAACCAAAATGTGCGTATTACCTAAATCATTTCTATCTCTCCTCCAGCTCTGTGGACACAAACATCCTTTGTTTGGGTCAGTATTTCATTATTCTATGAAATTAGAAGAATTCTAGAACCCATGTAGAATCATCTGTTATTCCAGAACATATAATATTGGTGAGGATCTGACACCCAGCACGTGGAAAAGGAACAGCTTTCTTTGTGCCTGCACAGCCTGTACCTGTCACTCCAGTGTACGGAGACCTATGAAAAATGCTATTTTTACAAATTATTCAGTAGCCTTGTTTCGGCACTGTCAGAGTTTGCAAAGTAGATGTCCCAAATTTCTGAACATTTAAATGCAGTTATGTGTCATTGAAAACCAGAATCTGTGTGTGAGAGGAGTGCACAGGCTGCAGTGGCATCAGCAGCAGGGAGCTGTCATTCCACCCGCCTGCTGCAGAACACGTCAGGGAGTCAGGGCACGGGAAAATGAGTACTGATGAATCTGGGTAGCACTTCCTTGAAGTGATGGCAAGTTAACACGCAGGTCCAATCAAAGCTTTCAGCATGCGAAAACAAAATCAAAGCGGGGCCCTTGAGGGACTAAATATAGCTCCAAATCTAAACTTTCTGAGAAATGTTAAGGTAAAATGAAATCTACAAGAAAATTGACTTATCCTAATACAGAGTCTAGAGCTACATCTGATCTTTGGATGCCTGCCTATCAAGCCACATCTTAACCAACTGTCTCCAGTGGTTTAGTTCATATTTTTCATTTCTCCTTAATATGGCTATTACAGTAACTACTTTCAATTTAAATCTGGCAGTACAAGCCATATTCCAGTGCTATTAAAAATATATATTCAACACTATTACTTATTAGATGATGCTACACACCAGAAAGCATTTGCTGGGAAACTGTGATATTATGGCTCTGCAAACACTGTAGCAGGAGCTATGTATAGATGTATACATTCCTATGTGAGCTCCTATGCAAGCACACACTCTGCCATGGCTCATCTATGTATAAAAGGATGAGTATTCACACTGTAAGAGAAAAGGACAATGTGTTTGATCTGTGAGCAAAATAGCGACAGATCAAATCAAGGAAAAGTGAATGAAGAAAACAAATACATCAGATCTGCAGTGCAGACACATCATTTTACACATGGAAAGCACCACATTAGGCGGCAACTTCATTCCTCGAAACAATGAGGAGCAGGTGGAAGAGCTTTGCAGCAGAACTCCAACTGCTGTCCCAGCTCTGCAGCACAGCAGGGGGGTTGTTCCTCACCACGGAGAGCTCTCCCTCACTGTCTGTCACAACCTGC
Source organism: Lanius collurio (assembly GCA_020086605.1). NCBI lineage: Eukaryota > Metazoa > Chordata > Aves > Passeriformes > Laniidae > Lanius > Lanius collurio. Next base: position 1,350,476 of record JACBWW010000020.1, read on the forward strand.
ACCCCTGGGACTACAGTCGGTGGGCTTGGTGCTGGATTTGGTCTGGCATTTCTTCTGCCAGGCCTGCTCTGTTCTGATTGGCACCAGACTGCCACAGCAGCTGTGGCTGAGGTCTGAGGACATTGTGCACGTATGACCAGATTGATCATTACAACTGTAAGAGGAAGAAGGAAAAGAATAGAAATCAGTGACTTCCTGTACCAAGAAAGAACCAATTATTCAGCAAATCTGCTCTTGCTAATTCTGTCACACAACCTCATTCATTAAAGTTCCATCATTATTTGAATTAACTGTTGCTGTCACAGCAATAATATTCACAATCAGACACTCACATTCTGCAACTACATAGCTTCTATTAGACCCAATTTAGTGATGCTGCCTGAAACTAATGAACTGGTTTGTAGTTTAATTATAGAGCTTACCAGATAATTTATTAGACAGCAATAAAGTTTAGATTTACCTCTCCTGCAATGCTGCTGCATTATTAGATGTAGACATGAAGCTGCATTTTGTTCTCAATTACACATGTATAAATCTTGAGAAACTCTATTGAAGTAAAAAGTTATTTTAAATTGACATGCAGCTACTTTGCATTTGAAAATCTGTAATAAAATGCAGTTTTGTTCCATGTATGTGCATTACTTACAGCACTCCAGGTGGTTACTTTGATAATGATACAGAATATTTTTGCACTGTTGAAATAAATGCCAATCCTGTTACAGAAAGTGCATTTATAATAAAAAATTAACTAAGCATTTAGTGCAAAAAGCAGCATTCAGACAACTCCTGCTATATAGTCAAAGATGATTAACTAAAAAGGAAAACTGCTCTCAAAAAGGTAAATTTAATTTGTCTCAAAACCAACTCAGTGAAATATTAGGAAGCAGAAGCTACTGTATAAAAACCTGAGATCAATTAACAGAGCTCATAGTAAAAAAAGGATTGATTTTTGCAAGCAGATTAGAATAAAAAAAAAATTAAATCACAAAGTAAAATAATGTTTTATTGATCATATTGCAATATTATATAGTTTAGTTCTACAAAGGACTACAAGGCTAGATAGGACCCAAACTTCAAATTTTTAAAAGCCTGGACCTGGACAAACTCAGTACTAACAGATACAACTTCTTTTTTTTTTTTTTTTTATTATAGCATAGTGGTGGAATTTTATAGTTGCTTTGATCACATATCAGTATATAGTAGCACTCTTTCACATACCTGCCTTTTGACTAATCAGTGGCATTTAGTAATGAAGACTGTGATGCTGCTCACATCCGAAGTCGAGCAGGTGAACTACTGTCAAAGCAAGGGAAATCCTGCATTAGCCATATAACCCCTCTTTGGGTTGGGAATGCCATAGAAAACCTGCCTCACTTCTCTATCAGTTCTCTTTCAGTGAAATGGGGCTTAGAATACCAACAGTTAAATTACACTGTAAGGAGACTTACACTGGGGAGACCGCCCTCTATGTGATTCTTAAATAATTCCGACCTGTTCAATGGCACACCCAGTCAGACAAAACAGATTCATATTTTCAGAGATTTTGCAAAATGTGGGCTCTGTTCCTAGGGATACAGGTCTTGAGCAGATGCAGATTATGTAAACTCAGATTACTGATTATGCCTCATTTACCAAAAGGAGATACTAATGTTTCCTTCGTCTACTGCTAGTACTTGTACATTTAGATGGCAAATCCATTCAATCACAATGGCTTCTTGGTTCATTTCTGTAACAGACAAGGTACTAACTGATGGTGGTACAGGTAGATGCTACCAGCATAAAAAAAAATAATTAAAAAAATAGTAAAATGGATTGTTCTGAATGCTGCATGACATTTTTTAACATTGAGAAAATAGAATAAAACACACTAATTTTAAAACTTTAGTTCTTTAAAACATTACATATTCTTTCCTATGGTTTGCTTTCAGATCTTAACTTCAATTTTTAATGAACAAGAGCATTTTGGCTAGAACACACCATGAGGTCTCAAAGCCCACAGCAGTTTCCATCATATCAGTAACTTCAGCCCAAGCTGTGAAACTTTTGTCAGCAGAAAGACTTTGAAGTTGCTGGATTTCTGCAAGAAACATGGTTTTGTCCTAAAACTGGACAATTTTAGAAAGGATAAGATGAAGAAAAATCCAGATGGCATCCAACCTGCGTCCCAGTCCTTGAAAGATGAGTTTTATATCTGAAACATTATTCTTCCTCTGAAGCTGGCTTCCTCTTCAAACTAGAGGGCCTTCAAATGGTCTGCACATCTGCCCACACAGCCAGCAAAGGGCTGACTGCTGGTTTAAGGTGTTACCTCTACAAAGGTTTTTATTCCACAATATCCTGTATGTACGGAAGAACAGTAAAGCTTTGGACAAAACAGAAAGAAAGGAAAATTACAGAAAAGAGAATTCTAAAATGCTTGTGGGGGAGGGGTTCGAGGGGTGGGGGTGGAAAGAAGTATGTAGGTATGAACACATTCACACAAACACACAAAATCAATATGAATTAATTTACATTTCAAAGCTGTAGCTGATAGGAAACCAGGCAGATTTCTGTCCTGAGGTTTCAAGTCAGCTGCTCAAGAGCTAGGGGCTCTTTGCCAAGTCAGATCCGAGTTTATATTTCTGGTATATACAAAAGCTCAGGAGCCAAGCTCACCAGCAGAAGAAAACATCTGCCACACACACATCTTCTGTCTGCATATTCCCCTTGTCAAACTCCCTACCTTTTAAATCAAATTCCCAAAAATCTTCAATGTGAATGCCATTCCTTGATGTCATATAAAAGTGAAAGGAGAATTAATAAAAGAAAAATAGATGAGAAAGAAAGGGAGAAAGAAGTGTGTAGGGGGAAGAATGAAACAGCTAGTCAGTTTCTCTCAGTATAACTCACCCATCCATGCACACTGAGAAAATGGCAAGGAGGGCACTCACAGACCACTATATATTGCACTTGTCAAGAAACAGCCAAGGAGTCAAGAAAACCATGCCTGCCTTGTCTGTCTTGCATTATATGTTGATCACCTGTGTGGAGTGACCACACTGCTTTAGTAGGCTCCAGTCACCACTGATCTGTGTCAAATCAGTTGCAAAAATGCAATTATCAAGATATTATTGGTGTTTCTTTCCACACTGAAGTCAAATTCTTGTATTTTCTTTACCAAACTCCCCCGCATCCTGCTATCTCTTCCTTTAGGCTGTCAACTTGTGGCACTTGTCACAGACTGAAACACATTTGGAAGTAAGATGCCTGGAAAAAGTTGAATAAAGATGAAAAGAGTTGCTCCACCATATCAAATGCAAAATAGTGATACCAACAAATGACATAGGACAAATCAAAAGTGAGTACAAAGAAGGCAACATCTTCCCATCACTGCCCATTGGCATGTCCTTTACCAAGACTCTGAGTTCTTTCAAACCCCTCCTAAGAGTGAAAGAAAGATTTTGACAATGACACTTGTCACATTCAATGCTGCACTGAGCCCAGTTCCAATTTCCTGAGGCAATCCAGCAGACCTCAGAAATATTACTGCTTTTTGCCTTAGGCTAAACCAAATTACAGAATCTCTTGGTTTCAATTCCTTATTTCACCAAAAATCCCCTGAGCCACAGCTGTCACTGGACTCCTGTGTAATATCCACATACAGGGTTAATATTAAGGGACAGTTAACACTCTTTCATTCATTTTTGACTTATCTGCAATTTAAGCTTCACACAAAGTGGCAAAACCAAGAAATACAGTCAAGTTCCACAAATTAAGTTAGAACTTGTTATCTAAAATATTTTGGTACTACAGAGATGTCAATGACAAAAGTATGTCAGCTTTCAAGATTAACAGGGAAAACAATTCGAGTAAGAAACTAAGATACACTTGTGCAGCTTCAGGTTCTTTGGCACCAGTCTGTTCCACACACATACAAGCTGTATTTGAGTTACTTAAATATAAGACATTGGTCTATTTTAATACATCATATCCATAGTTTTTGTATTTCTATCAGCTTTTATCTGAACAGTTGGATTTGTTTTCATCTAAAATATAAAGCTATTTAGTCACAAACACAACAGCAGCAGCAGCAAAGACCCTCTCTGACTACTGCATAAAATCTCTATCTTGATTCGAGCCATACTGAATTTAACTATTTTAATGATAACTGCTCTCATCAAGTGGTCACATAATAACATTTCTCAGACTGTAGGGAGAGACCACAGCTGAACTGATACATCACCACTAATACAGTTTTCTACTTCTCTACTTCATGCTTTAAGGAAGCATCTTCTTTCACATAACTCTACCTGTTAAATATTGCACAAAGATGCCACTCATTTGACTGAAAAGATATTCAGCATAATGTAGGTCTGCACTACAAAATCACTGATTTTAAATGAAGATACTGAATACCTCTTCAGAGGTTCAGTTGTTTTAATTCAGCCACTAGTTTCTATTCCCTTACAAAACAGACCAAGTCAAGCACAAAGCATCTATGTAGCCCATTGCATTCTGCATGTTAATTCAGTGAGTTCAATAAAAGGGTTCTGGCAAGCAAACTTATCAATACCTCAGCAAACTTATCAATGCCTCAGCAAACCAGCAGACCACCACCAAAGGCAGCAGCCTCTTTTTTTCCAGTTTTGTACACAAGTGCAATGTCATGGATCCAAGAGATGTGCATGTGCGTACAAGTCACTCAAGGCAATGGCTGGACCAGTCTAAGCAAGAAGAGGACTAGGTTTGTGGTCCCAGCCTATGCACTTTTTTAATTTCTTATTTCAGCAAGTATCCTTTCCTACCTCTCCTCTGAAACTTGAAACAAACAAGTGTGCTTTTGCAGCTCTTGCCTATACCATAACATAAAAAATAAACAAAAAAATACACCCAAAAAACCAAACCGGAACATTACTTACTGCCAACTACTTACTTACTATTGAACAAACACAGAAACTATGACAGTAAATAAATAATGATTGTTATTTTCTACTCAGACCCTTCATATAGAAATCTGCCAAAAATTACTTTATTTGCAAAGCTTAAAATCCTTGAAAAGCCAAAAGCAATTTGGAGACTTCCTACTTCTCTGCATATTGGATTATACTATGTGCACACAACTGACTGACAACTGAAAAAACAACAAAAAATATTATTTATGCTTGCATAAGATCAAAATCATTTACAGTAAATATTTCTGACAATATCATGACTATTCCTGAATAACCATCACATAGAATTGGAATGGAAAGGAAGGGCTCATCTTCAGGTCTTGTACAGAGGCTTGGAAATATCCCTAATCCTTCCCAGAGCAAAAGAAAGCATGAGCACTGGAAAGACCTGGTGTGAAATGCTGGCTCCAATGATTTCAGATGAGTCAACATTTCACCCGACATTGAACGCACGAGATTTGTTTTGTAAGCAAACATCAATTAGCACAAAGCAACTGAAAAAATGCAGCTTCAGAATGTGACTGCAGACAGTCGACCTCCTGAGCCTGCAGGACCCTCCAGAGTGGTAAGAAATAGAGACACTGGCCACAGCAGAATGGCACCAGTGTTACAGGCTGGCTCCCAGTTGAACACAACAAATGTTTGGGGTGCATTCCTTATTACTGCTACTCTCATTTAAAATCCTTCTTGTAAAAAGGAGTAGATCTTCCTTTAGGTGTCTTCCTTCTACACTTGTGAATGGAAGCATATAAAGAGTTTTACTTATACTTTTAATTTCTGATTTTAATTTCTAATGGTCCTTCATTGCCTCCTGGATGTCAGGCACAGTAAGATACTGTGCAATCTGCATCCATGTGTGCAGGTTCTGCCCACCTCAGCATACCACAGGTCTCTCCCAGACATACCTAGTGCAGGAAGCAATTTATTTCAAAACATTTTAAATTACCATACTTGTTTTTTTGTCTGCATATCCTTTAGCTCTGTTCTACTCATTCCTGGTGAACTAGCTCAGCTGGCTAGAGCATGGAGCTAGTAATGCCAAGGAACACATGGAACACATAAGGCAGGATTGCTAATCTGTGCTAGTAAAACCAAGGAACACATGGAACACATAAGGCAGGATTGCTAATCTGTGACTTAAAAAGCTGATTTAATGTCCTTAAGGTAAACACTGTGCATACCTAGATTTCAAAAGACTAATGAGATGGAACAAATAGAGTTGATCATAGCAAATGTTGAAAATTATTCCAAGTGAGGATATCTTGAGTTAGGTGCCAGAGAGAGTTCAGACATCACGCTGTCACAAGCCCTGGGTCAACACTTTACCTCTCTGTGTGCCGGTGCAGCAAATAGCCTAAATGAATTGCAGCTAAGAGGGCACACAGCTGTGTAAATCTGCACCCTCTGGGCACAGAGTGCTTACAGCAGTAAATACCTGGAGTAGAAGAGAGGTGCCCGAAGTACACGGGGAATGAGCTATACCTTTGCTTAACCTGAGATACTACTCAGTGCAGCTGAAGATCACAGAGTTCAGGTTTTACTAAACAAGCAACACATTTGACTTGGAGAGCATTATTCAGGATGTCATGGTAGTCTTTAAGTGTAAATCTACAGTAATTCTATAACAGAAACTGGAATAACACCAGTTTTTAAAAGGTGAGATTTAGAAAAGAGTTAGGCAATCTCCTTGGTTTGTTTTGCATGGACTAATTAACAGTAACTGCAGTCTGAGCTAATGAGGCAGGCATTATCTAAGTAAGCAGCAAAAAACCAACTTCCTAAGCCATTCCCTGTCTAAATATTAGGTCTTCCTCAAACTTAAAAATACATTCCATACTAATTTATTTTAATTACCCATAAGCAACAAGGGGGGAAACCACTCACATCTTAGACATTTAAGTCCAAATTTCACTAGTACATGGATGAGTTACAAAGACCTCCGTAATACAGCTCAGGATGGAAATTCAGAGAAGCTGTTGAATCTAATGATGCAACAGAGAGATTAAATTTACCTCACAAACCATTCAAATCTGGACAGAGACAGATGGAGGAAGAATATCAAATGTTGGTATTTCAGGGGAAAAATTTTAAACAGTGAAAACATTATTATAATATCAATTTAGAAATCATAAAATCTACTAAAGTCTCACTCCCTTAGTCCCCTGAGGTCTTAAAAGCAACTGCTGAAGGATCGATGCTACAATTTAATTGTGCAGATATTCAGAATTCATGTATTACAAATGTTTCTACCCAGCTGCTCTGTACCCCACAAAAAGGGAGCCAAGCTTCATTGTCCATCCACAGAACCTGGCTTCAAGTCCTGGCTTCAAGTGCTGGCTTCAATTCCACTACTTTCTGAGACTCTGGGAAAACAATTTAACTCCTATTTGCCCAGTACTAACGATGACTAATCCTGCACAAACCCTCTGATCTTTCAAGATCCAACTTATGAATTCTTTTGGAGCATGCAAGTTAACCTGGTATTATTTTCTGCTCATCTACTGGGATGACAAAAACTGCACTGAACAGTCTCTTGTCTCCTCCCAAGAGCAAGGTTTGATCAGGCACAGAGTCACAGTCTCAGCTCTACCCAACAGCCCTTCCCCTGTCTTTGGGAAGGCTTGGAACCCAGCAGACACCATGTTGCCCTAGCAGCTCCATCACCCGGGCACAAGTTTGGGCAAACCAGGAGCTGGAGCCAATTGCAGCTGAGCCTGGCATGAAGCAGACTCCTGTCTTGGTCAAATATTGTTGTCTCAATCTGCCCTCTTTATGCTAACTGAGCCTAAAATTTGCTCAGTTCTCTGGATGGCCATGATCTGTGTTATTTAATTAATGGGAACCACATAGCCTAGTCTACAAATCTGTAACACTACCCTGGTTCTTCTCACTGCATTCAGGGTGATATAGAACCAAGAAAAAGTCAGCCAAATTCTTCTCCCATCTCCCTACTTCTTCAGGTACTCCAAATATTAGCTCTGCAAAAAATCATATAAACACACACACACAAAAGTTAAAAACCCCTGTTTTTACCTTCTGCTTGCATTTGTCTTGCTTCTGTTTCCAGCCAAATGTTCTTGCCATGTCTTTGACAATGGGACTGAAGATCCCTCTACTCTCAAAAATTATTCCCTGTGTGGGTAATTACAGTTGTCACACTATTCAAAAACCTTCTAAATGCTCACTTCTATCATAATAATTTAACAAATAAAACTAGTCAAGTTTTCAAAGTAGGTGTTTGTAGATAAAAATTGGCTTCTCCATATTAAAAACAGGGGAAAAAACCAACATTTGGGAAAAGAGATTTGAAGATTTTGTTTAATTTCTTTGACAAAAATTATTGTGTCCTTTTTTCTTTTTTCTTTTTTCTGTAGCTGATTTTTTTTCCTTCTTTTCCCACATCCTCTCATTTCTTGTAGTGAAATCAAAAAGCAGGAGGCAGACAGATGAAAATGGCATTTAAAATTCAAACACTTAATTATGAACCTACAAAATTTTAAACTTTCTCTTGAAATTTTCAGACAAAAACTTGATGCATGAAAGGAGTGCTTTTCTCTTTGTTAAAGCAGCCGTGTAACTGGGCAAGTTACAGTCCCTCATTTAAATTATACTCTTGAAATTAAAATATATAAACATATATTTTTGACGGCATATTCTCTTCCACTACCCAGCCTCTGAAATGCACTTTCCCTCCTTTCTTGTCTTAATTTTCCATTTTCATTGTTTCTGATCTTTGACTGTAAGTTCTTCTGCTGTTTTAAGACACAAAGAAAAACATTTAAATGCCACTCAAGGATAAATGCATACAGAAAAACAATCATGAGCACTATAAATTTATTACTTCAAGCTGTATAACAAGATGACCTTATTTGCAATATATTATATTCATTGGCTGCTACATAGTGTCCTTTGAAATCTGTTAATTCTGCAGTAATGTCTTAATAATATGAAACCCTGTGTATATTACAAAGCATATATATTATCTCATGTATTGAAATAACTTCTCATTACAGCATTTCCTAACTCCTACATCCCCATTTGACAAACATTTAAACAATTTTTACCTCATATTTTAAAGTATGGCTGACAAATGCAGAAGATGAATACTTCCAGGAAAACATTAGAATAGTAATGAGTATACTTCTTATCTATGACATTGCATTTTTCTGCTTTCATTGTTCACAGTGCCTACACAACGCTGCTTCAAAATGCAGTTACTGATAGATGCAAATCACTAATAAGGGTACTTTTTTTTTCCAAATATCTCCTCCATTAAACCTGAGTATTTTTTAAATTAAATTATACTTTAAATATGATCATTATCAGAAAGCCTATCAGGAGAAGAAATCTAGGCTTTATTTTTTCTGTTTCCTCACCCAGAAAATTTGCCAAAAAAATTAATGAATGATTGGTTAAATAAATAAATAAATAAAATCACTTTCCGTCTATCAGTAATGGGAAGAAGCGAGCTTGTTTTTAGAATCCAAAATTAAATTTTAAGAGCAGAAAGTAGAGGGAGGGAGTAAATATGAAAGCCCACAAGTAATCGCTGAGGTCACCTTCTGAACCACACACCGATTTTTCTGACAACAAACCTACTCTAATCTAGAATAGAGGTTGACAATGATGTTCCTGTGGTCACAATACTCCATTGTAACAGCCAAATTAGTGTTTCTTTTATTCATAATGTCCTTGTGTTTTGCTGCCCAAAGTCACTCAGGTGAATTTACTGAATATATTTTCACAACAGTAGATCAATTGGAAAAGCTTAGGAGCATATAATTATTCCATATCATTGCATTTTACTGCTGTGATAGGATAAACTTATCCAATGGGGGAAAGAGATCCATTTCAGAGTACAGAAGGTTTATTTCTTTCTATTTCTGTCTTTTTTTTTTTCCTAAATGTCCCTGGCTTTTATACTTTCATAAGTAAAATGATTCACTGCAGGAAATGAAGCGTTAGTGCAGCTTCACGACATTTTGAAGCTACAGCTGTTTCAATAACAAGAGTTTTAGCCCTGAATGTACTAGTAGCACTTGGAGCTGAAAGCATCTATTGAGTGAAGAAGGGCTTGACCCTTTGCTCAGTGACTTCAAAGTTGTGAGTCATATGGCCTGAAAAGAATCCCCGAAGTCTTTAGAAACAACAGTGCAACATAACCATTGTGCTACAAATGGCTTCTGTAAAAAAGCACATCTATCATTATGCACCAAACTACATAAATGAGTCTGAAAAATTCAACCACACTTTTCAAAGGCTAAATGCAAAGAAATAGAAAGCTGCAGGCCTGGACAGCTCAGTCTCTGTAATCTGAGAGGAGCTGGTTAAGCCCCCACAGCCATCTGCAGCACAGGTAGGTTATGGGCTGTGCTCTCCTCACTAGAACATCATCTGGTAACATCTACATAAATTGTTTTGTTAAAGGAGAACAGTTAGGAATCATAATTAATAACAACTGTACTGTCTTCAATCTTCTTCAGCAAAGATTGCTTCATTTACCAATTACAGAATATTTTTTCTTTGCTTCTTAACAAACCTTTTCTCATAGCTTCAGTGAGAGCTTCCATCTCTCAGGAGCCTAAGCCAGGGTCAGTAGGCAATGAAGGAGTCTCTCAAAAGGAAGGAAATATCTGCAGGTGTTGCTGATCAACTGCACAAGAGGTAATAGCTACTATGAGCACAATCTCATGTCCAGTACAATGAAGGTAGAAATATATTTTAACTACCTGCATAAAATATAATTAACATGGAGGCAAGAACCTCGCCACAAACAAAAACAGAGAGAACATACTAAAAAACAATAAAAAGAGGGAACTAGGAAAAAATTTGAGAAAATCAATTCTCTAGAAAAAAAATTAGTAGTATTAGAAGTGAAGGAAGGGGGAAATAATGGGAAAGAAAAGAAAACAAAGGAGAAAAATACCGCAAGCAGCAATATCAAAGACAGGAAAACTGCTATGAAACCAAACAAAGGAAACCCTGGGGAAGAAAGGATGTGAATGAATGCTTACTCAGCCCAAGAGCTGCAAACAGTAGGTACTGGTCTATGCAGACAGTGCCAATGCTTAGGAAAGTATTTATATAAGAAATATGTAAAGAATTTATATAAGAAATTAATCAACAAACATGCTTCCATCCTGTTAGTAATCTATGGTTTATGTAACACCTTTATTAGAAATCTAAATAGTAACAACAGATGTCTGTGGGTGGCCCAGAATCACTGAGGCTGGACACTGAAATGACCTGGGAAAAAGTCCTAAATCCAAGCAATACAACAAATTCCAGCAATGCAACAAAGGAAAGCCACTGTAATGAAATGCACTTTGGAAAGATTCAATGAATTCACAATCAGCCTTGACTCCTCAAGAAAAGAGATGGTCTCTTTATGGTCATATGGGCAGCTTGATTAAAATCTTTCATTCACTATTATGGGAAAGATGCACTTTGATCTGTGAACCAAGTTCCTTTCCAGAAAAGAGGCATTGGTTAACTGTATCCTGAAGTACTTTAGTTCTAAGATAATTTGAGCAATTCATGATACTTCTAAGACACAGAAGAATTAATATTAAAGAGTGCAACAAAAATTTTGTCTTTCTTTAGATGGGTTTTTTAATTCAACAAATCCACACCAAAAATAAAAGTGATAAAGCCAAATCTGATGTGAAAAGACCTATTTTGAAAATAGGTCATGAATAATAAAATGTTCCCCAAAAGGACTGGTTTGCTGGACATGCAAGGGCCAGATGAAACTGTCTGATGACAGCTCATCCTTAATTTTCCTGCCTGCAGCAGATTCTAAAGGGTTAAGTACATGAGAGTTTTTTCCTATTCAAAACTCTGTGCAACCTATTTTCTTACCCAGAACATCTCGTGCATTGTGTTAGAGCACAATGAAACTATTCAGAAATTCTTGTGATTCATTCGTTTTCTGTCATTGGTTTTAGGCTGCTGGCTAGGAAAGTGTTACTGTGGAATAACGAGTGCTCTGCTTAAAATTACTTCGTGTTTTTAATTCACCTCTTTGGGACTTAGGGTAACACAAGCTGAAGCAAAATCTAGTCTCTTCTACTTCTCACATCCTTAAAATAAATCTATGAAATACAGCTTCATCACCCTTTTACTCAGCAATAGGAGCAATACTGAGTTAGATCATTAATGTCAGAGAGTTGCTAAAGCTCAAAGCAATACGATGATTTTGTCCACTTGAGAGATCAGGTCTATTGTTCTGTAAGGATCTAAGAGGGGATAAAACTTTCCATTCTGGAAGGATGCTGCTATCGAATGTGCATCAGCTTCTTCTGATTTAAACATCCATTTGTATCTAAAAAGATCCTCTTCCTAAATTATATGTGTGCTCCACGTGCAATTATTCACAGTAATCAATTAACAGGGCTAAGAATGATGACATGGATGCTTCAGTGCTACATGAGGGGTTATGGCTACTGATAACAGAGAGTTACCTATTTGAATTAAAGATGATATAGAAAACCACTGCAAGCCCCTATGCCCCTAGAGAAGCTGTGAGAATAAGCTAATACAACTGCATGGGCAGGGAAGTGTCTCATGGACAGGCAGCTTGTGGCTCCATCTCAGCTCACCAGGCCTCCAACTATGATCTCCTCCATCTTGCTCCTGGGCCAGGTATCCACATAAAGAATAATCTGAACTGTAGGGTCTGCTTTGGTTTATTTAGAATATGCTAGGAAAAAGAAGAAACTCTCTACAAAAACAAAACTACAGAAGATTGAAATAATTCTTTCCAGGTTTGGATTCAGGCTGATCCAACAAGCCTAGCTTTGTCCCACATTGGTTGGGAAGATGTAAAATTTCCTAACACTTGCCCTCAGGGAGGATAAATTGTGTATCAGAATGTTTGTTGAGCAAAATTGTTGGAATGGGGGGAATCCTTACAACAACTATAAGACAGTGATGAACTTGGAACAAAAGATGCAGTGATATTTCTGTAGATGTTCAGGGATGATTTTATTCCTCCAGCCCCATGGCTGGAGTTCCCAGGCCGCCTCTCAGTCATGGGACCCTGCTCTCTCCCAGGCCCCAGGCACCCAAACCACACAATCAGGAACAGGTATGGGGCACACGTGACATGGGGACAGGGACAGACCTGTACCCTGCGGGGTCCCTCCCCCAGGGATTTTAGGGGAAGGCACCTCCACATAAAATAAGGAGCTTATGTCCAACTTGTTCCTCAGACTGAAGAAACCAAAGCTCTAAAACATTATGGTATCTCCTTTGTGGAAAACAAAAATGATGTTCTTCAATAAAAGATGCTGTTACAGAAAGGATTTTCTGCTACATACACATATCCTTACAATTTTGATGAAAGTCTCATAAATAAAATTAACAAAACTGTCTCTCTCCCTGGCAGGTCATTTTTTATCATACCCAAATTTCCTAACAAGTAGCAATTACCAAGCCACATTGCATGTAAGTGCACCCAACAGTCACAGACTACAGGATGAATATTATACCCATGAATACCTCACAATTGAAATACATTTTCCCTATGGGACTACATCACTGCTTGATTTAATTTTTCCTGACATTTGGCCTGGAGCTTCTTTAAAGAAATGAACTTAGGATGGCTTTGCTGACAGCAAAGGACAAACGATGGCTATATACTCAAATCCTACTTAAATCATGGACACTACCCTTTTAAAACACTGATCCTGCATAAATTGTAGGACAGTCACTGGGATCTATTAGTCAGAGTTCATCTTCTACTGTTTGAGGATGAGCTATAGGTCCACATAAGCAGTACAAAAGGTCCAGCATAAATCATACTGCAAAGGAATAAACAGTTTCACCAGTGACAAATTTATCGGTGTGGAAGGAGATATGCCAACTCGTCAGTATCCCTACCAGGGTTTTTTACAGCCTCAATAGTTCTTACTATGAATCATCCATATTCTGGTTTGGATTGGTTTCTTTTTCCTTTTCCTCCACAATGTTCTCTAAAAAAATGGCACCTAAAAAGATTCAATTTGAAGAAAGAGAGGCAAATAGAGAACCTTACTTTAAACTGAGGGAAAAGAGATACGTTAGGAATTAGAATACTACAGTGTTTCTAATAAATCTCCTGCCTGAAGAGCAGCCAAAAAAAGTCTACATTCCTTCCCCAATTATGTTTTATATTTCTCTTTAACATTCTGAGGCTGTTATTAATGTTATGGAGTTGTATGTGTCTGCAAATATTAAATTTTATGTCTATTTTAAGTGACACATTGACAAGTTCATAGAAAGAAGTGCCCTGGCTTTGACAGAGGCACAATAACACCATGTATGGAGTGTTTTGAATGGTTTCATAAGAGCATCTCAATCCTGCACCTGAGAACTAAAGGGTAGCTGTGTGATCTCCAGTTCTCTTGTAATCCTTGGTTTCAGTATTGAGGAGAGCTGAATGTATCATAAGGAGGAGAACTACCTAGTTTTAATTGTGTAAAGCTCTAAGAAAGTACTTGTACTTTATTTAACCTGTTGTCTCAAAAATAGATAGAAATGGTTCCAAAAGAAAAAAGGAAAACTATGGAAAAAATGAAAATTAAGATTGAATTAGGCCTGGCCCCAGTCTCATTCCTCTGAGGACAGTTTTCTCTGAGCTCCACCTTCAGTTTTCTCTGAGTCTTCACCTCAGAGTGGTCTACCAATAAATGCTCCTCAACACAAACCCATTCACGGCTGGCATTCCATCAAGACACCAAGTAACTGCCTGTATCCCAACAGGAGCAGAAAGTATTTCATCAATAAGCAGCCTGGTCACCCAGGAAGCAGTGAAACACTGTGACAAGTTAAAGCAAGACAAACAGCAACTGTTTGTAGATAACATTATACTCGATGCACTCCAGGTTTTGTGACTCTCCTTGGACATTTTTGAGCACTTCATCTAAAGACAGGTTTTTCAGGCGTTTTATAATCTGTTCCATACAATTCTCTCTAAATTCAATTTTTTCTCATGCTCTTTTATTGTCATCCCAATCCTCTTTTTGACCTCTAGAGCAGCTTGTCCACCTGCAGCACATAAGAACATAGGCAAGGAATAACCCATTTCTGGGTTAAAAATGGTTAGTTCAGGATTAAAACTGGCAATGGTTGACCAATCTTTGAATACAGGAATCTTTGAGTAAGTGACAAAATGCCTAAAAGCATCTTAGATCTGTCCCATGAATAGCAAAACAGAGAAACTGGATACTTTCAAATGCCCACTATTCACATTTCTCATTCTTTCAAATGCACAGCCTGTTTGTTTGTAGAAACCATGGGACAATATGCTCCAGGATTAGGCCTCAAGAATAATCTCTTTCCTTTTTCATGCATCTACAGGATTACTTATGTTCTTATTATCAGGGTATCTTTTGTCCCCTGAGCAATCTTTTGGAACATGGAGAAACAATCACATGCAGTTGAGCTTCTGCTTATCAAACAAACCTTGGATGAAATGTTGTCACTGAAAGATGAAATTAAATTAATGTAAACTACCACTAAGTAAAGAAATTGAAAGGTTTCTGAGACAGAAAGATTGCCTACATGAACCATTTTTCAGACAGTGTTGGTGAATTTTGTATGTTTTGAAAAAAAATTCTCCCCACCTTCAAAAATAAGTGACAAATTTTCAATTCAGTCTTTGAAAATACTTCATTTTGAAAAGGCAAAAAATGCCTTTTAAGCCTTTAGGTTTGCACAAAGAACCAGTCTGAATCATACCTCTCAAGAACAAAAAATAGCTCCTTCCAGTTCAAATGAACTGAATTCTTTCTCAAAAACTCAATTCTTTTTGCTGAGATTTACTCTCTACTCTATCCCTCTGGCACACCTGGTGAACATCTCCCTTCACCCATTTTACTCTCAATAATGAAGATTTTCACTCTCCAATACTGTAACTCAAGCTCCTCATCTTTCCCTAGGTTTCTTTAGCTTGAGGCAGTCAGAACTAAGAGATTATTTTAAGACCCATATTTTTTCCTAGCAGATCCTTGGTGTGACCAAAGCAAGTCTTTCAGCTCTCTGCTTCCATCTCATTTATTTAGAAGAGGACGTCAGGCAAGGACAGTTCCTCCATCACAACTCTTCATGATCAGTAGAACCATGACCTCATTAAGGGGCCCAAATGACAATATTTCTGTGTCAGATTTTAAATTCAAACATGGTTTTGTTTGCAAAATGGTAAGCAAATTTGTTCCTTAACAACATTGTAAACCTTTTAAATCACGTATAAGCAGCAGAACAAACCTCTACATTGCTAGGACAGAATAAGATATTTTAGTGCTAGCTCTGGTCCATTAGATTTTAATTGGCTCCAGCTGGCAGTCCCATAAACTGTAACATTTTTTACCTGCAGCTGAGCAGCTGTCCACACAAAGTAAAGAAAAAAATTTCCTACCCAGGAAAAAGAAGAAAATATGCTGCCTGCACCTTCTTCCCTACAGTCTACAAATACAACACTAAGTACAGCCACTGTACCTGACTAAACAGCTCCTTCAGAGTTCCTTTTTATCCAAAATCCAAATAGCCTAAAAACTTTAAATTCTGCAATGTGTTTACACAAAGAGAATCAGTCATTCAAACACACATCTTCAAGCAATCTGTCTAACACTGTATTAGTGAGAGAGTTAAATTTAACTCAGAAACTTAATATAAAATCAGAAACAGAAATGGTCAGGGTTTTTCCAACTCTCAGCCTCTGCTTTACGTGCCTGGCTGGATGCACTATGGGATAGAGCACTGCACTGCTTCTTGGGGAAAACTCAACAGGCATTATAGCTCAGACTGGATAACTCACTGAAGTTTTCCCACTTAGGTAAAAAGGATTTAGTCACAGAAACTTTGAATTTAATTAGTTCTGCCACTACAATAGTGAAGCACAATTCTAGTGAAGTATAGACAACTGTCCACATATTGCCTATGTATGTGTAGATAGATACTAATTACAAACAGTTCACAAAAATTACAGCAACTTGATCAAATTCTTCGCTCACTGTAGTAAACCCAGAGTAACAAGCAAACCAAAGAGAGATTCCAGATTTTCACTGACAAAGAATAACAAAGATGAAAACTCGGCCTGCTAGATTCCATCGGTAGTATTACCTTTTCCTTTCCATTATTCCCCTTTGAGAATGAACAAGGAGGGAAAAAAGTAACAACAGAATTTCAGTCTGAGCTGCAAATCAGTCTTTTCAGCTAAAGAGTCTCACCTGTATTACAGCTAACAGTGTTAGTAACAGTCATGGTTATTCCTGCAACCCACCCAAGAGGAGAGGGTGGGAGCTGGGCAAGCCTTTCAGAAACACCAGAGCAGTCCCTAGGGACACTGCTGAGCCCCCTCTCCACCACCAGCAGGGAAGAACAATCCCACTGAGGTCTGCAGGCACTGCCAAATGCCCAGCACACAAAAAGCATCAAGAATCCCCCTTTGCCAGCTGATATGTGCAACACTTGTAAGAGGAATGTCACCGACTCCCCTTTAAAATCTTGAACCTCCGACGGGTGTTGTCTCCCTGCCAAGCACACAAGCCCCACTCTGCCTCCCCTGCCCCTGCTCTTCTCCTGCTGCCACAAAGGTCTGCTGAAGAACCAGGAAAACCACACAGAAACATGAACACCTGTGGGGGTGTACAGGCCTTCAGAGCTTGAACCCTCAAAGATTTTCTCTGCCCAGGGAGCACCCAGGAGGATGTGAGGCTCGACTTTCTGCCCCACTGAGAAATGAGCAGCCTCACACTCTGGCATCCCTCCTCCCTACACACGTGCCGGCAATAAAGCAAACAGACAGGGCTATTTAAAAAATGACTCTAATGATGTAAATTAGACAAACATTCATAAACTCAGCAGGTTATTTCCCCACTGGAAAAAGCACCATAGATCAGAACAGCTCTCACATCAGTGATCCATATTGTTATACAAGGCCTGTGTCTGAAAATAAAAGTTTCACGAGAGACCTGCATTGAAAACACCTTATCCGTCAGGATCGCCTTTATTATTTCTGAAGTACAAAGAGGCCAATAAAAGAGCTGTATTAAAACAGGCCCCCTGTTACCCTGTTAATCACAGAGTGCTGTGATTAAATGTTTGACTTACAGTTTGCTTTATTAAGCAAAGCAAACACCATCAGCTTTCCAGCTTTCTGAACTTTGAGTAATTTTTTAACATTATGGCTGACCCAAAACTGCTCATGTCCTACAAGCCTGGAAATTGCACATAATGCAACCCTGAGGGTTATATTTTATCCTATTGTAAATTGTTACCTGTCTGATTATATAAGGGTTAATTTACCATTAGGGGCATCTCTTAAAACCACACAACCAAGACTGAAGAATCACAGATTTTGCTCTTGATAAAGAAGGTTTATGCCAGACAACTACTTCTCATTTTAAAAGAAGCCCATAAACTTATATTAAAATTTAGTTAAAGAATTCTCAAATTCCTGATATTTTTGTTAATGATGTCATTTCTGTATGTGAAATAATACATGATTCTCAAAAGAAGAATTCTAAGGAACTACAGATTAACAGCCAAAAGACATCAAAGTTAAAGTACTTTTTTCCTGCTTCCATACTGGAGAAAAACTTTAACCTGAAGAGAAGCTCCTTAAACACCTGAAACAGAATCCAGATCAATAAGATTATCAGTATGCCAGTGATGGATGAGGCTCCCAGCATCTACCAGCAGTAATCTACCCTTTCAAGGCTATCTCCAAATATACTGGTACAGCTAATCCTAAATTTGGAGTTTTGATGACCATTTTAGCACTTGAGCTCTTTCTTTCCCAGCACTATCTTCTGCAATATCCTATTCTGAATGATTAATACCATACAAGACAACTATTTAATTCTATGCTAGCAACAAAAAAAATTATGGAAGCAGACCAAACTACCACTCCAAACACTGCTTTCAAATATTATGTCAGCAACCAGCACACAATGCTGAGCAGCCCTAGACTGTGTTACTTTACAAGCTGGATAACTTCAGATTCTTACAATGAGCTCTTTACTGACTTGGTAAAAGAATTTTTTTTCTCCCACTTCCTTCACATGCAGACAACTCTATTCAGATATTTAAATTCAAAAACAGAATCTTACCCTAAGTTCTAGAGGGATGATACAGGGTCAGGGTTTACTGAATGCATTGTCCTCAAACTTTTCCACCTCAAAGAAAGGAGTGCCTTCTTGAGGAGTGTGGGAAACTGCACCAGAGACAGATTGTACAAAAGATCAGTTTGTTGAGCCATAAATGAAAATAGTGTGCACTGTTCTTTCTGCCTGAAACTTTTAAGTACAAAATAAATTTTAGGTAGGTAACTTAGCCATTGTTCCTCACTTACAGTTTAGCTGTTCTGTTCCACTGCAGACTGAGGCCACAAAGGATTTAAGCATGTCATTTAATCATTCTCCAAAAGACAAGCTGAACAATGTCACATCCTTATCATTGCATATGGCATCACTTACCCTGATAGCTGTAAAAGTAAGAATCACTGTTAAGCATTTAATCCTGTCAGACAGGGATATTAACCTGCTATTTTAGAGCCATTGCCATCTGATCCGTAGTACTGACAATGATGGCTTCCCAAGGAACAATTCCTTTTGCCAAACCATTGAATGGTACAAATAACTTTGATTGAAATGGAACTCTAGAGCTGGTTGGGAAAACTTTTGATGGAAATGGAAGTTATTTCACTAAAAATGGTGTGAGAGGAGAAACAGGGTATGTAAAACGTTCATTAACTTCCTGTAGTACATAACAAGTTCATCTCTTTCCCTCACTTACAAGTATACACACATATATTATTCACTTATCTGTGCCTACAAGGATAAAATCAAAGAAGGACCTCATGCCACAATTAATGTCCTACCAAGGATCTCAACCCCAAAGCACACTTCGAGGGAGAGAAAGTGAATAAACTGAGGATTTTGAGTAACGGATTAGACATTTGCTTGAATCGTACTGAGCTGAGACTAAGCACAACTGAAGGAAGCAACTGGACTCTGGATTTTGGGCAGAATACAGCCAAACCAGATGGACTCAGTTGACAGGGACTCTTTCAGACATGAGATGTTTCATTCATATTTTACACAATGGCTACATGAGTAATGAACAGATGGGTTTGTTATTCACACCACTTAGTGGAGCATGAAATGATGCACTGACAGGTAGGAGACAGAAGAATTCGAAACAGGTGTTGTAGTAACATTATGACAGAATACAGTATGTCAAAATGCAGGGTGCAAAATACTTAACTAAAATGTATTTAGAGGCTCCAAAATTAGAAGTATTAATAGCTAAAGTTTTTGAATTATTTTTCAAGCTCAAAGGGCAAACTTTTTAATAAGCTAGGACATTTTGGAGTGAACTCTGTAACTAATCCATTCAGGCCTGTGTGTCCTTCTGTACTAATGGAAGAGAGACAAGGATCATTCATATGTTTGTGCCTTCCAAGCCCGACTGCTGCAGCACAAAGCGCACGGGTCTGAAAGCTGGAGAGATATTACAGACTCCAGCTGGTGTAACAGGCAGCTGCCCAATGAGCAATGGGTTTGATGTCTCACAGACACATTGGTGCTCTGGACACAGTACTTGCTGATCAGAGTAAAGTTTAAAAAAAAAAACCAACAATCACTAGAGCTTTTATCTTCAAATCTAGCCTACTATTTGACCCTCAACTGGACACTCCAGGATTGAGTTTCTGCCATCGTATGATGGTGTCTGGGACTGGAAGCTGACTTACCTCATCAAGCCAACATGAAGAAAACCAAAAGCTTTGTTTAAAATTATGCCAGTTCTCTTGGATTTAAGTAAAATCATGCAGAATCTCTCTCAGAAGTCAAAAAAACCCTCAATTTTGAAATACATTTTGTCTTCTTTTTAAGTCCCATGAACGATTTTTTAAATAATTCATTAATTTAGGACTGAAAGTTTTAAAATATTTTAACAAGAAATGTATGCCAGATTTAATTTCTTCCTAAAATATTTTAATAAAATATTAACATTTAATCAACTATTAATCACAAAATACAAAGTAAATTATTTTTTGTGTTATATTAAAAACAGTACAGTTTTTTGCTGCAACTATCATAGTGTGAATGAAATAAAAAAGAGCTTCTCTTCCATGAGGAAATCTGTCCCTGTAGGAGAAGCTTTGCTCGGGAGCAGTGCACCTCCTCATTTGTCCTGAGGGTTTTACCCATATTACTTACCTCCTTGGGCTTTTTCTTATATTTTTGGACAAACACCTTGCTAAAGACAGTATGTTGGGATTGACACACCTTCCATCTCCACTGTGTGAATGAATAGCAGCTCCAAGGCTCAAAAGCCATGTAAAGCTACTGTTAGTGAGACAGAGCTTGGATCTCATGTCTCTGTTGCTTCCAAACTTTATGGTACAATAAAAAATAGCAGCTGTTAACTTGGAAAGATGAGATGTAATTACTGAGAGCTATAGCCCTCTGGGGTGGACCATGGGAACTTCCATGGAATCTGTGTGCAATCCTGACTGAGCCCAGTTCACCAGGATGTGGGCTTTGTGTCTTCCCCCAAAGAGGGCAAGCACAGGACCACCCTGCAGCTCCAGCTCACAGCCTCTGCACTGACTGAGGAAAGAGACTGCCATCTACTGAGGCAACCCATCTATTGGCAAACAGGGAGTTAAAAGCCATGAAGAGGGGATTCATGGTTAAGGCAAGGAGTTTAGAGAGTTCCCACAAACATCAACTCTTCACACTACCAAAGATTTAACAGGGAACTATAATTTTAAGTAAATCTTTTTCTTCTCTTCCCTTTCTCCCCAGCTACCTTCCCTTAGCCAACAAACTGATTTTCTAATGGGAATTATTCATTCCATGTAAACTTTTGCAATATCTTACCCCTGTAATCTTTTTGTTCTGAAGGACAGAGATTTCTGTGCCTGCTGTTTTGCTACACTGAAGAACCAAAGTAAAAAGGTGGAGTATCAGAAAAAGAAAACAGAGGAAAGGAGAGCAGAATGTTGCAAGAAGGGAGGCTTTTGAGCACTCACAGAGTTCACCAAAACATTTATATGAAGCAGTCAGTGGAAAAGATCAGAGAAAAAACAGTAAAACATATAGTGAATAAAAGAACATTGCTATAACCAGCTCATCCCCACTGATAGAGCAGTGTGTTTCTACCATTAGAGATGAATAAGCCTGAGCACTTGAAAAGCATCTCAAAGCAAAGATCTCAGAGCAATTGTAAATATTAAGATGCTTCTTGCACCAGGTGCTCTGCATGATCAGCTATTAATATCCATCAGAGCCAACGATGTTCAGGATCTTGCAGGATCTAACTCTAGTTGATTAAAAGCCTCAAAACAATGCAATAACATATGAATTATTGCCTCCAATTTAACCAGAAAGAAACTAAGAAGTAAAAGAATTATTTCAAAGATGCTGCATGCTTCTAGGTTCCACTAATTTTCCTGGCAACCCAGAGATTTCCTACAGCAAACATAAAGCTGAAACATTCAGTCACAAATGTCTGTATGAATATGAATGAATACAGTTAATTACAGAAATAGCAAGTGCTGGGAATGTTGGGTGTCCAGAAGGAAAAGCAGAGTTGTGGGTTTACATTAAGAAACTAGATGTCTTATATAAGCACCTGGTTGCAGAAGAAATAAACTCAAAATTTTGTCCATATGACTTTTCAAATGTCATCCAGCAAGCTGATCTCAAAGCTGGTATGAGAATGTATGACTTCTTATCCCTAACCAAAAACCCCATCCTATTCTTCTCACAATGGAAAGTGAGACAAAACCAAGCAGGTAATTATTTTATCCTAGGATAACTCAATTCAATTTCGCTAACTCTGCCCTGACGGAAATAAAACTTTTCCGTTTGACATCTTCCCAGGGCTGTTACAACAGCATTACCACATAATTTCAGCTGACTGCACCTGTTCTTGACAATGTCACTTCCCAGCTGTGCAGAGATTTGGAAATGGTTATTAAACACTCATCAAAGAATAAAAACAAAATTGAATCTAAATGGACTGTGCTATGCTTCATGGAAGAGAGACAGCTGGCAGAGCTACACTGCACCAAGGCATCCTGTCAGGCTCCACAAGGAATGCCATCCAGCTTCACTGGGGGTATATTGGCTGTAGTGGCAGACTCCCACATTCCAGGCTATCTGCTTAAATCGATTTTCCATACATAGCAAGAGATGTCTTCCTTGGTTTCTTTATAACAGGCTGCTGAGTATGGCTGTACTGAGAAGCTGTATCTGAGACAAAGTTAACCCAGCTGGTTTGTTAAAAAAGTATCAATTTCACTGTTCATTTTTATCTTATGTTCTTTCAACTAGGATCACCCATTTTCACACGTCATTCAAGACAGAAATGTCTGAAATTAAAGTAATTTCCTATAGTATAAACCCTCCAGGAATAAACAATTAGGCTCATGGGAAAGTCCGTATTTGCTCATTACCTCCAACATTTTAATTGAAACCAATTGTCTCTTGCATAGACACAGAGATGCCACATTGTCCTATCTCCCAGGGAGATCCTGCCATTGGCTAGGTGCTTTAAAGGGCAGTCTGGGAAGTAGCTACAAACAAGATGGATCCCATTCCCACCAGCAAATTGCCTTACAGGCAAGTTTGAGAAGGCTCCAACTCCTGGCTTGACTTGATTACAAAGCCATTACCATTTTTGTCTTGCTGCAGTCATGCATATTTCCAGCCATTTCAAGCAGTGTCTTGCATGATTTGGAGCTAAAGACTCTATTAGAGATGTGGGGACATTTTTCTGCTCCACTACTGTACAATGTTGGTAAATAACTGATTTCTTCACTATCCAAACTGTCGAGCTACAAGTGGAGATGGTGAGGGAGGAAACCTCAGGGGAACAGGTCTGATCTAATTTCTTATCAACGGTTCACTGCTGCCAAATGCAGCCCTCAGAGAAAATCCAGCAAATCTTAAACACATAAAAATGGAAAGACTGAACATCTCCCAGAGAAAAGCTAACGAGGTACAGAGCTTTTCACCTCTGGGTCACAAGCTCAAATCTGGCTCCTCTCAGAAGCAACGAGATTGCCAGGCTGCTCCTCAGCTGGGTGGAAGAATGCTCTTAAACCAGTCGAGCCGTCGCTGCAAATTTTGAGAAATAATCCACTGCACACCAGTCCTACTCTGAGAAGAGGCTGTAACTTCTGCATGCAGAACATCTTACCATCACAGCCACAGCATACTAGTGTTGAGGATGAGGTAGAAATACACTGCCCAGGATGCTTATTTAAATTTCAACACTTTCATCTTCTGTCATGGTTGACAGTTCCCAATCCAGTGTTATGTACTAGGCTCTTTTATTCAAGATGTTTTTCTTACTGTTTCTGCTTCATATAAATGGCCTGACAAACTCATATCAAGCTGCAGAGGCAAGGCAATGGGAAAGAATGCAAATAAAACTGTAGTTAAACTTCTAGGCTACAAAATAGTGCTTCGTTCACACAGTAATACTGTGGAACTGCCTCCCACACACTATTATAGATGTCACATATATAAATGGATTAGAGAAATTAGAGAAATGAGTAAGAGTCATAAGGTCTGATTTAATGGGCACTAGAACAGGACTACCAAGATTTGGAATATGTACTAATTCCAAATGAAGTCCAAATTAACATCTCCACCTGCTGTAATGGCACATGGACAGATCTTTTAGACAGAATTTAGTGACAAGTGATAAATTCACTTCCAAATATCCATATGCATATTTAGAATCATAAAATATGAGGGAAAGTATTTCTGGAGGTCGTAAGATCCAATGCCCTGATGAAAGCAAGGTTAGAGCAGGCTGTTGAGGGTGGTATCAACCCAAAGAGTGAGGATACCACAATTTTTCTGGTCACCTGTTGTAATGCTTAGCCATCAATGGCTTTCATGGTGAAAAAGTTTTTACTAGGGTTTTTTATTTTTATTTTCTTTATAGCAGCAAAGATGAAAAATTTTCCTGCTAGTCCCACCTCAGTAGGAAAGAGACTTTCTGACCCCATCTGATGACATATTTTACCCTCTCCATTTTTCATCTCCTCTTTAAGAGGAAAAAATGAAAAAAATCTGCTTTTTTGACATCTCAGAATCCATGACACTAACTGCTATGAACCTCTCCAACACCAGAAAGGAAAGTCTGTGTAAGCAGTCAACAGTTCCAATATCAGACTTACAGACGGAGAGGCTGTCTGTGGGTATCCTATTCTCTGAGGCATGAGATATACAGATATACAGATATATAGATATAGATATATATAACCCATTAATATCTAGTCTCTGATTTTTTTGGAAATTTTCATTCTGGAGTTCCATTCCTGTTATTCAAAATACCACAGAACTTATGCCTGAGGAGGTTATTTCCATAATGGCAGAATGTTTTTGGTGACAGCCCATTTTGCTGCAGGTGATGCTATCAAACACAAAATCTCTGCTATATTAACTTCATCACAGTAGTCCCTTGGGATACTTTACTAAAGAGTATTCTTATGATAAAAAAATCAACTTTAAAAATAAAAATGACCAGAGCTATATTTAGCCCTCTGTTCTAAGCAGCATAAGATGTTGTTAGAACTACGCCTCCAATATCTTCTAGAATTTGCTACTTAGCAGTAATTGCCAGCAGAGCATGAACAAGACAAAATACAATTCTCACAAAGCATTTGATGGAATAAAAAGTGGCATAATTTCCCTCAAACTAGAATTTGTTACAGTGTTAATGATTTAGACATTCAAAAGCTTTCAACTAACATTCAAACAATACAGTGGAACATAACATCAATATTTATAAATATACAAATACATCAAGATAATAGCAACAAGAACTCTCTTCTATTAATTGACTTCTTTTTGATAAAGACAGCATGATCTGTAGTTCTCCTTGACCCTTCTCTGACACTAAGATACACGTATTGTCAAGCAAATTCAATGTTACTGGGGAGACAGGAGGGGATATTTTGGGAAAAGAAAGAAGTGAACAAAACCTGCTCAGAAATCAATGAATTTCTGATGAAAGCTTATTTTTTCCAAAATACCTAGTGAGGCTTAATTTCACAAGGAATACTGAAAGGACTTGACTTCCAGTAAGTGTTGAGGATGTGGTCTCTCAGAATGGGATGTTTTTATGAGGCAACAAGATAGACATTTAAAGTCATTAGTGATTTTGCAAAGGGTAAAATCGTTCCTAGAACATGTACCCAGCAAAGAGTAAGGAATCAATAAAATCACAAAATCACAGAATAGTTTGGGCTGGAAGGGACCTTCAAAATCTTCTAGTTCCAATCCCCTGTCATGGGCAGGGGCACCTTCCAGCAGAGCAGGTTGCTCAAAGCCCCATCTAGCCTGGTCCTGAACACTCTCAGGGATGGGGCACCAACAATTTCTCTGAGCAACCTGCTCCAGTGTCTCATCACTCTGACTATAAAGAATTTCTTTCTAATATCTAACCTAAACTTGCCCTTTTTCAGTTAAAAGCCATTTCCCCTTGTCCTATCTCTACATGCCCACATAAAAAGTCCTTATACACCTCTCTTGTAGCCCCCTTTAGGTACTGGAAGGCGCTGGAAGGTGTTTCTGGAGCCTTCTCTTCTCCAGGCTGAACAACCCCAACTTTCAGCCTGTTTACATAGCAGAAATGCTCCAGCCTCCTTGTGACCTCCTCTGGACTTGCCCCAGCAGGTCCATGTCCTTCCTGTGCTGGAAGCCCCAGAGTTGGATGCAGCAGTGCAGGTGGGGCCTCAGGAGAGAAGAGCAGAGGGGCAGAATCCCTTCCCTCATCCTGCTGGCCATGCTGCTTTGGATGCAGCCCAGGACAGCTTTGTCTTTCTGGGCTGGGAGTGCACATGGCTGGCTCATGCTGAGGTTCTCATCAACCAACACAATAATATTACACACATGTAGGACAGGACTTGAATGCAATACCATACCCAGTGGCAGCTGATGACAAAAGTCAGCGAGACAGCACACAATTACCCACGCTGGAATCTTGCCCAGATATCCAAGTTAACAACGCAGAACATACATACCATGGATCTTTAATTACCACCAATGTTCATGACCTAAGTTTTATGCATCAACTGAAATGTGCCCTGGGAAATAAGAAAAGTCTCCAGTACACACAACTGAGTGAAAAACAGTAAAGATTTTGGTAATTTGTAGGGAAAAAGGCAAAGCACTGGTAAGAACTGCAAAGATCTCCCTAGGAAGGTAATAGGAACGCAAAATCTGATTTTTGTCACAAATGACTTGCACCTAGCAAGATCACTGCCTCTTGATTTAATGTTCCTCTATCCAGGTATAAAAGGGAATTTCAAAGCTACTCTACTATTTAAAGAAACTCTTACTGCCTTAAATCTTTTAGAGAATATATTGATTGCATTACCAAGAGACCAGAAGCATTGGTTTTTAAAGAAATTCTGTTGTTACCATCTTCACCTGACTGTGATTTTCTATTTTTCATTTTCCTCTGTATTGTGATACTTAGGAACAGTGAATTGTTAGATGCACTCCCATTGTCAAAAAACATTTTATTTGTTCATGTCTCTAAAAAAAACATGTTGAGGCAGTCTTTAACATGAGTTAAATTGTTTTATGTAAAACATTGTTTAGAAAAGGCTCTTCTAGAGATTATGAAAGGCAGAACAAAACCAAGTTTTCCTTTAGTATCTACTGTAATTCATCAGTGAGATGGCTACATTTTTAACTGGAGAGCACTTTTTTGTCACTGCCTGATATTAAAAACATCCATTGCAACAGTACTTACATAGCACTGAATTTACTCTCACATGAGAGTTGGGGAACAATTGGCAGGGGGAAGTAATCAATGACTTTAAACTAGTTTAAAATATTTTCTTTGGTTTCCAATTTTTTTAATTAATTCTAATTATGAAATTGGAAAAATCATTATTATTCATTCAGATTTACTCTTAAGACCTAGAGAGGTTTTTGGCCACAAGACCATCCATTTTATGCATGCTGGAGTTAAGGAGGTAGCAAATCAGGCACCAGTAGAACCACAGATACCTGTGTCAGAGCCTGAGCCCCTCCTCTGACACTGTGCTGAATTGCACAGACTGCAAGGTAAAACCATGTGTTCATTTTGTTACCTTTTCCTTGTTAATGTGTCATTCTCCAGTTATTTTTCTCAGTACATTTTGGCTACAGCACAGACAAACCCACTGTAATTTGCCTACAAAGTCTCACTCAGAAGGTCTCAGATGTTTGGTTTTACTTAGAAATGTGACTGCATAAAGATTTCACATTTTTATTGCTATTTTTCTTTTACTCTACTGCTCCTGTAGAGTCTCAGTGAAATTCATTCAGTGGAGTAACACGAGCAGGGCACGCTGCTTTCTGCTTCTGCTTGTCCTGCGAATCTAACTCAGTGAACAGAGGAGGAACTGGATTTTATTCTGCCTCACACCTCATCAGCAGCACTGTTAATGAAGTTCCAGCATTTTCACCTGCACCACCACATTAACAGAAACTTGTTTAGCACTGCAGTAGCAAAGAACAAAAGTACAGTAGCAACCCACAGTGCTGCTCTGGCACTCACTTTATCTTCCAGTTCTCTTTGAAGGAAGGATTAAATCCACAGCTGAAATAAACATCTCTCTTGGAAAAAATCCCCAAACCCAAAAAAAAACCCCTCAACATACAGAATCCCTCTTTACTGTGTGCGTTAAATCTAGCTTTTTAATAGCATTACTCTGTTGTAAAATCAAGTAAGATCTGCAAATCAGAGTAATTCCTCACAAATGGAGATTTTTTATTTATAAGTTGTTTATAATTTGTGTTACAATGCAGAAATACACTCTGCTAAAATAACAAGTGGACAATTTTGACAGTTTCTGGTTTTGCAAACAATAAATCACAAGATGGCAGATATTCTGACCATCTTCAGGCAAAAGATATTTTTGTAGGTTCTTGGGGTTTTGGGTTTTTTTTCAGGTTTTTGGTTAAGGTTGTTGATGGGGTTTTTTCACCCTATTGCAAAACCTGGTAACAGTAACAGAGCTTTTTTTTATTTTATTTCAGGCAAAAAAAAAAAAAAAAAACCAGCTCAAACTTTTATCTTAATTAAGATGCCAGAATACTGCTGATGTTCAAGAAGATATTTGGGATTTAAAAGATAAATGCAGACCTAAAAGCAAACACATCGACAAAGTTCTCTTATGTATGAGCAAAAGGGCAGGAAAAATACTCTGAGAACTGTAAAGTGAAGTCACCTAGGAGCAAATGAGTTTAAGTGCTTGCATAGGCAATTAGACATCAAGTAAGCAACCAACAGCAACTGAATTAGCACCTTAATTCTGATACCCTCTTTGGCTTTTAAGCACTTATTAGAAGCTTAGAGTTTTTGGGAGCATTTTTCCCACAATAAGCCTTAACATCTGCAAGCGGTGTTAAAAATCATATTCATTACCAATGCCAAGAATATGAAAGGACATTACCCAGCACACATAGGCAGGAGCCAATTCATCCAAACTCAGCATGAAAATGTGCTGTTACTATTCAAACCAGAGGGCACAACAGGCAATGAGGCACTGGCTGGCCTTTGTTGCTGCAGAGTTGATCAAATTATCAAGTAATACACATCTTGATTTAAAAGAAGGGAGAAAAAAAGAAGACAGTAAACCAAATTTTAAGATGAATAAAAAATAAGCTTTCTTAAGGACTAGCAACTGAACTAAAATGTCAATCACTTTTCTGATTTAGGATTACTAATACACCACTGAAAAACAAGAAGAGCAGACAGCAAGCTGGTACAGCCAGCCAAATCACTGATATCTCACTGGAGAGCTCTGTGAGCAATGAGGACACAAAGGATGAGCCTCCTGAAGAAGCACTCACAGGAAGCCACCCTGGCTGAGCTGATTTACAGTAACTGGTTAAACAACAATACCTATGGTGAGTTTGAGTCCTCTGAAGAACTATGGTGTAAAGAAAAATGAGACTCAATTCCCAGAACACCCAAATCCAGAAAGTCATTGGTTAGAAACCAGCAAAAGAACAAGGCATAGCTAAGGCAGTACCAAACCTTCCCTGGTCTTGATGCAGGGCTCCTGGAGAGATATTCACAAAGCAAATTATGGCCTGAGGAAACAAATCAATTTTAAATACATACATGTATGACAAAGTCTGCAGACGAGAAAAGCCTACAGAAGGTAATTTAGAATCACAACCTGTTTCTTTATAAAAAAAAGTGAACAAGTGTGAAACCTGGCTTCTCAGGATCAAGTTAGCTCATGAATACATCCTAAATACTGGCTGCTGTCTTGAATACTGACTGCTGTCTAACCACAGGGCCACAGACATGCAGAGAAATCTCCCAGCAAGATGATCTCTTGTTCTGATGCCAGAGCAACTGAACAGAAAAGGGTGAAAAACTCCTGAACAGCTGAAGATTATTTTGAACCTTAATTGACCAGAACATTATGTGTGATCTGCAATTTTATCCTGATTGACATTTTATGTAGGGAAACTCCAATCCCAGCTCTGCTCTTGGATCTGCTGGACACCACAGTCCCTCGCTCTGAAGTTACTCAAGTTAATCTCAGCTCTGCAACTGGCCCAGTAGCTACAGCACATCACCCAAGCCCCCTGCAATTCAGATAATTCCCTTATGCAGTACTTAATCTAAATATATATTGTATATAAGCTTTAATCTAAAGCACTGTTACATTCTTAGATGTAGGATGATAATCATATAATTTACATTTACATCACACATACATCATATATACTCCTCTCATTGTGCTTTCCTTCGGTAATCCTGGTATAAACCTAAAGTGTGGCTGGGCAATATTTTTAACCTCTTCTTTTAGTATTTAATTCATCCTATTATGGCCTTTTACCCTGAAGTTTGCTGGAGACTTTTTTCTTCTTTTTCTTCCCCATTTTTTTCTGCTCATTACTTGGCAGCCCAAGGGCAGTAGGTTTTGGATTAACTTTCGGGGACTCCATGGAGGAAGTACAAAATATTAAAACTCATCCAGCCCAATATCTACTTCATTTAATTTTCACCAGAATATTTACAGGTAAAGGCATTTTGTTAAACGTAAGACTACATGCAAGGGCACTTTAGTTTAAAAATAAATCTGGCCAGGATAAGGACGTGAGTTGGGATATACCCTACACTTACAGAGACTGGTTTTCATAACATGAACATATTTGTCTCCTACAAGCAATTACTTCAATGGCCAAAGAATACAGAAAAGTAAAGAGAGCACTTACAACAGTGAATCACATTTTGTTTTGCAATTCATTATTAAAAATTCTCTCCAAAAGTTAAAGAATAAACAAAGGAAAGTGGTCAGGTGTAGGGTAACCTAGATGCACGGGAGGAAAATGCCCATTTTAAGTGCAGTGTTAATCAATGAAGCTTAGCCAATTTTAAAGACAACTGTTAAAAGATACTTCTTCATAAAGCAATCAAAACATGTTTTTGCAGCATCTTCTTTCTACAACTTTACTTTCTCTTTGTTCCTTTCAGAGACGGCTATGGAAAATGATTTGGTATAAACAGAGGATTACTTTCCTCTCTCATTGCTCATTCCCCATTTGCTCTGTTTTGACAGCACTTCCCATTATTAAAGCAATAACACAAAAACAATTCTGCTTGTTCCTCAGTACATAGGAGTCACAGGCACTTTTACTTACAGAAATGGAAGTAGAAGGGGATGATCAGCAATCCAGGTCATTTCCAGGTTCTATTTGGATTCTCAGAAGACATATGAAGACAACATATTTTTTTATGTACTGCTCTGCTCCTCTGTACAGTGGGTTGGGTCAGATCAGCATTGCTCACTGTGCCAAGCCCCAGGGGCAGGAAAGAAAGGAAAGGGTCGTGGCACTGCTCTCCATTCTGTGGAGCCACACAGGGAATGCAACAACCACATGCCCATTCTTGGAAGCACTCTGGCGGTTAATGCTGCCTTTGAAATTATCTAACTTCACGTTCAGCTCCAGCTGAGCTACTGCTAAGTCCTAGGAATTCAGAAAATTACTACATTTTCATAAATCATGTCAAGTTCTCAAATTGTCTCTCCTGCACTCAGTCCAGTCTTGAAAACAACAAACTTTTATTTCCTAGGTTGGGTACAGTTTGTGACAGCTACATAAATCTGTAAGATTTATGGTCCACGTTGCACCAGAATTACACCACTGGAAATGAGTGCAGAATCCAGCCCTATAGTTTCACTCTTCAAAGTGTTTTCTGGTGTGTTTCATTTTGCTTTTGCTTTTGGATTTCCAGTACCACAGACACAGATGAACCAAGATAATTATTTAGCAAAATTTAAATTGTAGCAAAATTTCTAAATCTATGTGGTGCTTCATATCACCTTCATTTCCGTTCATCCTTATTTGATAAACAATGTCTACATTCAGGACACAGACTGCATGGTCTAAAAATGAGAGCAAATAATTCTACTGATAAAAAATATTTTCATACAAGCAAGGTGAACAGGATTTCACTCAGAGTCCCTATTGGGGGAAGAGGCTGAAGGCAAAGAAAACCAAAAGGAGAAACTGAACTTCCCAAAGGCTCAGTGTTGCTCTGTCAGCATCAATGCAGGCACTGCTCTGTTTTATTTTACAGAGAGATGTGAACTTTAGCTACATTAGAAGCCAGTTCTATCTACAGCTGTTTTGACATCTGAGGCCAGATGGTTCCCAAAAAAGGCTTATTCAAGACATCGCAATTCTTACCAAAATGGAAGCTGGTAATGCTAATAGTAGAATAATGTGAGAGAAAGTGCAGTGAGAAATGGTAAAGAAAAGCAAAGCTGATCAGAATCAGTTCTCTGCTCCATCTATTTGATGTATGGCTGCTGCTTAGCCATCACAAGTTCTGTTCTAACACATTCCTGTAGTGTAATTTCTATTTTTTTAATCATTTGAGCTGTGAAGGCCCAACTTAATTGTTTCTCTACAGTAAGTACCATTTTTTCTGATTATCACTGATGTTCTGACAACAAGAAAGAAAAAGGCATTAACTCTGACAGCACTGCACTTACAGAGTTGGCCTTAATATTTGTTTTCTGCTTCTCTCTTGTCCTTTCCATCTCAATTTTGGTCACTTACATATTCTGCAACATGCTTTACAAAGTGTCCTGTCCCCTGCTTCTTCCTAACCAAGCTCTGACAGTGTTCATTGCTAATCCAAGAGTTTGCACAAGTCTGTAGCACAAGGTCAAGTATAATTATCCTCTCCACTTTTCCCCCACTCCCTCAAGGTAATAATAGCTTCAGGGAATTAAATACAGGATCAAAAATGAGATCTCTGCTCCTATTAATTGACCTGCATCTTCAGAAGTATTAGAGGGAGGATGTCAGGGTCTCAGGTGCAGCAGAATAAAGATATTAGCACCTGCTGTCACATGTGAGGCTTCCTTACTCCATTCATACTGTTTGGAGCTCCCTCAAATTGCCCAGACAGCATATCTCTAGGTTTGCAGCAGAGGCTGCGAGAAATTTAGGCTACATATCAGATGCCTAGGGGAGCGTTCATTTAATATGAATTTTTCAGTCCAACATGGTTCCAAATACTCTATTCCATCTTTCTCTGCATATGCGCAATCCCTTGTCTTCCTTGCACATATCCTTCTCCTTACGCAGACAAGGCATCTAAAGTTCACTGAGTACCTTAAAGAAGGCAGAAAGACAAAGCCAAAATTCTTACTCTTTCACAGTTTAAATAAAGTGAAAATTACAGGAGAAACACATACTGAGAACAAGTAAGGCAAAATTAAGCAAAAGTTGGATTTTAAAGATTATGAGTTTCCTTGTTTGCTCTGGAAGCAAGTCATGTTCTGCCAGAAGAATGCTATAATCTATTCCACAGTGCTAGAATTGGAATTTAAAGAGTAGTAGCATGCATTAAAGACAGCAAGGCATTCTTTTTATTAAAAATTAAAGGACACAGAAACCCGTAAAAAGAGCCAGCAAGCTAAAATTCAGAAAAACATCTTCTATGTTATCTACAACCATGGAATGTGGTCTTTCTAGGATATCTCTTCATAGATATATGAACATTAGATAAATCTATCACATTTTCTCCAGATCTGCGGCTGATATATTCTGCCACAGATCAAGTCCTCCTCTTCCTCATCACAGAGGAGGAGTATGCACCCAGCATGCACACTCACCATTTTCATAGCACCGAGCTCATCTCCACAGGGACCACCATAAAGCTCTGACACATCACTCTTATCCCTGAGCTCCCTCCACTGGCTTTCATTCAAGGACATCTCCCTTGGCCTCTGTAGTAAGCCTTTGCACAGCCTACGTCTCCACTGCACGTCTCAACCCAGCATGCTCAAACACACCAGTAACTGCAACCTCAGCCTTTTGTCCTGTCACCTACAACTCTGACACAACCAGCCCTAGAAATGCCATCTCAGGACCAGCTGAAAAGGTTCTTCTCTCAAACCTATTTTTCTTAGAACTTAGCAGTTAATTGTAGCCAGACACTTTCTCCTTTTCACCCTTGGGACTGATTTTTACCTAGCCAACAATGGGCCACTTGTAGTGGCTGAGAGTGCAATGGGGCTTGTTTAGGAGTCACAAAGCTCTGGGTCAGTCTGGGATCGTTGGTGGACCAGTACTGAAGTTTAGAATCTCCCCCTCAGTTATGGTGAGATCCCATACATCTTTGCTGTGCTATGTAGATTAATGTCACCCTCCCCTTTTCCTTTTATTATGTATGTTCCATATTGAATAGTCATGTTTTCTAGAACTTTCCACATTGTTCGAAGCCCGATTGGTTTCTGCTTCCCCATTCCACCCCTTTCCTTCCCTATTGGCTTCAACTCTGTCAGTTTGTGTCCACTCCTGCCCCTGGCCCCCACCTCATTGGTTAAGAATGCTTTGGCCTGCCATGGTACCTCCCACTATATGACCTTGGAACCCTCAGTTGCTCGTGTCTGTTATCCCTGGATCTGTCCAATGAACCTATGCTTTGGAACTCCATACAGAAGACCCCTCCCGTCTCTTTCTTCCTGCAATGCTCTTTTGCACTTCTGTCTGCGTGTGTGTTTGGCTGGGTGCTGCCACCATGCCCACCGTGTGTGTGCCCGTCTGCAGGTGTGCAGGGCACTGCTCTGGTGTCCCTGATGGGGAGTGGCAGCCAAGGAGCAGCTCTTACAAGGGACGCTCGGGGAAGACTCAGCAGCAGAGGCGCTGTCTGGGCTATCCACCGCCACAAGCGGCAGGCCACATCATGGTTGTCATCACAGCTTTTCATCCCTTCATGAGTTTAGAAATACCTTTTTTTGATCAAGATCACAAGCTCCCTGAAACAAAATTTTTCCTTTACTATTACGTGTTTGCATAGTTCTTGGAGCACCATGGACCAGATCTGACTAAAGAGTGCCCAGTACAACTAGAATATAAATACAACCAGAGGAACAGTTTTCAGTTCCTGTTCTTATTAGGAGTACCAGAGAAAATAAACACCATACAAGTCTTCTTTATAATCAGCAATTGAGCATGTTTTTTCTGTTCTCCTCAACTCTCATGTAACCACTCTGAATGACTCCATCCATGCTGAAGACAGAATTCCCATTGTCTTACTTTTTTTCTGCTTTGGGATGTTTGTCTTACATAGGCTTAGGATGACCAGCACTCCTCATTCTGTTCCGTAAGTAAAAAGAAGGCACAGCACTGCCCTCTCTGATCTCCTGGTAGTGCCTCCACCCAGGTGTCCTCAGGAGTCAGGGAGGAAAGAAACAACAGTAAAATCTCCATTGGAAAGAGCAGACACAAAGAGTTGCTGCAGAGGGAATGGCACCGGAGAGGGCTGGGATACAGGA
This sequence comes from Lanius collurio, assembly GCA_020086605.1. NCBI lineage: Eukaryota > Metazoa > Chordata > Aves > Passeriformes > Laniidae > Lanius > Lanius collurio. The sequence continues at coordinate 1,386,233 of JACBWW010000020.1, forward strand.
GGGGGAGGGAGGTTATTGCTATTCTCCCATCAACACTAATGAAACCTTAGCAGAACAGAAGAGGTTTTTACTCTGCAGAATCATCAGACTTGATAAATATTCATTTGCAAGACACTGAAATTGCTGGACCAAGCCTGCCACAACCTGCACAGCTAGGAGCCCAGAGAAGCATCTGCAGAGGGAAGCCTGGGCATCAGTGTTGCCATCAGCAGCTGTTTTACACAGCTTTGACTCACAACATGCTTTGCCTGGGATGGGCTATTAGTCCCTTCCTTCTGCAGTCCCCCAGGACACCCAGAGCACTGGTGTGGAAGGAGTTAAGATAAGGAAAACCATCAAAGCTACAGGGGACTCTTTCAAATTGCTTCTTGTGGGGCAAAACAAAAATGTTAAAATACATATTAATTTTCTTCCCCATAGCAGGAGCTTTGCAGATATTGACAACTCTCTCAGGATGAAGCTTACAGCAGCTGCATTAATTTATACTATTGAGCTATAATGCTTTTAATTTATTTTCTAATTTGCTTCACATCCCCAAATTCCCTAAACTGTTTCTGTCTGTTTAATATGAAGGTTAGCCAAGGCTCCACCAGATAAATCCACCTTAAGGCTATCAGAAACCTTTTGTGAAGCAAAAGCATTCTCCTTCCAAAGAGGCCTTTCTTCTGTTCATGAAAAGACTATTAATAACACAATTATTCCTGTTGAAAGAAAAGGCCATAATTAATAGACTCAAGAGCAAAACATCCATCCTACAGGAAAACAGACTTTCTGTTCCTGGAGGCAATATTTAAAATCCAGAGTATTCCTTTGGATTTAGAAGCAGCTAAATCTAGAGAATAATGGAAAATAATAGAGACTGAAAAGATAAGAAAAAAGTTGCAGATTCCATGAATAGCTCAGCACTGAAAGCAGAAAATGAGAGGCTGCACTTCCTATTTCCCAGCAGTCAACTAGAATTACCTTTCACACCATGGTTTGAACTAAATGATCTGCAAATATATTTTACACGTGTTATGCCAAAGGTCAGCATACAGGCACATATTTTTAAGGATACAGCTAATTCAGAAGTATTTTCCATACTTGCAACCTCATTCTGTTAGCTGGTAGCTGAACAAAATATTAACAAGCTTTCTGTACAGTGCTAGAGGAAAAAGAGCATGGAAAAGAAATGCAAGAAAAATGAAGAGCAGAAAGCAGAGTGGTACCAGCTTTTTTTGAAAGCTAGTGGTCTCCAAACCTTCACAGCTATTAGCTGATTAGCATCACTCTTGTACCAGTGATAACCTACCCAATCTCAGCTGTGCTTGAGGAGAACAGTTTGAATCTACTCCACACCTCACCACCTTATAAAATCCAGATTTGCAGGAATTGAGCCCTGTTTTGATTTAAAGTGAACCTTATTAAATGGGATGCATGCAGGGAGGTAGAGAGACTCATTGACTGGGTAAAGGGTAGGAGTCTGGAGCTGTAGTGATAAAAGTAAAGTACCAGGGGTGTCACCCCAACCAGCTGTAAGTTCATTTCCATTCTGTAGTATTTCATTGGCATGACAGCTGCTCCTCTGTCGGGCTTCTAATCAGCTGCAAATGTCTGGGGGGCTGCCGTGTGTCCATTTGTCACCACTGTCTTTTCTTCACTCAAACACAGGCATGCCAGCATCTCTGCTTTTTTGCCATGATAATCGTAGTGTGGGGGTTTGGGTTTTTTCGGGGGGATGTCCCTCCTCACCCTCCCCACCCTGCCATGTTCCCATATAGCTTTGGCACTGGAGAAAAGATCTCTGTTCCATTTTCTCTCATGATTTACCTTTATTTTCTTACCCTGTGCAATGTTTTGGTTATTCCACTTCCCACCATTAGTATCTGCTTATACTTATAAACACTAAGAAAAGTGTCCCAGTTGAGAAGTTATTGTCCTTCTATCTTGACTGTGTTGCTGGAGAACATTTCTTCAGTGTAGACAATGATTCAGCATCTTTCTTTATCAAAATCACACCAGCATGTTTGGTGTTTCTCTTTCTGAGCCCCCATTGGGTGTAGTGTGGGTCACCCAATACTAACTGAACTTGAACAGTGCAAAGTTACATTACAAACACCACAACTCACTCCTCAGAGTAAAATACATAAACCAGGACAAAACACTTCACTTGTGTTGCAGAAATAAAGTTTGCAGTTCCTGGCAAGTGTGACTTTTAAGTGTTCAGTGTAGAGAGGCAAAAAAAGGATATTTTGCTGCCACCTTTAAAATAAAAGATTTCTATTATGTCCTACAGAGCATCCAAACCTAGAGCTTTTGGTGGTGAAACTGCTGTGTCAGTATTGCTAATTGTATGGAGACACATGCCCACATATAGACTTATACACAAATATACTGAAGACTGTTGCAGCATATATTTTAAAGTAAATTATGTAGTTACCTATTTCATTACTATACTACAGTACTATCCCATCAAAACCAAATCAACACAGACCACTGTATGAATAACTAGGATGACAGAAACTGAGAAAAAAACATGAAAGTTGAGGAGAGGCCTTCTGACAAATTTGGCTTTGAGTATATATTTTGTGAGGACTAGTTGTTTAATAATTATAAAGTGTTTTGCATATAAAAACCAATAGCTGTAGATATTTTTAGTATTTTTCTACAGCAAAGAATCAAAAAACAGTGACTACTGCTGGGTCTGGTCTTGGTTTGGTTGCACCAAAAATTCATGCTTCACTTGCAAAATCTCATATGACAACAGCTATCATTAAAATCTGCTTATTCTTTGTGTTGTTTCAGGCTTAATGCACATCCTCTAAAGTGACAGGCTACACAGGCACCCTTCAGGGAAAAATCTGCAGAGTATTACTACATTTGGATAGCCTGGCCTAAGGTGAAAATACTCATCAGTATAAGCTTGTTAGCTTATAAATCTCCTACCATTTACGACAAGGCTAAAACAGCTCCTTAGAGGAGTTCAGAACATATACCATCAACTCAGGGGACAGCATCTGTCATAGCAAAAGGTAGGTGAAACACATTGTGCATTAATTCAGCACACAGTCCCCACAGAATTCCGTGGCACAAACTATCCTGCCACTGCCCCAGGGGGCAAAATGGCAAAACAAGCCTTGCAGGCTTGTCCTGTGCCCTCCATTTCACACGCACAGACACAGATCTGCCATTAACCTCTCCATGCACCTCAACAGCCAGTTGTTGCAGCACAAATCTGTGCAACAGAGCAGCAAAGTGGAGTTAAGGAGACGCATGGTCATCGCCTGTGCCTTGCATCTGGCAATCCCATCCTTTGCACTTCCAAAGGCAAACCTTTAAGCCCTTTTCCCAAAGCTCCTGGCTATGCCTGTTCTGAAGGATATCCACATTTTCCTCTTGCTAGTACATGCAAGCCAAGCTTTTACAGCTCATGAGCTCTCTTCCACAGATCTTTTCAGTATTCTGTCTTTTATTAGACATCCATAATATTTGCCAAGAGGAGGAAAAGGAGGGAAAATACCCCCTATCTGTCCCTGCTAGATTAATTCCTGTAGATTTCTTCTTTCATGGACCTTAGTGAATTTATATATGTATAAATAAAGAGACCACCATTGTTAACCCTCTATAAAAGAATGAGTCTCTTTTATCTTTCACCCATGGATTGGCAAGACATTCTGATGTCACTAGTTTTCCCACTTCCAATGTGAGTGCAACTGACTGCATTGAGGTCAGAGCTTAGCTCACCTCAGCTACATTTAAGACAAGAGAGCTCCTTCAGCTGGCAAAAAAAAGATAGAAAATAGCACCCACGAGAATGAAAAAATCTTTCATTTTGTATTCTAATTTTTGGTCATTGGAAGCTGCTTCTCTATGGTGATGCTAATTTGTTTTTTAAAAATGAGCCTCCCCCCTGGGATGAAAATCTCCTCAGAGGTCTCTGGCCTTTTGTTTCAAATTCCTTGTGAACTCCTTAGGGTTGAAAATGCGGCTGCTTCTAAATACATTCAATTTTCCATGTGTTAGGGTCAGTAATCCAGTCCCGTGCAGAGCAGGATCTTCCAGTTGGCTCCGAGCTTCCATGACGACAGTGAGCAGGGAGATAAACATTACAGAGACACACAGAGCCCCCAACAGCTGTACCTCACAAAAACACTAACCACCCTCCCTTTCCTTCTCTTCTTTTTTCTTTAAATAATTCATCACTGAATATGTGCCTTGTGATTATGCTCCTATGAGAAACCATCTGACAAACCATAATTAAAAACCATCCGAAAAATCATTCACCACATTTTTTAACATCTGCCTATAAATCCCTTTTAGATTTTCCTACCTATTTTGGGTTCACAGTGTATGTAAAACCTGGCACGCAAAGGGAGAAGCGTTCATCTCACGCCACTTTATCTTTGAAGTGCTGATAAGAGGACCTAAAAATGCTAATACATTTGGAAATTCCCCACAGAGCCATAATGAAAAGATTTCTAGAAACCTCAGTATTTTGCCAGTGTCTCGGGTGAGAGTATTCTTCAGTAAAACCAGTTTTCTTCCTCATCATGCTGCGTATCTCAGACAACAAGCAAATAGAAGAGCAACACTTTACAAAATCTACATTTGCTCTCCCTTTCTGGATGTGTGTATTAAGAGTTTATACGTTTAAATTCATGCAGCCAACCTTAAATTGTCTAGCTGCCATAATACTGGGCAAGAGAGTTAAAAACCAAGAGCTAAATTAACTTCAGCTTGCTAGAGAGCAGTGGCCCAAACCAATACAAATGTGAGACAAAGTGGCTCAGTCTAACCTGAGGGCAGCATGTGACTCCTTAGCAACCACGAGCAGCAGATGGGCTTTTCCTCTCCCTCTCTCTCTTGCAAAGGGTAGCAAAGTTGTCTAGTGATTAAAGCTGCTGGGAGACAGGAACCTGGACCACTGAGCAAGGTGTATATTATCCAAGAAGAATCTTGTTCTTTACAGCTTCCCTTCCTCATTGTTATACCTGTAAACAGAGAAAATTCTATCCCCCAATCTTTCTGAAATACCACGAGGTTACTGGACATAAGGTAGATAGACACCATTTTTTTGAGGAAAAACGGCACAGGTTGGAGAGGGTTTAATGTTCTCTCAAGGAAACACAATAACTAATGACTATACTTGAATGATAACAAAAACAAAAACTTGGAAATGAAATGGCATTTTTCATCAAGTGATCACTAAGCATTGTGCAATGGATCTCTGTCTCCTTATCTCCAAATGAGGACAAGACACAAAAGATTTGCCAAGGCCATCCACTAAGTGAAAACTAAGACTAGAGAACCTGACTCTGTTATTAGGTACCAACAATCCTGGGAGAAAGGACTTTGTTCACCTGACCATACCTGACTTGGACTTAAATATATTTAATTGCCTTCCAAAAATTCTGATGTGCATAAGGCAGTAGTTCAGATTGCAATGGAAGCTGAATTAATATAATAAAACTATTTTAAATACACATACCTTTTTGCCCCAAAGGATTTCCTAGTGTTTAAGATACCTTACTCACAACATCAAGAAAATGAGGTGGCAGAGGGTTATAGCACCAATGTAACTCCTGTGAAAAGTTTGAAAGTGATGGAAAGAAGGCATCCAAGAAATCTAAGAAAAACTTGATTCATTACAGGATTGTGTGATTTCAGTAGTGCACATACTGGCACTACATATATAGGCATAGGGCATAAGCTGCCAGATAAAGTAGTAGTGTTGATTCTCTTTGAGGTCTTTTAATCACAAGGCCTTTAAGTTCAACACACCCTAACTGATAAGTTTTACTTGTGTTTAATGGCACATTTCTGTGCTTATCTTGTACTACTTGTTTGCTTTACTGTGTTTTGTGCCTAAATATTTCTGCCCAACCAGAATTTGCTTATATTTATAGGTTTATTTTTCCAAATAAAAGAATTGGAGGAATCACTATTAAGCACAGAATTCAATATATTTACATGAGACAATCTTACACAAACACTGAAGCATTGAGAGACTGAACAAAGGATTCTGAGTTCCAGCATCTGAGCTGGGCATCACCTCTCTAGGTCACATGGAGTTCAACAGCCTTTCCTAGAGAATTACTTGGATCAGTATTTTCTGCTTTGTTTGAGGATGCAGAATAGTGTGTAAGGAGAAGAAAATAGTATTTAAACACTAAATGTGATTTCTGGCTGTGATAACATTGCTCAAGTCCTGATAGTGCATGTTCCACAGCACAATGCACTGACCATTTATACTATGACAGGTACAGCATTTTAGAAGCAACAAGATCAGGATGTGCTTGTCACTTGAAAATTTTTAGCCCTGAGTTCCTACCCCTCTGGTACTGATTACTGACAGGGGTAGATACAACAAAGATCTACCTAGAAATCATTTGGGTGCGTAAGAGAAAAGACTAGTTCATAAAAAGAATAAACAAATCTATTTGTTTCAACTTCTCCTAATCTATTTGAGGTAGATTTTGAGATTATGTAAATGTCTGAGCAAGGAGATAGGCAGACAGGATGTCTGCTGATTCAGGCATCTGTACAGCCAGGCTGCATTACCTCTACTGCATTAAGGCCTTACACAACTGCATAAGTGGCCTTGGGATTGGGTCCTATGGGAAGTGAAAACAAAAGTAACATACTTGAGTGCAAACTAAATCAATAATTGTGAAGCTTTTTATTCCTCTCAGTCAAGAGTCAAATGAAAGACAATCAATACAATTATTGTAACTTCTTCCTGAAAAAGTAACAGATAATCTATTTGGCAGAGTCAGAGGAACCTGAAGCACAGTGCAAAAGATCAGCCCTCTTCCTTGAGAATGGCAAAGGATGCTCAGTGCTTTTCTAGCCAGTTCTGCCACACTCACAGGAAATAGAAACAAATTCCAGGTTAGTGCCCTTATCATTAGTGGATACTTTCTAAAAGAGACTGCAGTCTCCACATCATTTAAATCTGCACTCCAAATAGAAAGTCATGCACACAAAGCTCAAAACAGATTTTTCACAGAGTAAAACTTTCATCAATAATTGTTTTTGCTGCAGGACAAGAAATGTTCAACAATCCAATTTTTCCATTCACATTCACAACACCTTCGATTTCTTCAACACCTCCCCATTTTTTTTCAATTTGCACCTACAGCCACCCATGCAGAATTCCCTTAGCACCACTGGCAGCTGCACTAACAGGAACTGAGCATCTCACATTATTAGACCTTTTTCTGGTACAGGTCCTTTATAGAGACTAAATAGCCTACAAGCCAGACACAGCAATGAAATGTAAACAAGCTTAGTAGAGAGAGGGAAAAAACAAAGCACTGAAAAAGGAGCTGATGAGGAAATCCAGGAGTTTTGAGCAGTCTTTAAAACTGGTGACAAGCATAGTGGCTTTGCAGCAGGGATGCCTCTTTTTTGAAAGCATTTTTCTTAGCAGCAGCTTCCCAATTATAAAAACCACACATATTCCTCCTACAAAGATCTATCTTGCTAGTCCCAGCCTAGCCAACTGCCCTGACAGCTCTGCAGTATTCAGAGCTGAAAGCATACATTTATAAATATCAACTGTGATGTCCCTGCCACAGAGATTTGCACCTTTTTGTCTTCCTCACAGGTGACTCAGTTTTAGTCTTTCACCTCTCTGTCTAGTACATACAATCATAATGGCAGCAAGAGAATGATTCTTCTGACAGGTTGTCCCAGTATCTTGCTCTTCAGTCCTTCTGCATTACTTTCCAAAAATGTCTTTCTGTTTGATTCCAGTGTTATCATTGTGTGTATGATCCCTCTATGATTTCTATTTGGCTCTATCAAAATCTACCAAAGCTCTTCTCCCAAGGACTCTGAGGAGAGCACTTCATCCCAATAGCACAGACTTCTGTTCAAACCAATTCCTCTTTCTCTTTTCACTAGAAGTTGCACAGAATAAGTTTTATTTTGGAAATTGAAATAACTGAAAGCAACAAGGAAAATCCAAAGCTTCTTGGCACAGGAGTTAATTCTGAATTCAGTTATGCACGTACTTGCATTCATTATTCCCAAGTTTTTACTTGCATTCACAACTCTCAGTTACTCACAATTCTATTTGTTAATACAAAGGGGGAAACACTTGTCCAGTAGATTCTGGTCCTACAGTGAAACATGCATCTCTTGCTTTGATAGAAGGTCTTCTGCCAACCAGACCATTAAAAAGATTGGAACAGAGATACTTTCCAACACTTCTGCTGCCCATATAAGGGACTATTTATTTGGGTATTTGCAACTCAAAAAAAAAAAAAAAAATGGCGAGAGGGAAAATAAGCAGCACAAAAAGTAAATACTTGGACCCAAGTCCTTTCATGAGGCTAAAAGACTTCCCCATAATTGCACAGGAAATCAGTGGAAGATAAAGAAATTAAGTCTCAGTCTCTCAAGTTTCATAGGCACAAGGTAGTCTTCCTTCTCTATGAACAGCACAACTTCTGTATTTTCAGTAACAAACAACTATTGTGATTCATAACCTGTGCTAATATCTTAAACCATCATCTCTAAAAACAACCGGGAGAACTATATTGGTTTGAAAAGCAATGTAATTAGAAACTAATGTATTATGTTGGACAAGAGTTAAACCACGGTGGTATAGATCCAAACCCACTAAAATAAAAGAAGTACATGAGAATATTCAGGAAGACTTCACTGCCTTCTTGGTACACAGACATTTTTCATTTGCTCACTATTTCCACATCAAGATCAGAAATTTGTAGAATCTCTAATGCACCAGGATATCATTATGAGATAGTGCAGGCTTTGTCTTCATCCTTGTACTATTTTTAAAATAATATTATTAATGAGGAACAGTGTGTAATTTTGTGCTTGGAAACAGATGAAATCAGAAATGTGTGTTCCTGTGCTTTAATATGTAATTGGAACAGACCTGTGTGTTAGTCACACACAGTGGAGCATCAGCTGTTATATTTGTTATAAGAATCTTTCTCCACAGATTTGAACTGGCTGTTTGATTATGGATATGTAACTAAAGGGGTTTATCATGGCCCAAAATTTTGACTTTGAGAACCACATCTCAAAGTCTCTTCTCCAATGCCAGGTTTATTTCTGAAATAAAGTGATGGTTTTGGTTTGCTTGTTTTTTTGGTTTTTTTTAATAAGCTAAACCAAGGAGATTTAATCATCTATACTTCAGTAATAAAATATAAATAGGCTGGAATCTCACTAATTATAGGAATAGAATTGTGTATGGAATTTTATCTTGAATTCAGAGTCAAATTAACAGATTTTGCTTGTTGAACACTTTTCATGGACTATACGAAAACATCGAACCTTCCCTGAAATACAAGCAAGGGAATACAAGAAGATGGCAGATATCAAACTCACACAACCTGCATGTATCAGAGTCAAATGTTTTTCTTTATTTTAAACTGGAGATGAGTTATGCCTTATCTTGCATAATGAAAAGAGACAATGAAAAGACCCACTATGTCAGCTTGTATTCTAAAATTAATAAGTAATTAATTAATGCAATTTTAATTCTCATCAGAAAATATTTCATTGCTATTTTCTCTAAAACTTCACTATCTGTGAAGGTCTTAGTGGATAGGGCCTTCTCTACCATAAAATCACCTTATGCTTTTTATAAACAGATATAAGAAACCATCCAAAATGGCAGGAGTAAATAGCACTGCCGGAAGTCCCAGGAAGAGAATGTAGAAAAGTTTGTGTGATACAGAACTGTATTTGCCAATATTTAACTGATCAAATTTACCTGTATCAACATATTAACACAGCTGGAAACATTTAAATCACTTCTTAACAGACTGTATTAACACAGTTCTGGTTGCCCAACCAGCACTTCTATGCATAGTAATATTTGAAAGATGTTATAAACTGAAGAGCTCTCACAGAGACAAAACGTCCTCAGTGCTGGAGGGCCTCACCTACAATGAAATAGCAAAGGAAGCAAAACCTACAAGCTGCAGAAAAGAGATGGAAACATCAATGTATTTCACAATTAACTAGGTGAAAGAGAAAAGAAGGGAAGGATTTAGGTACACCCAAAATTTAGCACAAAAGGAGAAACCATTTGAATGTATAATGATCTCCCTGTAAAAATGACAGCAGACGTGACTCTTTAGATACTTGAAAGTATTGTTCTGTTCTGAAGAGCTTCAAAATAGAATGACACCTTCTTTTCTACGGCATCTGCTCCTTGTAAGACACCTGAACAGAAAAAAAATATTATTACTTTCATTCCTCATGACCTTGTTCTCACTGCACAGTTCCATCCCCTTCAGTGAGTGAGGTCACTGAAGGCATAATCTAAAAAAAAGTAGATTTTTCTTTTCTGATGACAGTCAATGAACCTTCTGCCACAAGCAGCTTATCTCTTACTGGAGGTAGATTTAAGCATGCGCATGGAAAAGAAGGGACATAACTTAATTCTCACATTTCCAAATTGAGTTTATGGGTCTGGGAAAAAAAAAAAAAAAAAAAGCAGTTTTTCACTGGCAAACGTGATATTTAAAATATTGACAAGTTGCAGCTATATAATCCTGGGATGCAACTATAGGACCAACAAAGGCATTATCTGAGAGAGCAATTTAGAACTAAACCAAACTCAGAATAACATACAACATTAGAGCAAACAGCATCAAGAAATCACAGTGCTCATACAATATCCTCAATGACATGAAAGCAGTTACAGTAAGGAGTATATGAGGAACCAAAAATGTCTGCATTCATGACAACAGGTCCTTTCAGCACAGTAACAGCAATTTTCAGGTATGTTATACCTATACATACATAAAATTACAGTAGTATTATATATATTTTCAGAAACCCAAAATTTTGCCTTAAGATATTTGCTTCTGCCTGAAACCAAAAATACCAATCTCTAAATAATTTCTAGAATAACATTTTAAGCAGAGTGTGATTTTTTTAACAGATTTATGGCCCATGGTAGATAATCATAGAAGACCAATTTCTTCTTATATTAAGAGTTTCCAGTAGAATTTGTGATTATGTCAATTTACAAGGTTAAGAATATGAGAAAAATCTCAATTTCTTTTCATTGGACTCCTACTAAAGGAAGTTTAATATAACTTCAATAATCTGGTTTTATATCAAGTAGATATCAAAACATATTCCACAATTAATGCTCTGTTCAAATAGGCCAGTTAAGAGTCATACGTTCTGAACTTGGAGTCTCCATTTTGAGTGCAATAAATGTTTTCATAAATGAAAAAATTAAGAAAAAAAAACCAGGAAAACAAAACAAACAAACAAAAAACCACACAGAAATGTTAGGAGCCTAACCCCTCAAAGTATTGATTCTCTTGCCACATTATAAAAGAAATTAAGAGAGAGAAGATATTGATGGTAATGCTGACATGCTTGAAAATTTAGTCTCAATGCCACTAACAGAATAACCATTAATATAAACCGAAGTGTGCATTTTTATTAAGTTTACATAAAGTAGAGTTGGGGCTTTCCCAAAGATTCTGATGATATTATAGTGGAATATGGGAATTAATAAATTAAATATAAAGCTACTGCCATTTAGTTTTGCAGCCAAACCTTAGGGGTGATTGTTACTATGTATTTTCTTTTTCTTTATTCTTACTGCTTTTTATTATTGCTACTGATTATCTGATCCCAGAAGAGGAAGCATGTAGAGAGGAGAATGAAGATAAATGAATGGGTAGACAATTATACTCCATCAGACGTACTTGAAATCAATCACAATGCAGTGTACTCAGGCTGTTTTCCTGAGTTTGCTGTGTCTATGAAGTGTTCAAGGGGAAACCTCAGTAATGATCCAGCTTTCTACACATTGATTTTTAACAGTGTTGTCATTTTAGCCAATAGAACTCAGGTAAAGACTAAAATGTTTTCTTTTATTTGGGAACTAACAAGTACATGTAGGAATTTCTGCAGAAATAAGGGAAAGAAAATAAAAAGGATGTCTGCATGAAGAGGGATGGTCAGAAAAAGGCAATGTTTCTGCTTTTATTAATTAGTTTTTTAAATGTTGCAGATTTTGCTTGTGGTTTGTGTATATATGAAGCATTCTCCAGATAGATAGTAATTACAAATGTCATCAGTCAGACTATTTTCATTTCTGTTCACCAGCTGCACAAAGTCCATTCACTGCGTTCCAATAAGGGACAATAGTATGGTTTTGTTTATGGCTCATCTGTACTTTAAAATTAGGGAAGCTTTATTAAATTAAAAATGAGGAGAAAATAGTTTAGTATTCATTTTTTCATGAAAGACTTTCTGTAACTATCTCTAGTGTTTACTTCATACTCGCTAGCTGTTGGGACAACAGAACATGCCAGAGGCAAATAATATGTGTGATAATTCACCCACCTCTTTTATATAAAAGAAATTCTAATACAAACTATAAACAGTAGTAGGCAAAATTAATTTAAAACATTTTCCAGTTTAAGCTACCATAAGTAACTCTACATGTAAGTTAAAGACCTAAAAAGAAAATGTTGCTTTTAAACCACTAGTGGTTTAACACCAAAAGCAATCACTTTGGGAAAGGAAGATGTCTACTTCAGCAATGAGTTAGTTTTACCATTTCAATAACCAGTAAACTCAAATTGCCTTAACATGTCAATCCAACAACCAAAATTGCTCAGGAAGCTCCCCACTCTAGTGAGAGCTTTTCCAGTGCAATGAGTAATATTTTCACAGTTTTCAGAGTCTGAAGTTCCAGAACTAAAATACTAATTTTATATCCAGAAGGCTTTCAGGATCAGATCTTCACTTTAAAGTGCAAACATTTAGAAACTCTGCACATTTTACTTGTAAAGGTTCTTGAATTCAACAGTGATATGATTACTAGAGAACGCTTGTTACATTGGTATAGCGTGAGACTGATGTTATTTTTGAAGGGTCAAATGACAGGATGATCAATGTCAGCCATGTAATCCAAATCTAAACAACACATCTACTTCATTTGAGTTCACAAATAAAGTTAATTTTGATTGTACACAGAATGACTAGCACCTAGGCACTTCAAGCTGTGATGCAGTGACTCCTTCCATCTTAGCTTCCACTTCTGTAAAACAGGGATCAAACTTACCTTCCTAACTCAGCGGATATGTGGATTAGCTGGGGAAGCTGAAAGCCCTTTGAAGATGAGAAGTGCTCATCATTATTATCCAATGGCAGCATTCCAATTACAGCCTCTCGTTCTTCTTCCTTTAGAAGGTGTCAAACCCAATATACCACTCCATGCGTCACAAAGATTAAATATGTCTAATATGACAGGTTTAAGATGGACAGGATATTATCCTAACAAAGTTATATGCAAATATAATTACTTGTTTGCTAATTCATTTCATTTAACCTACAAATGTTGTCAGTCTGCTTTCTGAAAAGGACCCCAGAGTTCTGCCATTAAAGGGTGTTGTTTCTTAAGAGTGTATGTGAAAAAAATCTCTTCTTCCTTACTACCTCCACCATGTCAGACCTGTTATTTCATTTTGGTCTTATAAAGACATTGTGAGAATTTCACATTTCTTGGATATCTTGGATTGTTAGACGTTACTTTTTGTCCTCAGCACTCTGTCCAGCTGCCCCACACTTTCCATCAGTAAATTAATCCTGGTTATATTTTCATTTTACTGAAGCAATATCTAGAGTAGAGAAGCTACGGGGCAGATTTGAAGGCATTTAAGCACCTGTAGTAACTGAAGGCTAAAAACAGGTTTGTTTTTAAAATTTCATAAGGCCTCTGCCTGAATATTTAAGTAACTACATGCTCTTAAAAACTTCTTTTCTTGAAGTCAGAGAAAAAAAAAAAAAAGTTTAAACAAGAATTCATGTGTTTTGATATCAGCAGGATGCATCTTCTGAAGAGGTCACAGTCAGCTGATTCTCTGAATTGACTTCCAAAGTAACAAGTATCACTTCATAATAGCAAAAAAAAAAAGGTACTGTCACCAGCAAAATACATACAGTCCCAAAAAGTCCTGGGGGACAAAGGTGCTCACTTCAGAACGACAGGGCTTCTGCCCTAACAAGCACACACTGTCCTGTTTCTGCACAACGCATGCAAAGCTGCTGTTTCCAGGCTCAGCTTCACGGAGTTAGTGCAGCTTCGGGCCGTGCTGGCAGCTCCTGCTCTGCTGGATGTGCCCAGGGCCAGCAGCGCCGCAGCAGCCGCAGCCTCGTCAGCGCAGCGCTCACTCGATACCCTCATTAGCAGCAGAACGGGGCCACACGGCCAAGTGCCCTGCGCCGCTTCATGACAGACAGGTAAGCTCGATTTTGCAACATAATGAAGGAAGTGAAGTAATTGAGAAGAGCTCTAAAGGCATGTGAATAGGATAAAGAGAACGCTGAATTTTTTCTTCGCTTTTTCTCAAAATTTTCATGTCAGGCTAAGCCAAGATGAAAGCACCAGCTGACAATCCTCAGCTAACCTGCTGGAAGTCGAGTTTTACAGGTTAAATTCAATGAATGCTTTAGAAACCCACTGGATTCCTTATAGCAATCCAACTTTATTAAAGAGTTTTCAAACATGCCATTGCTTTGAAAAAACAGATGACAGCACCTCTAGCTTCTGACCTAGATATTTATCTTAACAGAACTAGGATTTACAAAAAGCCCTGCAAAAGGTGCTGGTCTTTCTAATCAGTTTAACAATAAAAAATGGGATTTTTAAGGCTCACTTTCCCATGAAACTACAGCCATACCCTCTCAGGTGGCTCTGTAGGTCAATCCTACAGCACATGCACAGGCAGCCAAAATTCCCATTTGCTGTAGTGAGGCACACAAACTCGCAGGAGACTGCTGCTCTCTTAAAAATGGTGAACAATATTGTATTTTGACTTATTTTAAGCACCCATGCTACAATGTCAAGGGAATCAATTACATAGAAAATTCCTCCCCACTGATATGGACAGCTTGCTAAAGAAATCTGAATAACAAAGAGATTTGGGTTCTTAAGGAGATGGTTGCATTTTTTGCAGATAAGACCACTTAAGAGCCATCCTTCTCTGTTAATAATCATTAATTTTTAAAAACTGATTTTTAAAACCAGGTTAAATTCTTCTTCATCACTGTCTAGAGACTCAAAACATTATGGGTGAAGGGTGAAGGACAGTGCTCACTAGAATTACGATTGCCAAGCCATTTCAAACATATTTTTGCAGAGGAGCACACAGATGCACTTAAAAGTTTGATGTTCAGACACACAATTAATTTGCTATCATCTCATGACAGCAAAGAAAGAGGCTGAGAAATGATTGATAGATTGTGCTTCAGAGAAACAGAGGGATATCTGTTTGAGCAACTTAACCTCATCGTGTCAGTTACTTTGCAAGAGACTGACCTTTTTAATTCCCATATGAACCTGAAGTTAGAGCAGAGAAGGCCTGCTAAACACACTACTGACAGCTAGAAACTCTTTTTTTTCTTAATCCTAGAACACACATTCCTTTATCTTACACTCCTCAATGGGGTGGGGCAGTTAGGATTCCTCCAAAAGAGACACTGCTGGAACAGCAGCAGCAGCAGCCCTGGGGCTACAGCTGGAGTTGTGCGGCCAAGCCAGAGCATAATTCCTCTGCCTGCATCCTTCATACTCCAGTGTGGTTCAGTGAGGCTGGAGATCCAATTTTGCAGCCATCCATCTTGATCTGATCAATGAAAGTACAGTTCCCTACAACTGCAAGTCTCAACAGGCAATACTGAATTCTGATTTAAGTAACTTCCAGCTCTGCCCACCTGAGTCAGTGGCCACATCTCTGTATTAAAGACAGGAAAACCCTACAATTCCAAAGGCTGAAAATGGCAGAAGACCAAATACAATTATTTCATATCCATATGGGCTTATTTCTATCATTATCATTTTCATTTCCTTAATGACTTTAAATATCTTCTGTCTCTCAGATAAATGTGCATGTTAGACTCCTAGTTTGCATAAACTACAAGTTTCTTTATGGCTATGTACACATTCAAAGCAATCTTTGAAAATGTCTACAATAAAAAAAATGCAAGGAAGGCAGCACAAAGTAATCTGAAATCTTCCTGTTCCCCTGAAATACAGGGTATTTTGCAAGGTAATTTTCTTTAACCATCTGTCCTGGCCACCTTAAACAAATCATAATGCCCCTGCTCATCTGAAGGCAAACTTTTGTGGTATCCAAAGCTCTGCTACAGCAAGCAATAGGTGCTACACCAAGCAAACAGATTTTCAATACCATGCTAGCTGCCACCATTAATACCCCTTTGCTTGGACTGCTTAGATAGAGCAGCTGTCTTGATTTAAGATCTCGCCTTCAGTTCATCCCCAATTAGAGTAGCATCAGAAACCTGGCAGTATATTTAAAGTTACTCACTGTAATGAAGCCACCACACACACAAGGAGTCTATTGTCAAAGCATAATTGCCACTGCTGTTACACCTTGGGACCTCCAGACTGGATTACTGTATTGATTTTTACATGGAGCAGTTGTAGATCACTTAACAGTTGCAAGCAATGGAGAAAGCAGCTATCTGCAAGGAACACAACAATTTTTCAGACCATAAGTCTGCCCTGTTAACCCTAATGCAGCTCACGATGTTGATGCTGAGCTATGAAATGTTAAATAGGTCCAAGCTATTCTTAAGATCACCTTTCTTCCTTAGAGTGCCATAAGTGTTAAAGGAAGCCTCCTAGTTTTAATTAATAATGTCAACAGCAGGACATTTTTATTGAAGCAAATTTAACAGTGACCTATTGTTTCTGTATGGATCTGATACGGTTCTGTCTATGTCTAGTGCAAGGTAGATGACTATGATGATACACATGGCAAACAGGAGCCTACACAAACACATCTCTGCAGTACATTAATGCTTCTATTTAAGTTCAAACATATTTTAAAGCCTTGTCTTAAATTTGCAAATCCCTTAACCAAGCTGCCTCTACAATCCCCTCATTTTCCATGGTCTTGCAGGATAGCTCTGCTCTCCAGAAACAATGCAGCTTTGAGGGAAGCAGCAAGGACCACGTATTTTCAATGGCTGGATGCCAAATATTAAAGTCCTTGTCAAAAGAAATTTGCCAAAGACTGATACTTAATTCCAAACATAAACTACATTTTGGAGAAACCCTTCTCTAGGTGAAGCATTGATAAAAATCATCACCACAATGAGAAAAAAACATGTTTCATTAATATACTTGTGAATGCAGAGAAATAACAGTCTTGATGGGAATACATTCTGATAGTCTTATTTTTTAAAAATTAAAGCTTAATAAACATATTGAGATTCATACCTCAGTGGAAACTAAATTGGGTTTCTAAATCTTCATCTATAAATCGTTGAAAGTACTTAGTGTCTGATGTCAGGTGATTCAGTTTTCAGAGCTTTGAAAATCAAACAGTGTACTTCAAAGCCCAGAGAGGATTTAAGCAGTAATTTTGAAAAAAACCCACCCACCCCAAAACCAAACAAACTTGAAAACCTACCTTTCAAATCATATATAACCAAAGAAAGGAAGGGTTGCATGATATCTGTATGTCTTAATCCTGGCATGTGTATATTTATTTCTACTGCCTTTGATCAATAAGAAGTAGAAATCCATGCACCTGGGAAGTGAAAACAGAAATCACAGCCTGACTTGGCAGCTTCTCCCACACACAAAGCAGTATTTCCAGAGAGAGTCCTGCTGAGCTGGGATTACATTTAAGGAAGGACTGTTCAATATGGAAGAAGGCTACACAATCAGGATGAATATATCAATCACAAGAGAATAAGGCAAACAGTAGTACTTCTATACTCTTTTATAGGAGAGGCACATGGTTTATGTGTGTTTTCGTGGGTGGCTTGGATTAATTACATATAGCACAGTGAAAAATATGAACCATGAAAATTGTAATGGACTGGTATCATTTCTGGCCACTTAATGGCTTTTAGCTCTCAGCACTTTTTCCCACACACTGGAAAACAAACAAGTACAGGTGCAAACTCTTTGTAAATGGGAACAAGAAAAGCCTCCCTAACAGCTGCTTTATCTGCTTGCTATCTCTGAGATAATACTACAAACCGAAGCCCTAACTAATCCAACTGCTGTAATCACCACGCTATCCACAACTGCT
>JACBWW010000020.1:1404678-1454186 GCA_020086605.1 Lanius collurio
ATTACAGCTTTATATTTACAGTCCAACAATGCATGTATCTTAAGCTTAGAAAGCAACAGCCTGGCTGGCTGGTTGTGTAGCTCCCTGTCAGAATCCAGTATCTACATTAATATCTATGGCTCCTTAAAAAATTCCCCCTTTAAAGAACAGCTATACACTATCTCCACTATGAAGTATATTTTCTTTCTTCTTTGCCCAAGACAGAAGCAGCTGCAATTCCAGCCACAGCCCTTATAGATATACCAGCCCTGTCAGCAAACCCAGCAGGGGCATTATGGTAATTACAGAATTCTGTCCATTGAAGAAAAGGGCTGTTCTGAATGAACAGCCACCACTGAGAGACCTCAGTGTTGCCAAACAAAAAGAAAAGAGAACTCATGCTTACACTCTGAAACTAGTATTACTAATATTGTTTCATCTTTAGCCATATGCCTTTGCATTTGGATGGTACCAGATCCCAAATGACACAAACCATGGACCTGAAGTGCTGTGGGGAACAGCTACAGCCTTGCATCAAGTTTGGGCAGCACCCCAGTATGGAACCAGACAATACAAGATTTCCCAAAGAGCTATTTTAGCAGAAATCAATCATTTATTCTTCAAAACTGTTATAATACATGAGACATGTATTAGAGAACAAGAATGCTGTAAAATTCCTGGTATAACCAACAGGTGAAACCAGAATGTTTATACTTTTTTTAAATTCCACTACTTTCTATTGTGTTTCTCCCAAATAGTAGCTATTATGTGAAGTTGACATTGCAGTTGTGCAGCATAGGCCTCTGTGTTATCAAGGCATTGTGGAATTACATGAACTAAAATTTTAATTGAAATCATCAAAAATTACTTATTAGAATTGAAGCTAAATAGGAGCAGAGCTTGGCTTTCCTCCAGTACGTGCTAGCAACAATATCCCAAATTTGTTAACATATTGCAAGCTTTTGTAAAGACAAGAGATGACAAATCAGTTCTTCCCCTTCTGCAGTACACAAATCATGTATTCATTCAATACATACCAAATCATCTTGAAGTTTTCATTCTAAGAATACACCAGGCTGTCTAATAAATACAAATGTCTTTCACAAGAGTACTAAATTCCCAGTGAGGTTTACAGAATTCAGGTATGTCACCAAGCAGATCCTTTCAGTGAGTTAAGCAAAGCTAGAGAAAACCATGAACACTCAACTGTTTTTGCAAAGTTTGCACAGAATTTTATTACGTATTTGAAATACTCCTTTTTTGGGAATGAGTTAGTCCTCTAAATTACTTGTTCAAACACTTAATATTTTATATCAATTCATATTTTTCACCTTGCATATGGATGTATAAAAAGAAAAGAAAGAAAATAATAAATAACGTTAGCACATACAAAAACCACATAAAATCTCCATCTTCAGTGAATCACTGCGCTATTACTTGTACAATATAAATTTCTCATTAGCAAATTTACATATAAAAAGCCTGTGCTCACTGCTTTAAGACTGAGTTAGTAAGGTTGTCTATGGAAAGGTGTCCTTGCAAGCAGAAATCTCCAGAGGATCCAAAGTAGTGTTGTCACACAAGCAATCAACGTGGTCATGAGCAGAAGCATCCAGCAAAGACATGGCTGCATTGGGAAGCTGCAAAACAAGCATTACTGCAATAGAATGTGCTCAGCCTCTGGACACAGGCAGAGCCACAATAGCCTGGAGCTGCCAGAACTTGGAAACCACTGACAGACACTTGTAACTGCACCTACACACGACTGTTCAGATTGTCCCTGCTCTTTGAGGCAGCTGTAGATGAGAGAAAGGATAATATCGTGGTGGGATGGAATGATGGTTATGTGTTCACTCAGCAATAGTCACGACAGCTGACCCAGAGCAGTGCGAGAACAGCAGCTGTAACTGCTCAGGGCATAGCAGATGAGAGGGATAGGAGAAGGAAGGAGGGAAGATAAGAGCAGCCAAAGAGATGATGCATCTAAAGGACTATTCCAGAAAACAGCACTGGAGTCTATGATCAAATCATTAAAATAAAGGCTAAAATACTGAAAACTACTCCCTAACGCTGGAAAACATTTATCAAAGTAACTTGTTTCCAAATGATGAACATCAATTAAAGTTAGTAGAAGGTACAAGTGCTTAGCAGTTATATAGATCAGGTCACTTGGTTATTTGAGACAGAGTGATAAAATCTCATGTATGGGATAGGCTACACATCCCAGATTTGGCTTTTCATGGGCCAGCCTGATGCAGGAGTGACACATCTGAGTGCCTTTCCATGTACAGGGTGAGCTAATCCCCATCTCCACCAATTCCTCTCTGGGAAAGAGAGAGCAATACAAGTAATCCAAAGACTAACAATTAGGTTATGCTGCTTTAGCAATATACCGTTAGATGTGTCTGGGATATGAAAATTTTGTTTGCTGTGACTTCATGCATAAGCAAAAGCACTCCTTTTTCCAACTAAATCAATTTCCAACTAAATCAATAGCCACCATTAAATATGAAACTATTTCTGAATCTTCATGGTAAATAAAGAATCCATGTCTTATCTAGCCCTCAATATAAAAGGATATCAAATTCTTGAGGTCATATTTTATACTTCCTGCTAGCACACAGTACAATTTATTAGCTTGTGGACAGTAAATAATAACTTATGATATATTAGTGTAGGCAGAGAATAATGCACCTCTGCCAGTTAGACCCAGAAGGCACTTAGAAGTTTATTTTCCCCCAGTGTCTTCCATTCTGAAGATTTGGGAAAATGTGAATCCAGCTGATTCCACTGACTCATCTTCTCCACATAAATAGCAATTTGAAAGACAGAAACTTTAAAAGGCTGCTGTCTGATGAGCTCAATATATTACATCTGGAGAGAAGGCCATTATGATCTGATAAATTAAAACTGATAAATCTTAGGTTGTATCCATATCATGAGAAAAATTAATCATGTGGACTGAAAATAAAACCATAATGTTATGACACATTTGCCTCCTCTCCAGGAATATACCTAGAAATGTAAGCATTCCAGGAAATAAAGTGAACAAATCAGCAACTCTTACATTGTGATTGAAAAGGACTATTGTCCCAAAAAATGCCTATAATCTGTACATCAAAAGAGAAATGAAAGCTCTGAAAGTTTATGTAGTATTTAAATATTGCTGAATTACAAATGTAATGCTTAATTCAAGACCAAAAAAAGTGACCTGTTCCTTCAAGAATGATCAGTCTTAAGGGTCTTGACAAGTTCAAATGATCAAAAACTACACTGGAAGTGTGTCTCTCGAGCTGTACACTTAACACTGCTTTGCAGTGCAACAATCTGCAGGGTACATATTACCTGGGGAAAATGTCCTCTTACATGTTCTCTAAATCTCCTGTGCATTTGTGTATTAACAGATTCATACCATACAGTCTTTCCTACCCTTTTTATCACATCCACTAACACAGAACAAAGTGTTCTCAGGAATGAAAGTGTTCTTTTTTTTTTTTAACTGATAAAAAACAAATACGATAGCAAATTTTACAAATATTAAGTCTTAGTGAGCAATGACACAGTGTAACACATCCAGTGTAGCACTTAAAAATTCAAAATATCAACTATAAATACAGTCAGTAAGCAAACCCTAAGAATTCCCAGAACTAAAACTCAGACCTAATGTGTGCTTAACACATTATACAAGTACTGCCAGGCCAAAGTCAGATGACATCTTTAAGTCAGTGAATTCCACAGATGGTGTCATATTAAAAACAATGCATGTTTGGAAGAGATGGGCACAGCATTTGAAAAGGCTTCTCAGCCCTAGTTGGCACTCTTCTGGCACAAAATCCTAGTTTAACAGATACATAAATCATTTAACAGAAACATAAATCATTAAACTGAACTATATTCATCTGGGAAGGAAACTTCTTTTTCTTGACAGGAATACCCACAAAATAGCTCTTATTTCCTGAAAGATGGAGGCTTCAACTCCTGGATAGCACTTGCCCTATTCGCTTCAAATTGTCTCAATTAATTTAATTCAGAGACAGAGCACAGAAGCAAGACTAGAATTACCCTACATTAACTTCCGATTAGAGATGGATTTAAATTTTGGGAATTGAGCATAGTCAGATCCACAAGACAACCTCCAGGACAAGGACTGTCATTAGGACAGATATGAGCTGGCCAGACATTTGTGTTCTCTCTTCCACATTCAACAACAAATTCTTCTAGTGGTTTATTTTGTTGTGTTTTTTAATTTAGGTGTCTCTACTACCTCCAAATAAACTTTTTGAGGCAGAGAACAGTGTAAGTCACACAGAATGCAAGAGCCAGCAATTGGGGAATAGTCACTGCGGTACTTCTAAGGAAGCCTGCAGAAGAGCTGCAGAGGGGCTTTTGACAAGGGCATGGAGGGATAGGACAAGGGAGAATTACTTTAAAGTGAAAAAGAAATTCTTTACCATGAGGGTGGTGAGGCTCTAGCACAGGTTGCCCAGAGAAGATGTGGATGCCTGATCCCTGGAAGTGTTCCAGGCCAGGCTGGATGGTCCTTTGGCCTATCTGGTTTAGAGGAAGATGTCCCTGTCTGAAGGAGGAGGGTTGTAACAAGAGATGGTCTTTAAGATCCCTTCCAACCCAAACTATTCTATAGTTCTATAATTCTGTCTTTTCAGTATAGATTTAATATTCTCTGCCTCCTGCTGTTTTTCAGGAAGACAAAAAAACCTCTAACTATCACAACAAATGAAATATTGGCCAACTCTTCAGATGGGTACCCAACATTGCTACACCTGCAATGCCTTTCTGCTCACAAGCAGACATGAATCTCTTCTCTGCCACCATCAAGAGCTTTATTACCAAAATAAATGCTATGGGGGCAAAAAAGGACTCCCATGATTGTTACCTCATTGTAACCACTCTTATGACTCTTGGCATGAGTTCAGCTTCAAGTGCCTTCATCCATATCAAGAAAAGCATGCTGAAGCCAAAAAGCCTTATAAAAAATTTCACTATTCATGGTTACTAAATCATTTTAAAGCATCAAGTTGAAAAATATATGCAAAGATTGAAAAGGGATCTTTTGTCTTTGAGTCCTCATGGAAACATTTGTATCCCTCCTTGTGAAAACAGGACAACACCAAATTCATTCTACAAAGTTCCTCATCCTGCTGGAGACTAGAACAGATACCAGCCTCAGTTTCTGGTACAATCATTCAGATCCCAAAATAGGTAAAACATGGTTCATTCTGAACATTTGCATTCTCTCAAAATAATCAATTTATGGCTTCTATTAAAAAAAAAAAAAAAAAACAAACACTTGAGATGTCTGCTTCAGTGAGCAAATTCTCTGAATGGAAGAAGGATGTGTACTCTCTTTGGCATGTTTTCATTGTTGTAATTAATTCAGGCACTGCATCTCACCAGCTGAGAATCTGATATATCAAATAATTCAGTTTCATGGATGGCCTGGCCCTACATGGTGCAATTAGATGTTCTTTTCACTTACACACAACTGTTTGTGAGTTTAACCAAGTCTGATCCTTTCTGAATTGCAGGCAGAAGCAGGCAGGGTCTCCAGTGCCCCTCCCCTTGCACATCCATCAGCATGGGGATGACCCCAGCTGTCCACAAGTGCTTGAGAGTGCTGGGGCAGTGTCCAGAAGGCAACTACAGGACTTCAAGTTCCTGAGACATCCAGTTCAAAGCAAAGCAGAGTTGGTGGTTGAACTTCAACACATCCAAGCCTCCTGCTAAGTTTTTTCAAATTAAAATCTCCTTACTGCTCTCCACGGTTGTGTAGCAAGAGATTGTGTCTCACAAGACAGAAAGGTTTTGAGTATTAAGAACTTTGTTGCTGTGGTGATGTTGATGATTCACGCTTAGTCTGTGGCCTTACACCGAACTACCGTGGCACAAACGTCACCCACACGACACCATCAGACTCCTGCAGTTACACTGGAAGAGATTCCAAGGCAGCAAAGAACGCACACCCACGCTCACCTCTCATGGCAAGGCAGTGGGACTTGTGCTAAAGTGACTAGTTGACTAAAAATGGATTAAAGCCATGTCTGTAGTCAAATGCATGCTGAAATATTTGGCTGAAGAAGGACATAAATCTGCCTCAAGTTTAACTTGCTTTGCTTCCTTCATCGGTGTAGATTTATGGTGGTGGTTATAGGTTTTACAGATTCATAGAAAGAGGAATAGAGATTCTTCTACTTTTATAACATCTCCCAGGACTATGTGGAGGATCTGGGGCTAGAAAAGAGTACACCAGTAACACAAATCATACATCACAAGCACAGTTTTGCAAAATGAATTAATATTAGCTACCATGATTTTATTTTCAAAATAAAACTACTCAAATATAGGAAAGTCTCCCATACCACTAAGCAATATTTACATTGATTTCCTCTAAATTTGTCAAGCAGGTGAATACTATTAGATGGTTTTTAGTAAAGAAATAAAAATAAGGCTCCAAACACCAATTACCTGACACTGATCTTAGCTATTCAAGTGTAAATTGAAAGGAACCCTACTGAAGCCACTAGAAAAAGGGCACTGTCATGACCTTAATCCCAGTACTCTACACAAACCCCAGTCATATTTGCCAAAAATCAGAGGTCTGAAACTTATCTAGAAGAATGCAGAACTTGGCCTGGAGAATTCAAATTGCAGATTATTACACAAATATACCAACAAAGGTGCAATAATTACACTACTGCCCAGCAGAATCATTATTTTGTAGACATTTACAATGGCAAGCAATGGCCTGGTGCTTGCATGCTTAAAATCCAAATGGAGCAACAGAAAGCTATAAAGGTGACAAGCTCATTATATTCTATTATCTACATATCAAAATAAATATATATTCTCATTCTCATGCAGTAAGACATAGTAAGACATGATCATCAGCTGCAACAGGAATATTTTTGACATGCACACCCCCCAGAAAAGGTAGTCAAAGGCAACCACTCTGCACATAAATTCCCAGTGAAAAGACTTGTTTTGATTTGTGTGGCTTCTATATGAGAAGTGTTTGGCAGCACACTCTATGAACTATCTGGAAGACCCTGCTCTCAAGCAAAGATTCAAGAATCTTTAAGAAGAAGGAAATGGGCAGACAGATACAAACCATGACAGTTTTGATTCTGGACTGTTGCCAGTGCTCAGCACAGATTTAATGTTTAGATACACTTTTTTTTCTCTGCATGTAGCTTTTACAATGTGTTCCTTACTTGTGGGATTCATATCTCTCACTCAGATATGCATAATACAAACAAATGTATATAACTTTTTTTCCCAGGAATGAAATGCAAATTGCATTTCACACACAACAAATTCCATGATTATACACAGATTTACTGCACAGGACATTTGGGGTTCAGTTATATCATCTGAAAACATTTAGAGGAGAGAGAGGTTTGCATTTGTGTGCTCTCCTCTGCTCCCAAGCAGCTCCACTTAGCTCCACTGCTAAGAAATGCTGATGAAATAGATTTTTATTGATGCTTCATCTAACATACTAGGATGTTTGGTGTCTGATTCACAGTAATTGAATAATCAATTTCTTGCTTCTTTAATACATTCATTTATTAAATGCAAGATATGTAGAGCTGATATTTCAAGGAGCTAATTTTCAAACTAAGGCAATGGTGGGATTCTTTAAGATGATGACTTCTGTGTTTCAGAAGTCTGGGGACATATAATAAAAAAAGGCAGCCAACAAAGTAATAAAATATTTTAAATATAGTTGTTTGACCTTAGATAACATAATTTATTATCTGCCTTGGAAAAACTAGGCTGAAAGAAATATTCTTACTATTAAAGAATGTAATTTTATTTCAGGCTAATGTTAAATTTTGATATGTATGTTAGCCAAACCTCCCCTGCACTCTCAGAACTGTCAGCAGTTTTACTTTTAATCATAAGTCATGGAACAAAAGGATAATACAACACTCGCTACATAACAAAGGTAAACCCATCAACCATTACCATCATTACCTCTGGGTTAGTGTTCATCCTTGTGAAAATGGAAGTGAAAATGCTAACATCCAAGTTCTTTTAAACTGGGATAGGGAAGCAAGGTTAGTACAATTGTCTTTTTTTCTTTTTTAAAACCTTGACAAGAGATTCCACCTACATCTCTCCATTATAGATCTCAAAAGCATTGTTGTCTTACACTTTCTGGAATGATACCAGCAGGTATATGCCCTCCAAAAAACCTCATCCTCCCATCAGTGGAGAACCCTGCACAGAAGAAGGCTGACTGGAGGGTAGGGGAGAGGGAAGAGCTTTAGAGCTCTCCCTTCCCTTCCTCTCCTCTCCGAAATCGCCTCCCCAGCTGCAGAGCAGGGAGTCCCAAGGCAGAGGATGCATTGAGGGGCCACTGGTCACGCAGGCACTGACCAGCCTGGCTGCAGCTGCAGCAGGGGCTGCCAAAGTTAGCTCAGCCTGGCTGCTTCCAGCAAACACTGCACCAGCTTCTGCCTTTAAAGGCTGAGATACAAAGCCAGTGTCTGAAAGAAAAGGTTCTTGTGGCTCTAGCTGCCACAGGCACTAAAATGTCATTGCAAATACAACTATTAGAGAGGAGATAAATATCTTCAAGGCAAGTACTGGTTATATTCTTTGGAATAACTTGCTGGTAATCTGCTTAAAAGGTCTCTGCTTCTTCTCATCCATGTTAGGCCATGACCACCTAGCCACTATCTGAACTCCAGTATCACACATTTTGAGGAAGAAACTTGTCATCAAGCTATGCTAGAAAAGAGTCACACATTATGATACCAATGGTGCTTAAATCATATCAAAACATTAGGGACAGTCTTTGCATCAGCAGGGAGAGTATCAGCCCCACCAGAGTGACACTGAGAAGATACTGCCTTGCTTTCAGCAGAGAACTAGGAAGTAGCTTTCCCTTGTCTTCTGTGTTAGCCCCAAGCCTCTACGTGATGATGATAACTGCAGTCTGCCTCTTCCCAGCAACCATGCAGTTATCAGGAGGGGTGAGATTAAAACTTGGGCAATGCTGTGTGCAAAAAAATAATTCTGCTGTTTGCAAGGTCTCATATAAGAAGTGATAGTTACAAAAACCCATTCCTGCTGTCTGTTCTTGTTCTTGTGCAGACTCCTGGGTAAGTCTTCACCACGGCACAAGCAGGTGGAAGTGAGGAAGACAAACCAGAAATGTGCTGCATGCAAACGGTGCTTAAGCTGCAACCTGCCAACAGAAGGAGTGTGTTTTCACATTGTATCAGACTAACAACCATGACAGGAAACCTAAAGCACTCAGATACTGCAAACTGCTGCAAACCTCCAAACAATCTTAACCCAAAACAGAGTATCAGCAATTTAATGGACATTTTCAATGATCAAGTGATTGACTCAGCACTCTCAGTCAAGCATGGTAGCTGACAATGTACACTCCTAGTCCTTTGCTATACAAAATTAAAAAAAAAAAGACATAATGTACCTTCACAGCTACTTTTTAATATATGACCACTTGATTGCTTGCAAGCAGCTCTTCATGTGGGGATGCTTCCTCTGGAATTAGAGGGGAATATTTCAATTTAGTCACAAATTTGGTTTGTCAGTCTAGGGAAAAAAGGAATAAAAAAAAGATCACTGCAGACTATAGATATCCCCTGCAGACTGCAGATATCCCCGTAGGGACAGATACCACTAAATCTGGAATTGTTTAAAATCACACTTAAATTTTTCCAGTAAACCTTTTTACAAGCTGGCCATGGAAAAACAACATTGACTGGACAGCCTATGAGAAACAAATTATAAGACCCTGAAACATGGTCATAATGCAGCCAGTGCTCAATCCAACATGATTCACACTTTCTTACACAATGAGAGTAATTAAAAAAAAAAAAACATGGGTAAACAACAACATTCACAAGAGCTGTGAGCTTTCCCAAGGCATTACCAGACAGGAAAAAACGGTTTGAGAGAAAATTCTTTTAGCATTCCTAGCATATTTGTCTGATAAAATTTGATTTCATGAAGATGCTCCTTATTTACATGTCCCATTAAAATTCCATCCAATATCATGGAATCAGAGCAATTTTGATGAAACAGTAAAAACAAAAAAAAAACCCAAGTCAGATGTTTTTTAGAATGGGAAAAGCATGAATTACCCATGCAAGGCAGATAAATTAGACCTAACAGTTGTGTGGCACCCAAATAAATCTGCTGAGCAAAAGTTTGCAGGAGGTTTTCTACAGGGAAACAAATTGTTTCCAATCCCACCCTTTCTCCCTCTTGTCCATTTATAGTGAGAACTATCCCATTACATTTTATTTGGTAGAAGACAAAAATGTCAAATTATTTTTAAAAATGCTGAAGCAGCACTTTGAAAGTATATTTAGGAATAAATCTCAGAAGACTTGCACTGTCTCAGTATTTTTATGTCAATTTTACTGTATTTGTACTGATTCCATTAAGTATTCTATCTGCCAGAATTTAAATGTAAGCAATTCATAACAGAATATTTTGAAATAAAGTAATGCAACACATTAACTAGAACTTTCAGTTACACCGTACAATTTGTCAAATTGCCAACAGAACAACTCATTTGAAAAGACAGATTGTTGCTTATTCTTCAGCTGTCACTTGTGTTACTTCACTTCAGCTCCTTTTGCCTGACACTTGGCGAGGAGTTAGTCAATCACACTGACGGCTACCTGATGAGCTCTGATAAAACCCACAAACAAAACAGAGATTCTGGTGACTCATCCATCAGTCTGGAGAGTAACTTGATACCCCAGATAGTGACTCCAGGAAAGCAACCCCTGCCAGCCACACATGCCGGAAGATATTAGTGATGCAATCTAGTCATGGCATCCTTCCCAAAACTAGGATATTATGGGGATTAATTACTTGGATTTGCTGGATTAAAAAATATGAGATTCTAAATCTGTGGACTTTCAAAGCATTTTTGCAAACTCTCTCTGCTAAGGCTTCTTTTAAGTGAAGTCATTTAAAACAGCTACCTAATGCAAAAAAAAAACCAACCCAAACCAACAAAATCCCATTGGGAAAATCCAAACCAAACAATTTTGCAGAGTGTGTAGTAATTCTCTATACCTGGTCCAAACACCTCTGGAGATTCAACCAGACATCTTCCACCAGGGACTCCACTGAGATCACAACCAATTTTTGTACCAGGTACCCAAGAGTTACAATGCAAGATGAGCATCCTGTCACTCTCCCTTCTCAGAGGTTCGGTTTTCCTTTCCTATGTTTGACTTGCCCATATATTTTTATATCCTATCTAGCATTCCACAGGTGGAGCACAAATAAGACCTTATAAAATGATGCAGTCACAGAAATAACAAGAGTGCATCCACTGTCTGCTGCCTTCCCTTTCATATGCATCACATACACGGCAATAACCTTCATGCATCTTAAAGCTGCAACTGCTCACTCATGTGTGAAAATGAAGCTCAGATTTCTACCAGTGATGAGGACAGAAGCCTAATGGTTTTGTCCAAATTAGCTCTTGAATTGGGTCATATATATTTTAATGAAGTAGAAGTTAATGTGGGGGCTGGATGCTAGATGTGTGCCTGTGATACCTTTTGTCCTTGGTTTGATTAGTTTGTCAATCACAATCATTTACATAAATGGTGAACACCTTACAAAGGGGGAACCACATCCCAAGGGGGCAGGAGAAAGGAACGTACATTCCATTTATGAAAAGATTTTATTGTGCAAATAGATACCAGGTAATTTCATTCACTGATCTGTGTTCCTCATTGACTCAGGTGGCTCAGGCAGCACTGCAGCAACCAGGACTGCATCCCTGGCCTGGTCACTGTGAGAAACATGATGAACATCAGGGGAAAAGTGATGGATAATTTTCCCTCTCATCCTAGTAAATGGATATTGACATCTAGAACCAATTATAATCTCCAGCAAACACATCACCAAACAAACATTTAAAACTTGCCCCAGTTTATCAGCACAGCCTTCTCTCAGTGGTTCCATCCTTCCCAAGAAGCACTGCAATTCACTGACTTGGTCAAAAAGCCCAGATGTGCGTAGAGAAGGATGGCATTCAGAGTTATCCAGTTTATAATCCATCAAGAATCTAAATGGAATTAGACAAGCATCAGGATGGTATAAAATTACATGTGCCCACAGAATTGATGCAGGCTGCAAGTTTTTCCACTGACTGGTGTGTTTTTAGATATAAGCTCAACTCATTCATCTCAGAGCAGAAGAGAGCACTAATACATATCCTGGTACTCCTTTCCAGTCATTTTGGCTTAGCACACCAAGACTTAATTACCCTTCACTGGCTTATGGAATGCACCCTTTCACTTCTTTCTTTCCCATACTGAACTGAGACAACCAAAATATTTCACCATCACTGAGCAGGAGTTAGCAGGTGTTACCAACTCCATGATTCTTCCATTTTTTCAGGGAAGTGTTTTCTCAAATATTTTTATCTGTTGTATAGGTGCATCAACATTATTTATAAGACATATTAATAAAGGTCTGTCCTGCCTATGGACGTCATGATCACATTTCTAAGTAGGAAACCTGTGGGTCTCCTTGCCAAAAGATATCATGAATACCATGATTTTACATGGTGTTCAACTTGAATTGGACAGGTACATAAGAGATCCATTGACAGTTACTGTGTAAATGAAACATACCAAATTCACAACATCCCCTGAGCTAAATATTGTCGGAGGCTGAGACAACATTCATGGAAACATCAGACAGGCTTGTCCCCTTCTTACCCCCTGAGTCTGCTTACTGTGGCCACTGTTGGAGACAGGATATTAGGTTAGATGAAGTCTTTGTCTGAACCAGTACAGCTGTTATTATGCAGAAGCTGTAACATCCATAAGAGTTTACTATGACAGAACAGATGTGAGGAAATGTTCAAGAAAACAGAGGACCTGAAAAGTAATTTGGCAAGTAATGTTTTGGCAGCAGTACTGGCTTAAATAGCCTCCTTTCTCCCTGACCTCACCCACTTATTCCCACCACTCCCTTCTTTGTGCTTGTACAGCTGTTTGTGTAGCCACATCGTGAAACAGGCTAAAAAACCATTTGGATGAGACACCTCTCTTCTTTCCTCCCCCTTTTCTGCAAGTTATTTTTCAGCCAGATTCGTATGCAGATTTAGCTGTGCTGCAGAGTTAGCTGTGCTGCAGATTTAGCTGCTGCACAGCTGAACAAATAGTTTGCCACGACTACACAAGAAGCAGCACAAATCAGGAACACGTGTCCAGGGCAAGAACATGTTTATGCTCAGCATAAGCAAAGCTTAAGCAGGACCATCACATCACTAACACTAGCCTACAGCCTGAGACTCCTCGGAGCAATGGAAGGAGTGTCTCTGCCCAGAGCAAGAGCTCAGCTTGCTACTACCCAGCCACAGCACTGACTGTGAGGACACTCTGCTTACCTGGTCTAGAAAAGATAGAGTTTCAACACCATGCAGACAGTGAGAGAAGTTTTTTGTGCAGACACTCCCTGCATCATAACTCAGACAAACCTTAAAAGCTCTCCTAGGAGAAATCAGGCCACGTTCAGGTTAAAAATGGGACGTGGCCCAGGTATCTGTAAATCACCTGAGGATGTTCCCACTAAGCAGAATTACTGGGTCTCTTCAACAGTAGTTATTGAGTGCATTTGGCTTTATTAGTTCTCTGGGCAATTTCCTGATTAGGAACACCCTGATTAAGTGGAAAACGATACACTGCCTCTGCAGTCTCTATAAACAACATACGGTAGTTTACTACCTAGGCACACACGGGCTGAGCACAACACAAAGCAGAAGCGGGACTCGGGTACTACTAATGGCTGCTTTCAGAACACAGGCAGTAAATGACAACTTGGCTTCCATCTCCTTGCACAATCCAGTCTGACACCTTTACCTCACAGTAAACAGGAATAATGCATTAGGAAACAGCGAGATGCCATGAAAAGCACACACCTTTTTCACATACACAGCACTTAAAGGCAGGCACCAATGTGCACATTGCTTTCCGGACTGGCTGCCACAATAGCAACCAGCTCCTGCCAGAAGCTGCATTACTTTGATACAGGTGGACCAAAAGAGCAAAATGCAGAATTCAACAGAGCACCTTTACTGCCTTAAACTAACAGCAGCAGCTGTTAAACTGTGGTACTAGTGCTGGCAGCCAGATTATGCAGCCTGCATTACTGGAGGACTCTGACTGCCTGTACTAAACTCTCAAATCCATACTAATACACCTGCCTGGATGCTATTTCCCAGGTCATATGGAGGAAACCAGCAGAGGCTGCACATGAACAAATTAACAAATGGGACACTACAGGCAGCTTAAATCCTGCACTTCATTATGTTCAAAACAAACACAAGTCAAACACATACCAAACAAGCATCAATCAAAGTATTGATGTTGTCACTCTAAATTGTCTCCTTCTGATAAACTCTTTGAAGGTGAAGGAATTAGGTGTATTCCACCAGAAAGGTCATATAATATGACTGTACAAAACCAAAAGAGAAGAAACAGAATTCAGACACAAATGCTGATTTCTAAGAAGCCCCAAAATTTAGCTGACTTCACCTCTCTCAACCCTTCAAATCCAACTCTCTCTGGTAGATTCTCCCAATACATACACACCAGCTAAAATTAGGCTCATGATTGTGACTCATCCAAGTGGCTGCCAATCACTTAGTTAAAAAAAGAAACAATTCCAGCAGTTGTGTACTGCACACAGCCCTGTGCTGCACAAGACACTTGAATCCAAATTGGAGCAAAGTAGCTTCATCGCTGCAGAATGAAAAAACAACATAGGCATGCATTTCTTAACAGTCAAGGTCCTTTTTAATACATTATTTAAAACCACAGAAAACACAATTGTCTCTGCTGATTCTGCTCAACAGCTGGATTTTGAAAGATTTATCAAGTATGTGATAAAACCATTTACTTGAAGAATATTTTTCTGGCAATCAAAATTAACCTGTCTCTGTATTTGTTCTTTACCCACTAAAAGAAAAACTGCACCATGATAATCAAAATAGAGAAAACTTTCAGGGTTAACCCCACTACAGGAAAAGCACTGTCACACCTCTGCATCAAAGCAAACCAAAGCAAGCCTGATTTAACACAGTCTTCTCAGGAACCCATGGAAAATTTGTTTCTGAGCAATTATGTCTGTTTGTTTAAACTGGAATCTTCTGCAATGAGGAACCGAACCTTCCAAGAACAGTGAGCAGTCAGCTCATGTTTAAGTCACTGGAAGCAAGAGGCAGTCAGTACTTTAGGACATAAACTCCCTAAAGAATAAATTATAACAGAAGAAATCCAGCAAGGCTGCCACTACATTTAAAGACAAAATTCCCATTGAATTCAGCAAGACAAAAGTAGGCTTTGATACATGTTCCACACAAACTGGCATCAGACTTTGGTCTGTCCCCAAAAGGGGCAGAGTTGTGACAGCCCTCACAAAACGGAAGGGAGAGGGATACTAGAATTGAAGACACTTCTGCCTGTAAACAGTACTATATTCACTGGGAACTTCTATTTTAACGTGCACACTCTGGAGCGTAACTGTAACAAGCTGAAAGCTGCAACTGCACTTGCTACCATCAAATCCAGTCCTTTAAAGTGATCCACAGAACTCACTCCCGATATTTTATGAAGCAAAATTAACATGGCCTTGCCACTGTAAACCCTGACCAGAGGAATTTAAAAGGAGAGTTCTACATTTTGGTCCCCACATGATGAAAAGGAAGTTAGATCCCAGTGTAGCTGTAAGATCTTCTGTTCTCTATCCCAGAGTTATGTCACAAAAATGAGACTGGAATGTGGCCCCAAAACTTTACCAAAACAGTGGAAATTATGTTTTTTAATAAAATGCTCCAACATTCTGCTCCAGCCCATTGAGCCAGCATGCTTATGAATCCAGAGTACCACAAAGGAGCCTTTATCTCATCAGTATGATATTGCACATGTCTCTAAGAAGCTGTCTAACCACTCATTAAGAAATGGCAGTTCATCTGCTTTGGTAGAGGGTGGATCAAACCAGGCTATGTTTAACAGCATAGTCTTGATATTCAGAAATGTATTAGATTGCTACATTTGCACATGACATCTGCATTATGTTTGGGCAATGGGTCTGAAGAAATCTCCCTCCTTATATTGTAATAATTACTGTCTTTACTCATAAACTAGAAAATATCAATTACTCATTCATCAAAACACACTGTCCATTAGTCCTTCTGCATTCCTCTTCAGCAAGGTAAGCCTCACTGGGTTAGCTGAACAGAGGACCAAAAAATTACAGTGTGTAAGTCAAGGCTGACATTCTCAAACTTGGCTGACTTATGTTATACTCCTAAATTCTCATTTAGTTTTTCAGTAATGCTGCAAACCCCCACACAATATAACACATAAAGACACTGTGGGAGTCAGTGTCTATAAAAATCAGAGCAGTCCTACTTACATGCTTAGCTACAAATTTGGATGCCTAACTTCAGACATCAACATTCATAAAATGTTGGCCTGATTTATTTAAGGTTGCAAAGACATTCAGGCTCAAGGACTGGACATGTAACCAGAAGACCTCAGTTTGGCCTCTGCCTAACCAAAGCCTTCTCAGAGTGCAAAGGCAGTTATCTGTGAGCTTCTAGCACAAAACTAAAAGAAAAGACAAACCTCTGTAGAGAGGTGTTCACAGTGTGTGTGAAGAGAATCATGCACAGAAAGCTCTCATTCATTGTCTACGGAAGCTTAATAAGCAGGGTCCTGAAATGAACACATCTACTTCCCAAAGGCAATTACATCCAGTTTCTCCAGCAGTGACCTTTCAGTGGACACTTAACTCACCACACAACCCTACAGTATGCAATTTACAATAGAAGATGCATCCAACTCCAGCACCCAAAAGAAAAGAAACTGCAGTTACTGCTTAGTATATTTTTCACTCTGTATTTCATCAACATCCAGAAGGACAATTAACAACAACTAATAAACCTGCAGTCTGGGTGCTCTGCAGAAGAGGTGGCTGTGAACAGCTGCTGGTTTATAAGCTTGTAAAGTGCTGCTGCCTGACAACCCTGTCCTGCTCTCCAGGAGGCCAAAGCCACCTGGAGCATCAGGGAAGCCCTGATGCCTTCCCTTTCAGAATGCACAATATGCATGTGCGAATCAGCACCCACACTGAGCTATGCTCCATCTATTGCCAGACCAAGGAAAACTCAAAGTTATGGCCACAGCTCTGCCTGCCCCCACGCCAGTGTGCTTAGCTGAGGTAGTGTGTGGTGTGTGTCACGTTGGATCACTTTGCTCTCAAGGACAATGGCAAAGCCTGAGAAAGTGGGCTAAAAGCCATGCATTTCTGATATGCCACAGAACATCCTCGCTTCTCAGACTTCGAATTGGATCCACACTATTTCCCACTATTAGCACAGTCTAATATTTCCCAGGCTCCAGAAGGTAGGGTGGGGCCCAGCCCCATGGCAAACTACCCAAATCCATCAACCTCTGAAGGACCTGCAGTATAATGCTATCATTCAACAGACATTCAGGGAAAGGAGGGAAGATCTGTGGATAAAACAACAGCAAAATGCTTAGTTTGGCTGAACAGTCTTTAATACTGCCTATTTCTCATAAGTATGTGCGTGTTAATTAAAAATATTTCATAATCAGGTAATGTTTTGCTTGAATGGCTTCTGGCAAGCTCTGTGATATGCTTGAGTTTTTAAGGGATAGGGCAATGTAAAATACTACAGGTATCAGATTTAGTACTGAAAGGGTCTGACATTTAAAAGGTCAAACAACACAGCTTTAAAAAGAGAAGACGGGAGGAATTTAGCAAGAAGAATCAAGTACTTTTCATATTATTTTAAGGTGGTAACATGAGGTTTATTTCTTCAAGAGATGGGATTGTTTCTCAAGGAACTGAGCCAAATCCAACAAAAAGCTAACAAGACACAGACAATAAAGTACTGCCAGTGAGTTTAACAGATGTTTTTCAGCTCACTTAGTTTAACCTGTCCTTGCCTTTGGCAGAAGACTTCTGATTTTAGCAAGCCAAATAAGATTTCATAGTAATGCTGAACAAACATTTTAGAAAGAACACAGAGGAAAAATGTTTATGCATACTCTGGGCAAGATGGACACTGGGTACTTCCCTCATCTTCCTCTGCTGGAAGTAAAGAATAAAATTCACAGAGCAGATTTAAGCCACTACTGTGCCTTCTGAAAACCTTGCCCTTAGTGTGTTCCACTGTTTCTCTTTACACTCCCATGAGGTGGTAAATTATTTTATTAAACCAATAGTTTACACTGGAACTAAAACAACTTATTGCAGATATTTCTTAATCAGCTTCATCAAGCTCAAGTGAAAAAATATTTCACTTTTTTAAAGAGTTCCAATATTTGCATTTAGTGGATTATTAAGTAGGAACTAAATCATGATCCTGACATATCTGGGATTTGATTAATAAGAAATTCAAATGTCTACACAACATCTAAACAAAATTCAGAGTTGCTGCATTAATAAAATACTATAATGCAATTTAAGTATGAAGAATATTTTGACGATTTTAAAATTCTATATCCTATCCTTGTGCTGGGTATACATCGAAACACAATATATATATTGCTTCTGTCCTGAAAGGAAGTTGAAATGGGTAGCTGGGCTGTAAGAGCTACCTGGTCTGAGCAGAAGAAAGGCACAATAATCTCCTGGAACTCAGAAGTTCTTCCACTGCTAAATATTTCTTCTGGTGCCAATAAAGGGAGGATGTGTCACAAGGGGAATATCTTCCAATTCAACTGCAATTAAACTTGTTGCTAAGTATGATCCACATAAAAGTAACTCTTGATCCACTTCAGTAATTATTTCCCCACAGAAAAACGAAGAACTTTTAGTAGGCAGTGACGAAGGCATGGGATTGAACACAAGCAGAATAGAGACATTTGGATGGGGACAGGCATGTTGAAGGATTTACTCTTTGGATGTGTTTTAAAGCAGGATACAAGAACTTGCCTCCTCGTAAGATTAATCTCAAAAGTCAATAGCACCTCACCAGGGGTTGAAATTGCATCTTTCCTATGGCTTTTCCCAGATAACTGGTATTTACCACATTACTTATTACTGCAAAATCATTCCTTCATGTACAACATTTTTCATTTAATTTCTAAGTATATACCTCTGCTTAATGAAAGGCTAGTAGCTTGGTATCTTTTCCAGGCACAGGTGTGCAGCCAGCTGGGAGCTAACTGTCCATAGATGGAGCCAGTGGAGTTCTAGGCATTTAAACTGGAATTAAAGCAAGTATTTCGTGCAATTTCAGATGCCTTAGTGTACCACACCTGGCTGATCTAAAAAAGGCATATATTTTTCCCAGTTCCAGTATTAGGCCAATTCCATTATTATATTAATAGGATATAATGCTTTTAGACAGCCAAAGTGGCACCAGGTCAGTACATTAAACACCTGAGTTGCTAAAAAGCAAGGATCCTGGTAACGAGGGCCATGCAAGTACCCATGATACACAACTATGAGATGTTAAGAGATGATCCACAAAGCATATGAGAAGTAGCTGACTTCTAATAATACACTGTTTTTTCTGGCACTATAGCACAGATAGGCATTTGGGAAAAGAAAAGCGAATAAAACTTATATTTGGAATTGCTTTGACTGGTATTGCTTGTGCTAATTGCTTTTAAAAGGATTTTGTTTGATTGTGAAATAGCATTTTAGGAGAGTAAAATTAAGCACTGAGAAAAGGTCTTTGAACACTTTAAACATTTCCAGAGGGATTTTTGGACAAAATCTTTGGTGATCAAGAACAATCCAAATCCTGAATCAAAACATTAGCCTACTTAGGGCTTTTCATCTCCTTGAGAAACCATGGTCTCTTGAAAGACTTTGGCAGACCTGGCTGGATACTTTGGTACTTAATATGCAACAGCAAGAGCGAACAAGCTTGTGAACAGCCATTAAATCACAATCAAGGATAGAGTCTAATCAAGTCTAAAAAGAGCAACATTAGGTTTGAGCATGCAGTTTGTTATCAGCTGAACACATTAAACCATTAAAAGCATTCACACAGAAATCTGATGAATAATTTCATAGATAGATGATACCAAAATTTGAATATGAATACAGGCCACAGACTCACTGTGGGTTGAAATGCCTTGCATCTCTCAGCTACACAGCAGCACCAGATATTATGCAGGACACAAATATGGTATTAACAGGAATATTTTACAAAGAAGGCATCAAAATGACAGATG
Source organism: Lanius collurio (assembly GCA_020086605.1). NCBI lineage: Eukaryota > Metazoa > Chordata > Aves > Passeriformes > Laniidae > Lanius > Lanius collurio. The sequence goes on from JACBWW010000020.1 coordinate 1,424,916, forward strand.
GAAATAGCTTAAAATTTCAGCTCAAGGGGCTAGCAGTGTGGCACAGGAAACTCTTAAGCTTCAGAACCTGCAGTGGGAGCTCATGAAAATTCCCTATCTCCATCAACTGGTTTCCATTCTCCACAGGAAACATATATTAATACCAAATAATACCATTGTGATAATTTTAGGGAGATACAGATAGGCCAAGTATATGTCCACCAGGAGCCACAACAATATATAAAGTAATACTCAAGAGATGTAATTTGTGAAGCCTTAGGAGTCTTTCAAAAGTATTAACTCTGACAACAATATGATGAAGTGCATCTCTTTAGTCTCCTGCACAGAGGGATTAAATGAAGCCAGGAAAAAAAAAAAAAAAGGCATCATTGTTTCCAAACAGGAGCCTTAAATTAGACTCCTCAACATTAGACAGTTATCAATTTTCAAAAATGTCTGGTGAATTGACTCACACTCATCTCCACTTTAAGCAAACTTAACTATATCTGACTTTCAGAAAGTATTGTGCTCTCAGTCCTTTCAAATGATGCTTTAAAAAACCCACCTCAAAATCACCAAAAACACCAAAAATCTTAAGTATATGAAATAATTAAATAGCTGTAGATATATCATTTTAATGAACCCCTTCTAAAACATTTGGTTTTGCTATTGTATTTTTGTTACTGGAAGAGCTAGGCCCTTGGTCTTTGTAAGAATGAAAAAGCAGCATATCCCTTCTGGAAGCAAACCAACAGCCAAGTTCATCTAAACACTTGGAGCATAAATTTTAGAGACTTACTTTGATTTATACAAATTTGTATAGTATTCTCCAATGCTCATTTTGTGCTATGTCTACTGACCACATAGAACAAAGATGTTCAGCTCCCTGGCCAGGATGCTTAGACACTCTGGTAAGGAACAGCAATAACAAGCCAACAGGACAACCAGCATCCCAAAGCCTGCACTTCCAGCTTCTCACCGATCTGTCAAACCCAGGAGTGCCAGCTCCTCCTCCATGAGAGAGTGCTTTATGGTATGCCACACTAAATGTGAAAGTTAAGTCAGGTATGGCACAGTGCTACCACTGCCTCTGCTTTGGTGTGTGCCAGCAGGGAGAGCAGCAGCGTGGCTCACAGGAGGGCACATGGGGGGGGTGGAGCTTCACTGATCTGTCAGCACTCACCAGCTTTGCTGTTCCCCAACACAATCCACTCTTACTAAAGAAAAGGTAACAGAGCAGCACCAGAGCATTTCAAGGTCATGAACTAAAAAAATGAACCAAAAAGATGCACAAAGAGTGACTGCTCAGAGGAAATGCATTAGTGATGGGACAAAGGGTGACTTTCATACACTCTGACATGTAAGCTGTTAGACACTGAATCAATACACTGTTAAAAATTAATTTGGCTCCAAAACGTCTTCTTGGCTCACCAGATCTTCACAGATTGAAGGTTTCTACTTTTACATAGAAGGGTGCCCATTAGGGCATACGAAGTAGACAGGTAGTGGAAAACTTTGTTAACAATCCATGGAACTGAGAATATTCAGAGCCCAAAGCCTGACAAAAAGAACAGTTAAGAGAGAAAGAAAAACAGTAGAATAAAAATATAAATACTGTGGATGCAGTGTGTTTCTGCTTGGTTACACAGTCCTAAGAGGCACATTGAACACTCCAAGGCAAGGGCAGGAGTGTCCAGCACACTGCAAGACTGAGCCTTCCGAAACAAACCAGAGCTATTGCTGTTACATGATTTTATAACATAATCAAGGTGCATGTACATATCCAGTGCATGTCCAATGCCTATTGGAAGACAATGTAAAACATTATTTTGCTTTTGTTTTAACTTGGACCATGTTTGAAAAGAACAGAATCTCAGGTTCCAAAGGAAGAGTCACATGAACTGAGTAGTCTTCAAGAAAAACAAGAACTTCAGATTCCACTTTTGACCTCATCTCAGTGTACGACAATGTACTAAACTTCAGAAAGCCTCAAAAATACGAATGTGAATTCCATAGATACAGTGTGTACGTAACTATACTCAATACCAACACTACCACCAGCAACAACTAGATACTAATAAATTAATTTTCAGTGTAACTATATGTATGTAAGGAAACACCACTGTGCCCACTTTACAGATTCAAAGCAGAAGCTCAAGATCCCAGGGACTGGCCACTTTGATCTGGCTTGTGTTGATCTGACACTATGACATCCAGCATCAAATGCAAAGGAATCTCTATTACTGTGACTTAAAGGATTCCATTTAAGTCAAGATTCTAACAAAAATTCTCAAAAAATTATATTTAAATACTTCCAGGAAAAATGGACACATTTTATGGCACAATCTAAACTTACACTATTGTGCAATATTTCCACAGGATGGTAAAAAACTCATCTCTAATATCTGGTTTAAGTTTCCTTGAAGAAGATGCAGTCCTAATACATCCACACTGTGCAACAGTTAAGGTGGTCAGTCCCTGTGATCCCAGTACTAAAGAAGCTTCAGCTTGAATTCATATTTACTTCTTAATTTGTTGTTTGGGATTTTTGACAGCAGGTGTTTATAAATTCCACAAGGTGAGAGGCCAATGTAATAAAAGCTAAATGTCAATAAAGGTAACTAATATTTCAGGCTAACAACAAAGACAAGATGGATCTATCCAAAATCACCTCTTCTAGAAAGTCTTGCAATCCTTAGCCAGGCAGACAGTGGAGCACTTTGTTTGACACAAGTATCAACACAACAACTTTAGACAATAAATCCACTGCTTTAATCACCTATTATGCACTTTAACCAATGATCCTTCAAGAAAAAAAAGTACAAATAAAGCCTACAACAAGCAGCTGAAGCAGCATCCATGCTCCTATAGCATCCTGCCTCATCTTGCTTATTCTAAATCTGGCCCCCTTAAACCTCTTTATCCAGCAGTAAAACTTGACCAGAATATGCTGAGCAGCTCCTTCCAGCTCCATCTATTACATGATGAGGAAATAGCTGGCACTGAACAGAGCTGGATACTTGTCAAAGTGCAAGTATGCTTAATGCACACAACACAGTAAATTACAGGCATATTTGCTTTAATTTCATTTTATGCATCTCAAATCAGGAGGTGGGAAGCACAGACTTTCTGTATTCAAAGTATTCATACTGGTTCCTAATCATCATTCTAATAAAATAAAAACAGTGAGCTTGTGGAAGGCTTTTCTTGAAGTTCTTATGTGCTTAGACACTTTTGGTTACCATTCCACCTTTTCTCATTTAAGCACAGGCCACATAAAAACTGAAAAATGCATTGTATTATTTTTATAGGTAGCAAAGACAAATATTTCATGATACTTCTGCAAATAAATTCTTTTTTCATTCATGCTATGCAATAATAAAGACAATCAGCTGGCTACTGAACCTACAATAGTTATTGGACTTTGTGAAATGATGCAAGGGTAGAAAAATGGAGTTAGATGGCAAAAGCAAAAGCCAGACCATCTTCTCTAATTAATATCTCACTAGATTTTTGGTTTCCTGGCAACTTTGTCGTTTCAGCCTTGTCAGACAGAAAGTATTTGCTTGATAAAATTTTCAGAAATTCTAATTTGCCAGTAAAACAGATTTTTACAGGAAGCAGGAAAGAAAATTTAATTAGATCCTGTTTTCTTCTTTAAATGAATGGATTAGAAAAAAAAAGAAAGAATGGGATGATAAAATATTATGCCAATTGTATCATTTAGCAAAAACCTACTCCTTATTTCACATGAAAGACCCAGTGGTTCAGCCTGGGTGTATATAACCCCTTTGGATATACTGTAATATGACCTATATCTGCATGACTGAATCTGACTCTTAGGTTTTGCCAAAAACCTGTACACTCATTTGTGAGCACAACATCAAGTATTTAATGTCTCATGCATCAGTACAATAATGAGAAATGCCCTTTCCACTTGGCTGTTAGAAAACTTTTACATTTCTGTGCAACAACACCAATATAACCAACCTTAAAATACGGCCAGAGACTTTGTTGTCATATAGAAGAAATTAGTTCAGTCCCATTCGGATTACTGTACTGCACTTCTCAGCACAGCACCTGAGCATGCCTGTACCATAGAACAGCAATAACTCTACTGCAGTCACAGAAAAAGAGTTGGATCCCTGGAGAAAACCCTTCATAGTCTCCCTGTTCCACTTCTGTGCCATATGGCCCAACTCACATCACAATTTAATAAAGGTAAGACTATGCGATCCCTTTGAATTAGACTCTGCATCCAAAAGTTTCCCTCTTGCAATAGGATACAATATGATGAAAACTAATCTGCTTGAAAAAAACTTTTGGAAAGAGCATGACAGCTCCCAATTTCTTTTTCTCCCCTTTAGCTTTTCCAGGCTTATTCCAGTGAAAGCACAGAATGCCTGGGCCAAATCCAATGAAAAGGTGCTCCTGGAATCATGTCAAAACTCACTTTGTGGTAAGCCAGACACAAACCATGTTCTTAAAAATACTCTGTTCCTAAGATGGCTTTGCTAAATACCTTTTCTACCACTAACTAAGTACCACTAAGAGACTTTGAATACTAGCTTCATAGGGTTATATGGAGCCTTGGTTGCAATCAAAGTCTTTTATTTTTCAGAATTGCATTATTAAATGGCCAGAATATCCTACAGGAGCTTTTGAAGCTTTAAATCCATTAGCCTAGCATATGCTATCAATGGTAAAAATATTACCTATCCTTCCAACAGACACAGAATGATGGGTTATTCTCATTTCAGTAATCCCAGGGGCCAAATCTTTACCTTGTTTTGTTCTGTTTCCCAGCTACAAAGAGCAAAACATGTCCTTTCAGTCTGGCTGACTTTCATCAGTGATTAAGAGGAGAAAGAGAAAACCTATCAAATCTAAGGGACACACAGCACAAGCCAAAATGTTCGCTCCTGAGTGCTATGCTCAGGCTGGATGAGCACTCAGTGTCATGGCACACCAGCAGCTTTCATACCACATTGCCCCAGGGAAATGCCACAAGCTGAACAATGCCAGGAACTCCAGGAGGGCAGAGACAAAGAATCCCTTGCTTCTGGCAAGGTAGCAGTTCCTGCTCTTACAGGCAGTTTGGTGCAGAAAACCACTATCTTCCCAAAGGAGAGATAAGATTGAGCAAGAGTGCAGAAGGCAGCTCTCTCATAAAGAGGCCAGAGGAGGAGGGAGTTGCTGCCCCAGCAGAACACAAGCAAAGAGGGATTTCTGTCTTTCTGCAATTTCTATCTTTTTGTAATTTCAGCTCACATCTCTACATTTTTATTTTTGCAGCTTTGAGCATCACTCAACTATGAGCAATCTTTCTGAAGAAAAATAAAAGTGTGGAAACTGTTATTTAACAAGTAGAATATACAAAGTGGAATCACACAGAAATAATTTTCCAGCTGGCCTTGTTGTCCCATTCATATGATAGTTTCCATATTTTTCTGGAATTCTGTGTATTCTAACTGCCAGAATACAGTTGCTGGCCACTGTAACAGAGCAAGCTAACTCAGCACCCACGGCTGACCTGCAGAAAAGACTTCCTGTGATAGACACAAAGTACTTTGAAATATCCATTAAATATCAGAGAGATTCAAAACACTGTTTCTCCTGCAATGTTCAATTTTCCACTAGTTTCCTGGTTTTCATTTCTTTATTTATTGCAGAAAACTGGATCCTGCATAGTTAGGGAAAATGACATCTTTTCCTTTTAATTTATCCCACATAGCACAGACATTCAAGCTGGTGATTCAGCAGAAAGAAGGTCAATGTGCTAATGGAATCAATAAACTTAAGTGTGATGAAGTGACTGCCACTTCAATTACTGTATAAACCATAAATCATTTTCAAACGCAAGAAATATCCTTCTATCAATAAACTATCTGTTTAAGCAATTGTTTAAAAATCAAAGTGTGATCTTGTAAACATTTTTGGACTCAGTTACACTGTACATCTCACTCCTAACTTCTGTCTATTCCTCATTGCTTATTCCTTATTGACTTAGATTCAGTACAAAGTAAAGATAAACTGAAGGAGTATTTACAATTAGAATCTGTGGCAATGGTCTCCTGCTCCTCACTTCTTTTCTCTACTCCTTAGTCACAACTGGATGCTGTGACATTTCTCCCAAGAAAACTGGGAGCATAGAGTCAAACCAGTGCCCACCTCAAGCCATTGGTGCTGTCCAGACACAGAGAGCACCATCTTCACACAAGCTCACTGCAAGCTGCCATCACTACCAGAAACTCTACAGGCTGATCTCCTGTGTGTTGATACAGACCAATGACTAAATGTTCCTGTTAAGCTCCACACGCTGCATGTCCCTCTATGACATGTCTCTCACTCAGGAAGCAAAGTCACAAGCATTTTTTCTCACCCTGGGAGTTTAAAATATGATCCCTGGTGAAAGGAAGTCTTGTCTGCCCAAGTTAACAAAATACCATAGCATGATATAGCATGACCTGCTCTTAACAGTTCTCATTCCCCAGTGAAATGTATCACCCACTCACTCACTCTCTCTCAAACCCTGAAAGATGCTCAGTGGCACAAAAAGCAAGAGCAAGAAAATCCAGAGAGACTATTACTAATGAAGTACTGTACATACAGCGGCATGAGGATGCACAGCAACCCTTAGATGCAACAAAAGCTTATCATCCTCCAGTCCAGGATAGATAGGAGTTATTGCACAGAAAGAGATAACCACTGGCAACACTAATTATCTAGCCTGAAGTAGAACATATGTGGGATCACAAACTACATAGATTATTAGACAAGTGGAGCCAATGCTCTTTCTGTAAACTTTTTCTAAAGATCTGCTACAGCCCTGCAGGCAAAATAACGAGCATCAACTCTGCTTTTGGTGAACTCCTCTTTCCACATTCTAGAACTTCAAAACTCTGTTCTAATTTGGGATTCCACTGCACTTTGTGCCACAGAAATGCATGATAAGAAACTGCCTTTTCCCTGAAGTTTTATCTGGAGAGATTAAAAGCAACAAAATGAAAATAAAACATAAATTATCCAAGTCAAGGAAGAGACTGATTTCAGAACTTGTTCAAAAATACAACCTGGTCGTAGTAAAGTCAAAGTGGGAAACTGAGCCTGATGACCACAGTATCACTATTCCCCTTCACAAAACTCCCACATCTCTAAATATACCCTCACATTCAACAAGACCCCACACTACCTCAGAGCTAAACTTCCTGACTCTCAAGAGAGGTGGCAGACTTTAAATCACAGTAGCAACTCCCACTGTCATCTGCTATTTGTTTCCAGGTCCCAAATTATTTTCAGAGTCTCTGTTACATATTTATAAATTTCACCTTTGTTTCTTCCTACAAGAAGAACACCATGAGCTCAAAAACTTCTTGACTGCATTGGAAAACAGTCCAAGCAGTAAAAATGTCAAATACAGAGAAATCTTTAATTTAAAGGCCAAATCTTTTATGATGTCTTTTGAAGATCCAAGACCTCTGGCCTCTCGTGCTAAAGTGCTAAGCCTTCCTTCAGCACTCTGGCTTTGTACTGTCCTTAGCTAACAAAGTCTTGGACCCTATCAGTGGTAATTCTCATATTACCACTCAGAGTGCTTCTGTACAACACAGGTCCCCCAGGACAGCGTAAACAACTGCTGATAAAGCTTCACTGACCTCTGAAAAAATACTTGGGAAATACACAGTTCCATGCCTTCAGCATTTCAGTTTTCTCATTATTTGTAGTAAGCCCTGGAGTTTTCAGTCTTTTCCTACCTAAACCAATGCCAGTGGCAGTCTGTGAAACCTACTCAGCTTGCAATGCAGAGCATGCAAGACGGTGAGGCATTTTGCTACACATGAACTGCGCCAGAAACTTCACCTAATGTTGTGTGAAGCTACCACAGCACTCCTGTGTGCAGAGCAGACACACTGCTCACTGGTACCCCATGTTCCACTGGCTATTCTTCAATAGCCTTTCTGCAACAATTTCTTCACACTGTCAGTAGCAACAGCTCAGTAGAAGCACCAGCCATGCTTCTTCTTTGCTCTGCTCAGCAAGCTGTGCACTTCTCTTTATTTGAAAAATCTTTAATTCTTATAGATGTAAAGCTCCTTAATATTCTGTTATTTTTTTCTTCTGTTCTCTGAATGTCTCTGCAAATAATTCTGCAGTTCTAAGAGTTTAACCAATGTTTAGTTTTACCTTAATTCAGTGTCTGATCTTGGTTATACTTAATTTCATATTGCTCTCAGATGTTTTGAATTCATCTGCAGAAATGGAATTGTGTAATCATCAGTGTTATCAAATCAAATTTGTCACTTTTTCCTGTAAACACCCAGAAGGAATTTACTTCACTCAATAAATTCCAGATACCTGCCTAGGAAGACGCAGGGACACTCAAAAGCTGTGCAGTAATAATAATAAAAGTGAGAAGCCTGCCTTTGAATTCCTATGTTTAATGCATTAACATCTGCTGAATATTATTACCTGCTTTACCGTAGCACCTATATGCCATACTCCAAAACCAAAATCTAAGGGACATACAAGGTACTGTTTCAGAAGCACAGATTTCACACTGGCCACATGGGAAAAGCAACAGAGAAAAGGTAAGATTCAGCCAAGGCCACAGAGGTCATTAGTTGCAAACATTTCAGTGATTTTCTGTGGAGAAAATAAAGGAGACATTAAGCTACAAAGTATTTCAAGTGAGACATAAGTATATATACATGCACAAGAGCTTCTGATTTTAACAGAACTTGGTTTTACTTGTGTACATTGCTTACACATAATTTACCTATAAATGTCTATAATCCAGAATGGTATTATGAAGCTCATATAGGTTGAAAAAATAAGGATGCAGAGGGAGATAAAAAAATTTCCAGCAGTGCCAGGAAATTAAATAGAAGAAAAAAAAAGAATAAAACAGATTACAGGAGACCAGGAGACTGTCCAGCAGTTAAAGTGAAGTGAGGCAGAGGTGAAAGGGGATGTAGGAGGACACATGCTGCGTGCCCATATGCCAGAAAGGAAGAATATCCAGACAATGGCATGCAAAACCCAATGCCACTATGCAAGACTTGAAGTAGATACACTAATTCAAAGCAGAGTTTGCCATGAGAAGTAAAAACCACAAAAATACAAAAATTTCTATTTTTCTAAAAGATTAATCTCATCATACATTTTAGTCAGCAGAAAAAGAATTAAATTCATGGAGTTTACCAATAAAATGAACAAAGGTACCTAGAAGACCACAGTTGGAAGAGTGTGTTCCTGCCAGAGGATCACAGGACTAATGCTGATTAATTGGAAAGAGCCTGGAAGTGCACCAAAAAAATGATGAGTGGTCTAGAAAAGCAGCATCAAGAGAGCAACAAGGAAAGGATGACAAAGTTGAGGTTATTATATCTAAAGACACAGGAGAAGGCTTTCAGAGATATTAAAGCTTGATGAAAATAGACAGGAAATAAACTTTTCTCCATATGGAGTGGATAGGGAAAGAAGTAAACTGAAGGAAAACAGATTTAAATCAGACATTAAAGAAAACAGTCTAACACATCTGTCCAGGTTCTTGTTATCACAATAAATCCTCTCCAGTTCAGTTCTCCACAAACAACAACAGTGAAACCAGCTGGGAGTGTTTGTAAAAGTCTGGAAAAATTTTGTAGCTGCTTAAGACAGCACTGCTACCCAGACAAACAGGTAGCAAACTGCACACTAAGGAATCTGTTTCACAGCACTGCTCAGCACTGAAGCTGCTTCCCAGCGTTCAGGTTTCTGTACTGCTCTGGCCACTTTTGCTCAGCCCCTTGCCTATGTCCACTCTACCTCAGTTGTGTCAGCACAGAGGCTGCAGAGCTGCACCAAACAGCAGTACACTTAGAAACAACCTTGGGTTTGGACAGCTTGTTTTAAGAGGGCTAGAACCTGGGAGAATGCAAACTCAACATAGTGCAAAGCATCTAAACCCACCAACAGGCAGGTGAACCTCAGCCACTTACATAAATGGGGCTTGCTTGCCCTGCTTGACACTCAGGAACTGCTTACATCCAAGATCTAGACTACAAGCTCTCATCACAGAAAACTGCACTGGGATTATACACTCACCACAAACTCACACGTTTTCTTATGGCTTTGCACCACCATGCTTACAGGACTGTTTCATGTGCAATACAACTCTCCTGAGAACAACTAACTGGCTCTTCAGTAATAAAGTGGAATGCTACAATGACCTATTCTAAAATGAAAACAAAAACATGACTTTCTCCTAGATGCTCCCAAGTAAATATTTGCACTTACACTATTTTGCAGTAAATTTCAAAGCAATTATCTTTTGAAACTAAACATATTATGGCCATTAGCAATGCTAACACAATCCTCATTAAATAAATACATCTACTACAGAACATAAATTAAAATCCCTTTCAAAAATAGAAAGACATCAAAACAAATATTGGGGTTTATTAGGGCTATAATTATAAGCAGAAGGTTGGCTAGCATCATCTAAATATTTAACCTTTTGGAGCTCATTGCTAGAGTACAATGGTCAATGTTGTACAACATATGTAGTCCCCTCAGGTCTTCCAGAACACAGTTACAGTGATTACAAAGCAGGTAGGTTAAATTTGTTGTCTAAGTAGCTTAGCAATTGACCCTGAAAGTAACTAAATATGAAGGCCCAGTTAATATTAAGGACACACAGTTTACGTTGGTAATACAGCTCGAACAAGTGGAACATGAACAAAGAACATTGCCCCAAATTGCAATGACAGTCAGGTGAAAGATTCAGGAATCAAAACAAGGTCCTACTATATTGAGTTATAAGCTCACTCTCCTAGACCACAGATATCCCTCATTATAACCTGAAGACCTCATGTGGCAATTATTTTAGCCCAAATAAAACTTCTGCAGTGCTTCACTAATTTGTAATTTTTCTTGAAAGAAGAAGTCATATTACTTTGCAAACAGTTTAAATACTAATTATTTCTTTGCTGAACACTGCAGTGAAACTCATCTCTAGAAGGGGCCATGTAAAAGGACTTCCAATATTTCTGCTGCCCAAAGAGCAATACTCTTCCTTCGCTTCAGTGATTTTCTACCCAACAGGTACAACAGTGAAGTAATGAACATTATAAAACTTAATACAGTGCCGTATATATTTTATGACTCTGTAGACCCAGATCAGAGAACATCCAGATTGTTTTTACAGAACTAATGCCAGACACATTTCAAATTATTACGTATGCAATGATTCTAAGAAATTTATAACTCTTACCAAACTAAAATTTAAAAAAATCATATTGCTGAGAAAAATAATCTTAAAAATACCAAACATTCCTTAAGGAAGTTAAAATTTCCCAAGGATTTTTAAAATAGTTGCTATTATGAAAGAAAATAATATATATCAAAATTGAAAGTGGCTTAATAAGAAGGATTTTTCACTAATCCAAGTATAAGACACTAAAAATATATGAAAATTACAAACCATCCACAATGCTTTACTGTTTGTACAGTACAGCATTTAAAAAGCAATACCACGGAAGATGTAAAGCCACATGAAAGCTCTGGATAAGGGACTGTAAAATGAGATTCCCTTATATCAGACTAACATCAGAAAAATAACTTTCCTGTGTAGATTGCCACTCTTTCCCTTCTGTTTACCTTTGGTAATGCAATCCCATAAATTTCCAAAGTATCCAACAACTTGATGATCTTTGATGTTGCCCTTATAACCAAAGAGGTGGAACGAGACTTCCGTATTTGACATTCAGATATAGAAAGATTCAAGTTACCCACTCAAGGTTGAACAGAAAGCCTCTGGCAGCCCTGCAAACCAAAAGTGGTTCCTGAAGCCCAAGAGATTAAAAAAAACTTGACCCACCTTGTTTGCCATTTCTGCAGGAACACATCAAGGTGCAACCAGGCAGCCCTCTGTACAGAAATCACAACTCACCTGAAGTCTGTTTTTGAGACAGAAACTATGGAAATGGAGGCTTAAACTGTTGGCAGTCTGAGCAAAAATTTCCTACTTCAGGAACTTACTGACGAGAAAGACTGTGCATCAGCTCTGGAACAAACAGTTTGAAAAAAGAGCCCAATGTCCAAATATCTTGATTAGAAAGATGTTTAAAGTTTGTTCAACACTATTCATATCCATCAAACACTATGTTTTTTCTTTATTCAATTTCTATTCCTCAGCAGGAAGTTACAGCTGGGTGTAATCACAGAGAATTAGCTCAGTATTGGCCAAGTATAGCAAAGAAAGTTCATAGGAGCACAGGTCTCTCCACAGCAGTGTCACAGTTAAAGCCAACATGAGTGGACAGGCTTCCCCAGCTCCTGGGGAGTTGTCCAAGGACAGCCCATCCTGGCCAAATTTAAAGAATATACTATGTTTTATTCAAAGGACAGCAGCTCAACCTTTAAATCTACACACTATATAGGCAGAGTAGTTACTTAACACAAAACGGAATTTCTGTGTGAAAAGAAAGTTGAAACCATACAGACTTGGAAAGCACAGATTTCAACATATCTTTCATATCTAGTATGTGCTGGTTTTGGCTGGGGTAACTTTCTTCACAGTGGCTGGTATGGGGTTGTGTTTTGGGTTTGTGCTGAACACGGGGTTGATAATATAGAGATGTTTTTGTTATTGCTGAGCAGGGCTTACACAGAGCCAGGGCTTCTTCTGCTTTTCATACTCCACTCTGGCAAGGAAGTTGGAGGTGCATGGGAGGCTGGGAGGAGACACAGCCAGGACAAGTGACCCAAACTGACCAAAGGGATATTCCAGACCATGTGACATCATGCTCCGTACATAAAGTGAGGGGAAGAAGGAGGAAGTGGGGCTGGGGGGGGATATTAGAAGTGGTGGCATTTGTCTTCCAAAATCACCATTACCATGATGGCTCTGCTGTCCTGGAGATGGCTGAACATCTGCCTGCACATGGGAAGCAGGGTATTATTTTTTTGTTTTTCTTTGCTTGTGTGTGTGGCTTTTCCATTTCCTATTAAACTGTCATTATCTCAACCCACGAGTTTTCTAGCTTTTACCATTCCAATTCTCTCCTCGATCCCGCTTGTGGGCAAGTAAGTGAGGGTTGCGTGGGGGTTGGTTGCTAGCTGGGATGAAACCATGACAGTCCTTTTTGGGGCCAAATAAGGCTGTTGTGGTTTAGGAATGGTATTCTCCAATTTAGTATTCCCTCTAAAACCACGTGCCACTCCCCTCCTCCATCCAATTGGAGGCACAAGTTGAGGTGAATACAATTTACTAGAAATAGCAATGAGGAAAAAATTAGGAAATTAATATTTTCATCAATAATATTAATAACAAAAAGTAAAAGAAAAGAAATTATTCACACAGAAAACCTCTCGATAATAGACAATATCAGATGGATCCCTCCACCATGTTTTCTTGACCAGAAGAAACTCCTTCTCCCCAGAAGGGATTCCCTTTCCCCCACCCCTGGCAATGAGGTGAGGTGGTACAGAATAACTTCTGAGTCCTAGCCATGCCCCCTCCTGGACACTGCAAAACAAACTAACCCTGTCCTTGCTGGAACCTGGACATGCGGGAAAGTCATTTCATACAAGATCACTTATCTGAAGCCCAGTTTAGAATGGGCACAAACTCTTCAGGACAGGAGGCCAGGATACAGCCTGCTAGCACTGTTACATAGTGCTTTTATGGTCCGTTTGACAGAACCCGCCTTGAATGCTGCCACCACTCTGAAGAATGACTAGGCCTGTCTAAGACTGTATTCCACTACTGAATCCAGAAATCCATGATTCAATTATTTTGTGCTTGGACAAGTTTTCCACGTAGTCTGTTTCTACAGAATAGGAAATCTACTATTTCCACAGAAAAAGCTGTGGCATTCCATTCTCACCACAATATCCGCTTAATATTTAAGAAACCAAATCAACATTCTCAAAGGCCCTGATTTCAGTGCAAGTTGCATGTCTTAATTTTATTTAAAATGTTGTCTGGAAACTGCTGAATGTCCTCTCTTTCAATTTCTTACAGTATGTATCAAGCATACACAGGAACGGCCCAGGAATACATTGCAATACCAAACATAAGTGTGGTTGGGTTTGTGTTAGCACAGCACAGCCATCCCAGCTGAATTTGCCTTGTAGATAAAGTATAAGCAGCACTGCTTAGTATGCTTCACAGTTGCCTCTAACAAGGTTTGAATGAAGGACAGAACAAATACAAACAAAATTATCTTACTTCCTATTGCACTTAAATTTTGACAGACTGGAAATTGTCCAAATTCTCCTACTATTTTGTGGTTAAAATAGGAAAATCCAGTCTGCTACAAATGGAGAACAGTCCAATTAAACCATTTATTACTGAAAAATTGTCATCTCTGGAGCTGCCTTGAAGCATGATGCATCAACAAATTTGCCTGCTAAGGAAGCATCACGTATATAATGACTGAAGTTTGTGACATTAGCAAAGACCCCTGAAGAATGAAAAGTGATACAAATTGCTGCAAGCTTTGCTTTCTAAACTTCTGATTGTTCCTGAATATGACACAAATAAAATCAATATAACTTACTCATTTTTCCAACATCTGTTAGGATCTCTTAAAAAGTCGGTCCTTGGGGACTATTTGTCACATCACAAAATGCTGACATTTGTACCATATCATGCTCACATTATACTGTCCTATCAACAAGTAAATGTCACTATTTGTGACAAACACTGCCCTACGACAACCTTTTGTTAACCTCTCTGATACCATGGACAAGTATTTGACCATGTTCTGCAAACAGAATCAATGACACCTTTGGGACCAAAGCAGAGCCCTTGTGGAAGCCAATGTCATCTTACTTGCTCCTATTCTGTGGTACTAAGAATGCCACAAGTGCTACATGCTCAGATCCAGCAACACAAACCCCCTACCTCACCTATGAACAAGCACAGTCTGAAATGCAAGGAGTTAGGTCATTGCAATAGTCAAATGAAGCAGTAGCAGAACTCTACAGCCAACATCTTTAAGTGGTAATAGAGAAGGATGAATCCAAATTAGCCTTGTAATTATTTTCTCTTTAACTTGACTATTTAAGCAATTACCTAAGTTACACAGTATAATGCCCTGAAAATTTTTAGTACTAAATAGACTTGGCTTGCTGCACCACTGTTCCTTCAACAAAAAAAGTGAGGGAAGAAAACCATGTTTTTTCCTCGTGTAGATATAATAATGATGCCTACTTGTGTGTTTTTCCTCAGAATTATTAGCATGCATGTGATTCAGAAACTACAAAAATTTACAAATACATCTAGTGCTGCTTTTGTTATCAGGATGAGCCTCATGCTGTTACCAATGAGAGATGTGTACCTCCTAATGCTTTTGGGGCTTAAATACCTGTTAACTAACATGATGACTAGTATGGTTGCAGCATCAGCCCAAGGATCTGACCCAAAACACACTGAAGCTGCTGTGGCCTTTCCCAGGCTTTGGGTTCAGTGACACCATATGGAGAACCCCTGCTCTCACAGCTCAATGAGTGCAGAAGTGAGCTCAGGAGGATGAAACTTTACTATAGGGAGCCTTCTGCTACAGGGAAGTGATGAGGACTCAGGTCTCGTTCCTCGCTGCTGAATTGATTGCCTGTGCAAGGAGATTGATGCAGAAATCAATTCACTCATGCCAGCTGGTTTCCCTCTATCTGCACTGGTGGTAAGTTGATTGGGATATTAGTTTCCTTCAGGTGATGTGTCTTCCATATGTAATATGCTGACCCTAGTGGTGTTGAACACACAGCAGCTAGAAGGATTAAATTAAACAATCCATAGAAAGGAAGGTAGAGGAATAAGAGAGAGTAAGAAGACAAAGGCAAAAAACAACAACCCTCTGCTCAAGCTTAGAGGCTTGTTTCTTCTAGATAAATGCAATAATATAGAATTTTAGAAAAAATCAAATGAGGAGGAAGAACAGCATTGAATTCAACAATTAAAATACAATTATTGGGTTATTACTTGTTTCTGTTTACTTTTCTCCATTTTGTAGGCTCTCACACCTCTTCTTCCTTTCCATTACTGTTAACATTCCACTACCTGTGAGACAAATTAAAGGCAAAGATCCTATCATAATAGAGAAAATTTAAGTCAATGAAATGGTGCTGCTTTACTGTAGCTGAGAAATACAATTGTAGCTCGGGTTCCCAGGGAGCCTATAGACAGGTCACTACAATTTAATGTTTTACTGATGTCTTTCAATATAATATTTTAAATGGAAAGAGAGCACTAGAAATATCTATTTAAAAATCATGAACTATTTGTAAATAAGAATGAGAAAGATTTTCAAAACTCACCTTCAGCACTTCTTCAAATCTAAGAAACTTGATCATACCTGTTTAATAAGCCTTTTAAGCAATTTAAGAGAAAATTATTGATTTCCATTTCAAAAGAATCACCAATTTTTACTGAACAAAAACCTAGCTTAACTATGCCATGCAAACTTGGAACAAACAAGCAGAATTTCTTGTAGGTATCAAAGCAACCTTATTATACAGCACACCAGAAGATCAGCTGTTTTAAAGTCAAACGCTGAGACATCAAAGGCATATTTTCATACATGGAAAGGGTGAGACACTTGAATACTCTCAGGTAAACTTCCATAAATTAAAAATGAGACTCACTTGTTGATAAGAACATACACAGTATTGGTTATGTACCAAAAGAATAATGGCTTGAATTTAAAATTCATCCTGTCTTAGATGAGGTTGTCCATTTAATGAACATTTATTCAACTTCAAATAACCAAGGAAAACTTTCAGGATACTTTGTACTTTTTGCATATGACAGCACCATCATCCACATGTCTAAAATGATGCTTTAATAAATTCAATCGAAAAAAAAAGACATCTAAAACTGCTTTTGCCAAGCATCTTTCTTTCCAGAAAGAACATTCACTCAAGTGAATAACACTCTTTAAACTATCCAAATTGGTGAGAAACTTAAAATAGAAAAAAGAACCCTAATTTGTAAATTGTGTCGATAGATCTACTTCTCACTTTATATAATTTGCCTGAATTTAAATACTATTTAAATCAATACAGAATCAATACATGGTTTTAAACTTCTACATTGTAGAGACAAATCCACAAAATTTAAATCACTTAGAGAATATACCCCAAAATTTGAACTCAATTAGCTTTATGGAAAGGATAATAAAATCCAGTACTATCAACTACATAAGCTCATCTTCCCTCTCATTTCATGTTTACAAACAAGGTGTTTCTTGCACCTGAGAAGCTTTTACAGTTACCCCTGAGCTACAAATTGCTGTTGGCCAGAAAAGCTATCTCGTGAAGGATCACAAAATTTTCATCTGAGTCTGATGCTCTTCCTTAAATATCCACAGGTCTAGTCTGGTACAGACATTCTCATGTTCTTCCTTAGAAGTCATTCCCATAAGACAGTATCAATTTTGTGTTAGATAAAAGCATTCTAAATCTATTCATCATCTTTCAGTCCATGAACTGCAGTGACTACACAGCAAGTGCACTTGCATCAGAGAAATAAGATATGCCAGAAACCAAGACTTTACAGGTTTCTGCTTTTGACTCCCATGTTTTCAGGGCTCTGATAAAGCTACAGAGCTTGGATATGAGATGCAAAGTTTCCTCCTGTGACAGCTTCAAACTCATTTGCTGTCTCTGCTTTCCTCAGTTTGCATTTGTTTTCAAAAGAAGCTTCATTCATTTAAATTCCTGCAATAAGTAACAGCTTGTAAATATTTAATTTCATTTAAAGGAAAAAGAATTTATTGTCTATCCATTGCAAAAAGTAATAATGAGGCATACTTGGCAAAGTCACACCTCAGAATGACATCATCCAAGTATGAGAATGACATGCACTAATATCTGAACTTAATCCAGACAATAAAATCCACAGTAACAGACATTTCAGAAGCTGTGTTTTGCTCACAGTACCTCTTCTATACATTAAATCTAACACTGAATAGATCATGATTATTTTTCAATTAAACCTGGGTGAGCAGCCAAGTAATTTCAAATTCTTATTGGATGGCATGTGCAGATTACAGAACTTGAAATGGAATTTTGAGTATTTCATTTCTAATTATGATTATTAAAACTCACCTGGAAGCTTAACACAGAAGCAGTGTATTTCATAGTATCTCCCCAATCCAAAATTAACCCTAGGTAAATTTAAAAGATCTCTTCAGTCAATTTGGGGCATTAGGTGAAATACACTGCTCCTGAGCCAGTTTCAACTAATTTGATGTATTTTGGGGACAATTGTTTTTCAAACATCTGCTATTGCTATGCTCTAGAGCTAGAGATCCTGCCATGAACACAAGATTTACTTAAGCAATGTCATGCAGTCTGTCCAATTCTATACACAATATGTGACCAAGTGTGAACATCTATTTTCACTGGAATGGCAACTCCCAAACTGATGATATGTCAGTGTCATTACTAACCATATCTTTCAAGATCTTTTTTTTCAGATGGAATGGGGAAGATGATGCTATTCAAACCCTCAGGGGTGAGAAAGGTGATTCAATAAAGAGAAGGAAATGAAGGGAGAATAACAAAGGAGAAACACAGAGACAAAGGAAGGAGGAATGAGACATACAAAAAAGCAGACAGGAAAGTAACAGAAACAAAGGACAGCTTCAGAACTTACCTAAAGGGGAGCAAAGTTTCTGACTGACTGATAGGGACTGTGACAATTAGGTTCACTTAATATATACAAATATATTTAGGGCCTACAAAAAATAAAAAGCGTGCATATGTTGTGCAAACCATCCACATACAAAGGGCTGTGGATCAAAGACTATGAACTCTTTATATTATTCCCTGGCACAGAGTCTATGCCTAAATGTGCATTTCAGTGCTCTCAGCTCAATGGGCTCGACTTCTGAGCTACCAACCCCTGTGAAACATCACCCTGGGCTGAGCTCTGCTCCCTCAGGGAAGCCTTGATGTACTTCACAAAGTACAGCAATGCAATAACCAGACTTACTGGCAGTTTCTGACACGACATAGAAATTACATCCTTCTGTAGCTTTACATTCCCATCTTCAGGAACAGTCTCTTCACAGTCATGCATTGGAGCCAAGTGTAATCTCTCACAATAATATGGACATTGATTCAAACAGGAAGTGGAGGCTCTTCTTTTCATGCAGCTCGAGTGTTCATAAAGCATCTCTAGCCTCAGAAACACATACAAAAGCACCCTGAACATTCCTGTGTGCTTGCAGACTGATCAAACTAAACCCACTGATGAAGAAGCTTGTCTTTCTTTCAATTCTTATGTTGTAGCAGTTCATGCCAAGTTAAGAAGTAACTTTCTGCAGTTAACTAAACCACAAAAAAAAAAAAATCACATTGATAATTCACCAGCTGACAACCCAGTTCTCACATGGATTATACATGGCAGTCTGATATCAGTCTTGTCCCTCCCAAGGGTTTTTGAACCAAGAAATGGAACACGGAGCACAAAGTACTTATATAATAAAATTTAAAAATTCTCTCTTAGGGTTCTCCAGGAGCAATAAGATTATTAAAGGTTCAAAGCCTTCTAAATGAAGCTCATTTTATAAAAAAAATCTAGTTTAAAGCAGTCGGAAGATGAGGAAGAAAGGAAGGAAGGAAAAGAAGACCTTGTTAGTGGCCCTCAGAGCTCTGCCCAGTAGCCCTTGAGAGATTCTGCATGAACGTATGTATTTCATTATGAACAGAAAAAGTGTTCACTGAGTTACATCCTGCAATTTTTAAGCAAAGGTGCCTGATTCAGCCTATATGCAGGGAATGTGTTCTTTCTGCATCTTCCTTCACAGAAGTTGATAGAAGCCAACAACTTTATCAGTGGATCAGAAAGTAGGTTTCCACAGAGCTACAAAAATGCCGTTGAGCTGATGTGCAACACATTTTTTTTGCTTCTCTTCTTTACAGTGGTTGTATACAGTTTTAAGCAATAGTATCTGTGACCCAAGAGAAATTTAGTACATTGATAGTGGGCTGGTTACTCCAAAAATATGCACACTTTTGCTCTATCCACACAACCTCTTCCCTGCTGCATGTGCTCAGCAGCACCTCAGTGGATGTCACATACAAGAGAGGAAAGAAGAAGCTCTGTATTCTTTCATATTTGTTTTTCCTATCAGGCCCAGAAACTTCAAAAAGAAGAGGATCAGATCTCAGCTGACTCTGCCAGTATTGGCCTCCCTCATCCAGGGAAAAAGAAAAGCTCAGAACCACTAAAAATAGCAGCTTCCCAATTTTCTGTGCCAAGCACCAGTACAGTCAAGGGCAACCAGAGTTCACTTTGTAGTCTGTCACTGGTGCTCAGGACACAGCTCTCACTCTGAAGCCACCCTACTCCCAGCATAAATGTTTTGCATTGTTTCTGTTCAGCTTGTACTTCTCACTCGGGGCAATGAACATGTTTCGAGACTGCTCTCAAGGCAGCTGAGACCTTTTAACATGTTTGCCATTTTGTGGTTGGGTAACAGGCAGGGAAACACAGGAAATCACTGATTAAAAGCCAAACAAATTAGCAAAATAAGAAATGGCCTTTTACATCAAAAGCTGCAACTTTGATGAACTGCCTGTGTGGATGTATCTGTGCTTGGGAGAAGAAAGATTTTTCTATGTTCTAACCTCATGAAATACTACAATACTGAAGATTCCAAAGCCCTATGCATAGTAATTAAACTAGTGCAGGTTACAAGACTCAAATAAGAGACTCCAGAAGGAATGAAGTTCACTTAGCATATGCACAGACCAGTGTGTGGCAGCCACATCTAATGTGGATGCTTACTACTCTCAACAGGGCCCCAAAAAGTGTTAAGAAAGAGCACAGAGGGATCCCTCCCAAAACAAGCTGGGACTTAGGGGCAGAAGTTTACTGATACCAGCCTGCCATGGAGTAGGATACTGGCGTTTCTTTAGTTAAGAATCACCAAGATTAGAGCCTATAAATACAAACACAAATGCAGAGCAGATCCTAATAATCCAATTTGGACTTCCTTTTCCATTGGGGAAATCACTGCAGGTCGAGGTGAGGTGAGCAAAAGAGCACTGTTGTTTCTATGACATCCAACAGCATGTGCTCCAGTATCACCAGCCAGGTCTGTGGACATCTCCAGGCATTTGGTGCTACAAATCTTGCTGGAATTCACCTCGTGACCTCTGCAACAGGCTGATTCTTGAAACACTCTATATGTGCCCTACAGCTGTTTGGATGCCCACTGACTGGTGGTGGTAACTGACAGTAAAGATCTCTGTGTACCCAGAAAGTAATCCACTAATCCACCTGTTCCTGGCACATGCTGCTTTTGTCTGGTTTGTTTCTGTTTTTATGTCATCCATGAAGCCCTTCAAAAACCATGCATAAAATAGAGCAGCCCATACTAAAGAGGTTCATGCGATCCCTCAGGGTTATGCTCTTATCTCTACCTATGTTAACACTGGTGCCTACTTAGGCTGAACACACAAAACAATACCTGGGAGCATAAAACAAGGGCTGAGAGAAGTGTATTCTGCTCTCCATAAATGGCAAGATTTAACAAGTGCTGCTGCAGATTTAGATGCTTTAGACTCACAGACAGTTCCAATCCTCTGAAAAGACCAAGTTACAAGGTATCTTTCTGCTAGTAAACACAGGAAAAATATCTTATTGTACCCCTTGAGGATTTTGTGGCAACCTACTACCCCAATACAACTGTGTTTTCAATGAAGAAAAAACTATTTCTTCAGAATCAGTAACATTTACCACTGTGAAACAGTGCCTAAAGCTCAAAGAGTTATTCCAGCATACTCCTCTCACCCTGCAGCTCCATCCCCTTGGGCATCTGTCTTACAGTGACATTTTTTTGGTGGAGGGAAGCATGGAAATGCATTAATTGTAAGCAGGCTCTTCTTCAACACCTGAGAAAAGCGATGTTTCTCCACCACAGCTCAGTTAGGAAGACCAAGCTGAGCACTGATAAAATTTACAGGTAGAACAGCTCAATTCTCAATCACCATCATCATTATTTATTGGTAATACACAGCATCTAAATGCAGAACGCCAGTATGCATCTTGCTCATACACATGCAGGGAGAAGACTGCCCTTTCCCTGCAGCACTTTCAGTCCAGGGGCCAGACGAGACAGTAACACTGAAGAAAAAAAAAAGGTGTTTTCACAGAGTGTAGCTTGGCATCTGCTAAAACTAAACACTGGCCAGTAAATATGGGCCTACTGCTTTACACGAGTAAGGACACATCACAGGGGTTTGTACTTCCAAATACGCAGCTGCAACACTCATGGAGCTTTACTGTGCCTCCAGTGACAAAGAAACAAAGTTCATAAAGTGAATGGGGGGAAAATGCATCAAATACACCTACTTCATCCACTAGAACAACCTTTCAACAATGTTACTGCACAGAAACCACAAAAAATAGCTTTTTTTGCTAATGACCATAGTATTTGTTTCTATGACTTCCCTTTAGAAAAAAATCAAACCTATTTACTGTGCTGTGATTTTCTTTCCAGGAAAACAGATAATCACAAGGACATTAGAGCAATTAGAAGGATGCCAGAAATGAACAATGATCTCGGTAAGTATATTTCTAAAATTTTTCCTGTCAGATACACAACAGACAGGTACTATTATATCTAGGTACTGTCCTATCCAGGTGGTGCAATTAAAGAGCTAGCAAAAATGAGCTATAAAAGAAAACTTATAAGGTCAAAATAAACATCATTCAGAGAAATAGTTATTAGTCTACAAGAGTAGAAAAAGTAAAAGCACTGAGAAAGAAGCATAGCTGTTTCATACTGCTAAACAAAGGCAGAAAAATCGTATTTAATACAGGTAAAATTTCATTGATGCTGTTTTTAGTCACATCATCTTAAGATCATTCAATGATCTTGAAGTGCCAGAGTCTAGGCATTTAAATTAAACTGGACTACATATTAAAAGGAGCCCTGATCAAAACAAATACCAGAACAAGCAGACTAGTTTGCATGACCTGTGACAGTCTTTTCTTCTCTAATTCCTGGACTGTACTGTGAAACAGTCAAAGGAACAAAGAAACCACAGATGTGATTTTCCATAGTCCTGTCTCTCTTAAGTGTTATGGTGATAACCATTACTTTAATATCAAAGTGCAAAGCTAATTTTTAGACAAAAGCCATCCTAAGAGACAGAGAAGTACTATTATTCTCACCTTGCAGATGGGAAACTGCAAGATCACCTATGTAAGGCAAGTGGTATTTCAGAAGACATTGGTGAGATAACTGGCAAAGTTCTTTGGCACTAATATTCAGCTTCAATTTAATCCAGTAGCTGTTCATTTGGAACCTCATGCTCTGTCTCTGGCCAAGCCTTACATTTCCCCCAGGCATCACCATGACCACCTCAACTGTGCTTACAGCTCGCAGACGTCGTGACGAGGCTGCGCAGAGCATCACCAGCTCTGCCAAGGGCTCAGTCCTGCCAGACAGCAGCACCTCAGCATCTCTCCTCTTTCCACAACAGCCTCATCCAGGGCTGACAACATCCAATAGGATTCATAAGCACAACACTTCTCTACACCTTGCATGAAAGTCAGCAAGTCCAGCAGATGTGCCAAACTTTCTCAAGCGTGCCTGTTAAGATTGTCAGGGATCAATCCAGAGACCATCCCCATCTCCCTCCTACTGAAGTCCAAGGTTAGACTTAATGGCTGAATCATAGAATCACAGAACAGCTTGGTTTGGAAAGCACCATGAAGTTCATCTAGTTCCAACCCCCCTGCCACAGGCAGGACACCTTCCACTAGACAAGGTATCTTGAAGCCCCATCACACCAGGCCTTGGTCAGCTCCAGGCATGGGGCACCCACAACTTCTCCAGGCAACTTTTTTCCAGTGTCTTGCCACCCTTGCAGTGGAGAATTTTCTCCTTCCTTAAGAAGAAAGGCACGGCAAACGACTCCATCCATTATTTCTTTAAAAGTGTTTTTGTCACTGGTGATTTGTTAGAGTTTTAAATAATTATTACTGGGATGGGGGTTGGAGATGGGAATGTTTGGTAAGGAATGTGAGACTTTGAGAATAAAAATGCTGAAGGAATGTTCAGGTCATCAAGTTGCATTCTGAGCTACAGCAAGAAGTAATATACTGCAGAATACTTTCAACCGATACTTTCCACATTTGCTTAAATGAAGTTGAGTTTTCAGAACATTGAAAGATCCCACTTGACTGTACAGCAGATTCTCTCTCCTTTAAGGGAACAACCTTTGGTCATAACTGACACAACCAAAAAATATTATATTTGGACAGGCAACGGGCTTGGCATAAAAGCTTCTGTAATCTAAGCAGTTTCATGTTTTAAATTCATAAAGTGGTACATACCTTACAGAGTTTCCCATTTTAGTGGAACAATTACTGTTTTTATAAAAAGCTCATCATTTTCCCCTTCTGTTCTTTCAAAAAGGATCTACTACTTTATTGAATTTTAATAAAGTCAAAAGGGATGTCCTCATTTCTTTTTCCAAAGATCTTTATCAGCAGATTTCTAAGACCATCGAGCTTGGGAAGAACGCATCATGCTCCCACTGTGATATGTGAACTGCTGTCCCCAGACTAAACACAACCCTAATGATCATTTAGTTTATCACACACATGGAATGTATCAGAAGTATCAGAGCGAGGATTTCAATCTGGTGTCTCTCTTGAGTGTACATTGCTAAATTTCCCTCCTAGATTTAAACTGAGCTTGTCCCAGCATTGGAACACTACTATTGCTATAATAACTTGCTCCTAAGCAAACCAGGTAATGCCAGTTAAACCAGCAAACCAGGTATGGCTGCAGGTGTGGAGGGCTGTTCAAGAAGGAGGACTTTGAATAGTGTTTGAAATACATATTTACTAATTAATGTATCCATTTTAAGTGTCTACTTAGGGGATGAGAAGAGGTTCTCTCTTTCCTTTAGCAGCAAGAATTTGCCAAAACGTGGAGAAAGCTTGCAGGCAGCAATATGACTTACAGCAAGACATAAGGCTGGTAGAGAGGGGAAACAGTGGTAGAAGCAAATAGATGAAGTAAGCCAGAAACTTTATACCATTAAAAAAGAAAAAAGAATTGTTAAAGTCCTGGCTTACTTCAATCAGATTAAAATCATTCTGCTTACCATGTGGGATTCTGCTGTTCCATTCAAATATGATTATTGGGTTTGGTTTCTATTTGTTTTTGTAATCACACTATCATCTCAAGGAATTTTAAGAAAAACCCTCCCTATGGGAAATCTACTTTTCGCTTTGCGGTATATCTGCCATTTATCAAAGGTCTGAGCTGTCAGGATTTTTGACCTCATGCTCCCTTTAGTTTCATAAAACGTAGTCTGACTACTCTGCAGAAACACCACCCAAATCTTACCACAAATGGACTTTTGCCCAGTTTGAATAGATAAATACATTTATCATTACAGGTAATGCTATAGTAATATTGAAGTCAATGTTTTTATAGTTTTCCTAACAATTTATTGCAAACTGAACAAAACAGAAAAGTAATTAAATGAAATATCTGCTAGAAGAATACATGTTGTGATCACTAGGCTCTACAAATCATATATGGTGAAACTGTAACAAAAAGAGTAATAGTTTCTAAATTAAACAAAGTATCTGTATTTCAAATATAGACAAGTGTGGATCAGCTGAAGTTTTTGTGTGTAGCAATATCTGTAGACATGCAATAAACGTTTCTGGTAAGTTTCTGCTAAATATTTAAGACTCGAAAAAAAATGGTGTGTATATTTTCCTTTACATTTCCATTTATTTTCCTTAACAAAGAGCTACATGTTTATGGGGATCATGACATCAAGTTATTGGGCAAATAAGCACCTGCATGGATTTAATATTTTGACAACAAACAAACAAAAATGAAATACTGGCACCATGAAACTTCAGACTTGGAAGTAGCTGGCCAAAGTCCTGCTCACAACACTTTAGCAGTCTGCACACAGCATGAAAAGCAGCCCCTGAATCAAAATCAATTGTGAATACAAGTGTCATTCTCCTCCTATTTCTTCTTTGGCTTTGATTTTTTTTTTTTTCAATTGGCTAGTAATGCAGAAGGGGAATTCTTGAGGAGGGTCAAAAAGAATATAGTTTTGTAAACAAAGTTGTTTATCTTGCACCAAAAAAAAGCTCCTAGGATGACTAAGGTCTCTCCTAAGAAAAAGTAGGACTTTTAAAAACTGTCATGAATTGACTATTTTTCCCCAAATCAGAAAGGCTGGCATATTTTTAGTACATCTGGGCACATGCATATTTAGCTTAACACATTAATAGCAATTCTCTTAGCCTACTACTTGTATATATTCCAGTTCTCAATGTTATTTATCAGTTACACAGATGTCAGTTACTTGTCCTTCCCACAGTAAATGGTGTGTTGCACCACCCACCTGTCATGTCTTCAGTTTATGATATTTTAAGACTGGTAGGAAAATTAGTTCCACTTGCATGAGCCTTTGTTTGAAAGTAAGACCTCACAACAGATTTCTGTGGGCAGAGGGGACAGAGAGCAGAAATACTAATTGCAAGAATTCACTAACCAGCCACACTCTTGCTGTGACAAGTACTGGCTTTGCAAAACCTGCATCACCAGTGACAGTTTTGACTATAAATCCCACTGCCAAGAAAAGTTGGAGACATGCTTCTCGTTTATAGGATTTGTAAATAATTATTAGAGTACAAAATAAAGTAATGAGGATACAAAGCGGGAAGTAATTTGCATCCCTCCTGGTACAGTTGTCTCTTGACAAAGCAAGGAATTGTATCCTGATCTTCCCAGTGATTCAAGGCCACTTTACAATCCACACAACCACATCCTCTGCTTTGCCATCAAAGCCACAATTTCCCTAACTCACAAAACTAACAGCATTACACGAGGATAATAAGCAAATATCAGACTTCTACAGTACAGAAAAGAAGAGGGAGGAGAGAGGATCAGTTTAATTTATAGCTTCCTTAGTTTCTTTCAAGACATCTCATTCAATCAAAAATCTCATGCTGCTAGTAATGCAGCACAGGATGATTTACATGATGCAAATTATTTTTTTAAAATTCCATGTGCACATCAACCTAACCTCTGCCCCTCTTACATTTATGTATTTGCCCTTGATCCACACACAAGTACTCCATGGCAGCACTTTCAATGAACTATTTATGCAGGTGAACATCCCTGAGAGATGCAGCTGCCCCTTCTGCTTTTATGGTTGTTTGTCTCTTCATCATGGAGCTCAAAGAAATAATATTGCATATTTCTTCTTCATTTATTTTACCAGGTGAGGTGTTTAAGAGGATATGTGGTCATCTGGAGCTCATCACTGTCAGATTTTCAGCCACATAGCTGTAAAAGGTAAAGAAACTAGTTTAGCTCCTTGGTTTACAAAGTGCTGAGTACCTCCAATGAGGTGCCAAATGTGTGTGGTGACGCTTTAAGATTGTTAATTGCCTCCTGAGGTGCTCAGGGCCTGATCCAAAACCCCACTGTAGGAAGGACAGCCCTCCCTGGGCTGCAATGCACCTGGGACAGAACAGAGATTCATGACTCAAGCCTGTGCTTCCAAGGCAAGGAAAAACTTAAAGAACACAGAATAAGGTGGCAGGTTTGAGAAGCACTGGATGGTAGCACTCCTGCCTCCAAACAACCCAGAGTAACATAAATAAATACATGCATATCTACTTCAACAAACAGACATTCAAAACTACCTTAAATATGTTTGGGGTCAGGTGCTTATTTTCAATTGTTTTAATATAACATAATAACATGCAGCAAAATTCTCTCCAATCTCCCTTGAGCCCATCCTGTTTCCTTTGAGCTTAATATATTTCTTCAATGCCTTAAAAGAAAAAGGAAAATGAAACAAAAAAAAACATTCTACAAACTGTCTTTACAAATCATTTTTCTCTTTGTTAAAACCAGGTCTTCTTCTGGAAGCATGCAATAAAACAAAGCTAACTATAAAGAAAAGATGCTGAAAAAAATGCTGACAGTCATACTGTAAAACATCCAATGCAAAGACTGGCTGCTTTCATTTGGGTTAAGGCAGCAAAGAGTCTTTCATTACCAGGTCACTTGTTCAAATACAGTCTTGCTTGACAGTAATCACCCAATGGCAGGCAGAGTAAGCATCATACTTTACAAGTAACTCTGCCAAAGTATTTTTTATTCCATGTATAAATAATGTAGAGAACATCCGCAGGCATTCATGATGAGTGCGTCATCCTGCAATAATGAATTAGTAGATAGCAAGTAAGCAAACAAAAAAAGAACTAAGTTGCAGCAAAGACTATAACCACTTTCATTTCTTCTGACAGTTGCCATTTATCTTTGCTTTTGAAGAGACTATGTGGTAGTATTCTAGTAAGTGAGCTGCAGCATACTGTGAAAAAATAATAACATTTTAGCAATACAAGCCCTCACTGCAGCATCTGTTATTAAATCTTTGCAGAGAGGCGAGGCGAGACCGCTAGTCATAACTGTGGATTAGCAAGGTTCTACTGTATTCATTTTAGAGTGCAGAATGCTTTGCATGAAAGCTGTTACTTGCCTTCTATGTCAAAAAATGAACTTATGCCAACTTTTTAATACTGAAATCTTCAAGGAAGCTGTCCTAACTGCCTGTGAGCACTGTCCACAAAAAAAACGGCAGCAGTTTAATAGCAGAGAAATGGAGGAAGGACAGAATCACAATAGCTGATGCTGCTGATCTGCAACACTCTCTTTTCGCAGAAAATGACCATCATCTTACACTTCCTTCCTGAGCAAATCAAAAACTGCCTTTGAAAGTGTCAAGCTTTATGATGCTGACTTCAACTCTGACACCTGATTATACAAGAGCATTAACATAAGCGCTCAGCATGCTCCAGGGAATCACTGCATCCTCATCAGTGGAGCCTTAGCAGCTCCACATCCTGGCTGACTCCCTAGCAAAACAGACAAAAATGCAGGACTTCAGGTCCTAGAAAAAGGATGATAATTCACATACTTATGAGAAGTATAACACACACACACACTCTGAACTGAGCCAAGTTTAAGTAAACTTTATACTGAATTCACAAAGTTCAAGCAGACTCAGAGCTTAGCTGACTGTAGTAAAAACGCTCAGTTTTCCAGAAACACTAAAATCCTCCTGGAGAAAGTACATCTTAAGCCTCCATAACGATATTTTACTGACTATGAAGTTACACAGACAGTGCAAGGTGCTATGTAATATTTACCCATGACGCCCACTATTATGATATAATGTTTCAGTGAAGAATAAATTAGAAGCAGCAAATCCCTGAAACCATCC